>JARHVA010005199.1:522500-1122500 GCA_037957365.1 Torreya grandis | reverse complement strand
GGGGTCAAATTATTGGGGTGGCTTAATAGGAGGGAGTTGGATGACATTAGATTTAAGTAATTTATCCAACACATAGACATAATATTCTCCTGTAGGTGTGAATTATTTATGGGGAACCCAGTTTTGATTTTAGTTTGGCGGGTAATAAGGGTTGGAAGGAGTGGTTTTATGTGGTTGGTTAATGAATGGAGGTGGGTCAACTTTTAACACAACCAAGTTTGTATAATATTTGGCTTTGGGATTGGGTTGGTTGGTCATCTTGGTGGAAGAGGGATCATTGTGTTTGAAGCTAAAATTATGGTTTTGCAGTTTGAATTTCCCTTCATCTATGGCCCATTTTTCAAGTTTTCATGCCATAGTGAATTCTTCATCAAAGGTTCTAAATGTTTGCACTTGAAGGGTGGGAAAAATGTGTTTTTTGCATCCCCTAGAGAAAATATTGATGAGTTCTACTTGAGGTAGTGAAAAGGATAGTTTATTGATGATACCTTGCCATCATGTGATGAATTCGATGATTGATTCATCATCAAACTACCTGATAGAATATAGGTTGGTTATGGAGACCTTCTTGGATATGTTCACTAAAAAATATTCTAAGAATATTTGGTTGAGTTGGGAGAATGAACAAACAGAGTGCCTAGGAAGAATATTGTATCGATCCAAGGTGGGTCCTAATAAAGATATAGGGAAGGTTCAGAGGAGGAGAGTGTCATCATATGTGATCAAGTAAAAAGAACATTGAAATGCCCTCAAATGTTTCTAAGGATCCTCCTTACCCTAAAACTTAGAGAATTTATGAATTCACATTGAGGAGGATAAGCATGAATTAAAATAGATGGGTTGATAGGTTCATTGCAAATTTGGTTGTAGGATAAAAGGTTAGGGGACCTAGAGATAGATGACTCAAGATGGGTCATCTTATCCATAATAATCTTGATCAAATTTGGTTGGGGTTGGGTAATTACATAATTTTGTGGTAAGTTCTATTGAGGTTAGGTTGCAACTATGAATTGATATGCGGTAGAAGGTATGAAATCAAACACAGTACATGGTAATTTGAGGTTGGGATAGTGCCCCAACAAGATTGATAGGCATTGAGGGTTGGCTAGAAGGTGAAATATATCCTTATGGGTTGGAAATATATTGATAGGCTATCATGGGGACTTGTTAAGGAACTGATAACGATTGGTTTAGGGGTACATTTAGGTTGGTTAATGGAGGTATAGTTTGGGTTGGTACCTCTAAAGCACCTATGGGTTATTGATGGGTAGTCACCCTAGTCCAAATGGGGGGAAGATTTTGTGGTATGGATAGTACCAAGTTCTGAAGGGGGAAGAAGTTGGTACATTGGTTGAGTTAGATGGAATGGTAGAAATGGGTGTAGAAGCCACCTTGCCAGTATAAATGGCATAAGTGATAAGGGGTAAAGTTAAACCGATGTTAGAGGTATTGCTTGGGGTAATAGGTGTCTAGGTGGTGGTAGTAGATGGGCCAGTGATAGAAGATGAATCTTGGCTAACCAAAGGTTGGGTTGATGTAACACCAACCATGAGGTGGTGTGACATATCATAAGATGGATCCACTAGAGGAACCAAAGCAGTCGAAGCATGGTCGGCTAAGGTATTAATATAGTGTTGAAGATCCACCTAGTTTTTGTCAAAAAAGGTATTGAAATCCATATCACCTTTGAGAACCATTGGAGGCCTGGTAGGTGAAGGAGAATGGTGGGGTGAAGCATGGGGGATCTGTCAACATATAAGGTGTAGTCCATGGATGAGGATGAAGAGGAAGGTGATGGTTGGTTATTTATATTTCTTAGTTGTTAATTGGTAAAGACCATGTGAGAAATTTGAAATGGATAGTGACCCTCTCACCTCAAACAATGAGCAAATAAAGAAAATCTCAAAGCAAGCAAGGCACAAACTAAAAGCGTAATTCACCCTAGGATTTATTTTAAATCACTTTTGGCTTATGCCTTAAAGAGTGTGAAAGGGGAAATTGGTTTGCAATTTGGGTACTAGAAGATCCATATAAGGATGGGCTTGGGTTAAATTTTGGTGCCCAAAAGAATCTACACTAGACTGGGTATGTATCCTTGTATTGGGGGCTTGTTCCCCACACTTCATGAACCTGAAGCCGAGTTGGGCCACTTAGCCAATAGATATCATTTGTCTAGAGTTTATACTCTACCAAAGAATGGAGTGAGTCCTCCCCTTGGTGATGAAATCCAAGTGGGATTGTTAGGTAGGGTAAGGTGATCCAAAGGGTGATGAAATCCCAGTGGGCCTTGTCTCAAGTAAGTTTTAATGTTTCTTTTTATGCAATTGGTTTGGTACTGTAACATAGGTGTGTTATGATTAATTCATAATACTATTAATTAACTAGGTGAGCTAAATCAAGCATACAAAACCCTAAATGTGCTCAATTTTAACCAAGAGAAAGACTTTGATTTTGTTAGATGAAAATAGAACTAGAATGCACCTGATGCAAGACAAAGATGTGACCTAGTCCTAAAATGAATATTTTCTTTTTTGAGTTTTAGAAAAGAGAAGAAATGAAATTTTTTTTACCTTTTGAATTTTAGAG
This sequence comes from Torreya grandis, assembly GCA_037957365.1. Taxonomy (NCBI): domain Eukaryota; kingdom Viridiplantae; phylum Streptophyta; class Pinopsida; order Cupressales; family Taxaceae; genus Torreya; species Torreya grandis. The sequence continues at coordinate 1,119,914 of JARHVA010005199.1, read as the reverse complement.
ATGAAAAAAATGCAAAAGAATGAAATTTCACTAGTGCAACTATATTCCAAAAAAGAACTATGAACCTAGAAGGGGTCCCACCACGCTTGCCAGAATATTTCCTATGATTTCTAACTCTATTCTTAACTTTTTATAAGGAAAGAAACAAATGATGAGGGGTGTGTATCTATTTAAATGTTGTGCTCATTGATAACTAGACAAAGTGAGAGTTTATTTTTGGTGAGGAAGGACTACCTACAATAAGATGTCACTAAACCAAATTGTTGGTTAGACAAGTATGAAGGATAGACTGCCTAGCATATGCTAGATCCAAGAAGTGAAAGCTTCCTTGGATGGTTGTCAATCCACTCCCCTAATAACAAATGATGCTGATAAAATAAAGTAAATATAGTTTCATTTAAATTAACAATAAAATAAATGAATAATAAGCATTAAATATATGAAATGAAATACATGTTCAATAGAATGACTAAATTTAGCACTTTGGGTCAATACTATGCCAAAATAGGTCGGGGTCTAGTTCAAAAAATTTGAACAAGATCTGTGATCAGGTCAAAAACTAAGAATAGCATCTAGTTGGGGGAAAAGGGTTGGAAATAACAAACTATTATTTTTTTTACAGTGGACTAGCAGCAATCAAGTTAACCAATGATGGTTGATCTGACTGGAGATGGTTAAGTGACTGTTGACAGTTGTAAAAACTAAAAATGGTTGCCTATGTGAGTCTGGTGGGATATTAGTTAAAAATTAATAATGGATGAACATGGATATGAATATGGATCTGAAGGATGTGTAATGAGGTACAAGTGATCTGATCAAGATAGCAAGATCAACAAAGAAATAAAATGGTAAAATAAGTAATGAATACCTATAAGATGTAAAATAGATGACAGTAGAATTCTGAAGAAAATTGGCCAACATAATAGTACTTCAACCTTCAAAATTCACATGGATAGATTTTTAGGTTGAGTTGAGACCTGTACAAGAAAATAAGAAGAGCTTGGATACAAAAAATTTTGATCCCTTTTCTTTTCCAAGAGCCCTCATTTTATAGCAAGAAGTTGCTAAGTGAGGAGAAAGGAAATTGCTAAATTAGTCTAGGATAAAGATATTAATTTGAAGTGACGCTTAGTACTAAGGCTCACATGGGAAAGTATCCATTTTTCTCATGCTTATATTGTTTACATCTATAAATTCTTGTGTTGTAGGTATGGAGACCTGACCATCGATAGTCAAGTTAACCATCGCCAATTAGGTTGATCGATAACAGTTGTATTCCTAGGCAAAAAGGGGTGAAAGTAAGTTTTAATTTGATTATTTAAAAAGTTTTCTTAGGTACGTTGAAGAATTTTAAGAGTCAAGAAAAGGTATTTTAGGGTTAGTTAGCTAGGTAATTATCTAATTTAATAATGAAAATAGGTCTAGGGTAGTTTGACATCAAAAACTAGTTTAGGTGACATTTTTAAATGTCTACACATGCAGATGAATCATTATAAGTTTGAAGTTAGAACCAGGAATGTAAAGACATGTGGGAATGCAAGTTTAAAAGGTGCAAGATTCATGTATGGAATGCAAGTGATTAAGGGCATATGAGTCATTTAATGCACCTTGAAAGCATTTTCAAAGGTTCTCACCATTTGGGTGACAGTTGTCTTTCACTTCATCAAAAAGGTGGGACACTATTGTCATCCAATTCCAAGAAAGGCACTGGAAGGGATAGACCATTAATTCAACAAGGTTAGTTATGGTGAGAATCATGCAAGTGTAATGATGGCACAAATTGGTTAAGTCACTAAATGCTCACTATAAGATTTAAAGTACAAAGGTTGTTAAAAGATATGCATTAATGACTAGAAGTGACAAGGGGAGGGAAAGAATTAATGGAGGTAAACCTCCCCCCTACATGGACTATAAATAATCTTATTGAATCCATTTTATACTTTACCTCGCTTAATTCTTTGAGTGCTAAGAACGAACAGTGAACCGGTTAACTAGTGACTATGATACAATTGAATTCCTTCAAAATGAGTAGAGCAGAGTGATTTTGAAGTTGTAAAAGACACAATGATTGTTTCCAAGGCAAGACGAGAGGTTATTGAGTTTGTATTTGTGTATAGGATTGGATTTTTGAGGTTTCCAGTTGTAGGTCTACCATTATCGAAGTGTAAAGCTTGAGAGCCGAAGCAAGTTGGGTTGCCACCATGTATTCATTTAAAAATGTGGGATGGCTATGAATTAACTTACAAGCACCATAGAGGGTAATGCAGCTAAATAAAAAGTCTAAGAGACTCAAAAATCTTCCAACCATACCAAAGGAGGAAGAGGTGAGAAAAGTATATTGGTTCCCTATACAAGAAGAGGCTTCAAGAAACCTAGAAGAGAGAATAAAACAATTACAACGTGCAGAAGTCTTGAGAGAAAGCATGAAAGGAAAAGTGAGAGAGAGTGCAGAAGAAGAAAAGATGTTGAAGAAAGGAAAATAGGTGCAAGCCTCTTCATCATAAAACACCCCAGCATCCCCCCTCAATCCTTGTTAATTGAAGACATGCAGTACCTAAAATCGGTCTTGCACATTAAAAACTAGGCCTTCAAGGTGTCAATTGCAATAATTACTTACTACAACCATCATCAGTTGGGTAAATAAGTAGAGTTGTAAAATTATTATCAAGCCTAGACTACCAACACTAGGAATCAATTGGTCTATGACTTATCCATCAAAAACCAGCTGGACAAGGCTAGCTTCTTTCAACTCTTCAAACTACCATACTTTGGTAGCCTATTGAGGTAGTTTAGTTCCTCCTCTCATGCATCTATGAGGACTACATCCACTTTAAAAGGCACAACATGAAGATCACCATAGAGAGGATAAGCAAATTCATAGGGATTTAGTGCTTAGGGGTAAATGTGTTGGATGACTTGGAGTACATAGAGGAGATTCAATAGACTGACACCATACTGATGTACTAAAAATAAGGGCATGTAATATATATAAGGAACCTGAAATATTTTTCCCTTAGAATAATAGTGTGGATCATTTCTACTAAGGTCAAAGAGATCAAATGATGGAAGGAGGTGGAAATGGCCAACCAGTTTTTTAGGGCACATAGTACAATTGAGCACTATATTTTGCCTAGAAGATAGTTGAAGACATAGAGAAGGTGCACAAAATGCCTAAGTATAGGTTTTTTTAGGGAGAAATCCTCTTATTACTAGTTTTTTATGAGATCAAAGTATCTAACTACAGTTTAGGATCATTGAAGTGGGTGTACCCTGCCACTCACAAGTCCCTCATCGAGCATTTCAAATCCTTCACTTGCCCCCAACACATCACCCCAACATACAAGTTAAAGAGGTATTTGTTTGATGGGATGAAGGTGGATTTTAGGAATGAATGGTGCATTCCAAAGGATTTTCCCCCCTTAATTGTAGATACATATTCAATCAGTCTACAAGAAGAATGGATCGACATGAAGATCCATACCATCTATAAGATGTTTGTGTATTCAAGAAAAAAGGCCTTTTCAAAGAGAGGGGAAATAGACTTAACTGACATCAAAGTTAAGAATATTCTAGTCAAGGAGCAAGTACATAAGCTTTTTTATATGTTATGCCCCCACCAGTACCCTCAAGATGGAGACCCTATGGAGAGGCTCCCTTAGGCACCACAAAAATTGAGGAAGCAGCCAAAGTCAAGTGCCAGTTCTAGTGGGTAGTAGGATCCTTAGAAATGGTAGAGGAAAGTGGAGACACAACCCTCCAAACCCATTATTTCTCAGCCATCCATGCCTCATCCACCTCCACCTCATCTTTCATCTTCACCACCTTGAATGTCTCCATCTCCATCTCACACTTCATCACCATTTTCTTCACCTTCACCATCTCATTCCACTCATTCCCACTCACCTATCCTAAGCCCTTCATCTCTGCATCTAACTTCCCCACCTTCTCCACCTCCATGACCACCTTCATCTCCACCTTCTCCAAAGACTACCACCAAATTAGCACCACAACAACCTCCAATTTAAGTGCCCCAGAGGGACCCCTATCAAGAAAAAATTCATAATTTGGGATCAAACTCTAAGAAGACTCCATCCCTAGTGCAAGAGACCCTAGTTGGTGATCAAATTGATATTGATGGAATGGGAGCAAGTGAAATGGCATCAAGGAGCCATCATGGGGATGAGCTTGAATGAGACCTAGAAAGGGGAAAGGGGCCAGCTGAGGGGGAAAAAGAATAGAGAGGGTTGTCCACTATGCATGAATGATACCAATTCAGTTTAGAAGAAAAGAACCTTTATCTTTGGAAATATTTCTACCCCAAGGATGCAACCCTAGAAATAAGGAATTAGTTTTTCTTCCTTTTGGAAATGTATAGCGAGGATCCCCAATTTGATATTTCCTTAGATTGTATTTTTTTTGGCTTGGATGCTCCAAAATTACCAGACCTTATGAAGATTGATCCATAGTGGCTCTCTCCAATAATGACAAGTGCCACATTTTTGAAACTTGCCATGAAAATGACATACCCAAACATTTTTTTAGAATTATACATGTGCATGATAGAAAAGAAACATGGCCAGGTTGTAGAGATTTATAATAAAGCATATGTCAAAAAGCAAGTGCTAGTCAACAAAATGGACTCCTTAAAGCGACAAATTCAAGAGGCCACTAAGGCTAAGGTAAGGGTTTTGAACCTTTGTAAAAAAAAATTGAATGAGGAACCATCCCTGGTAGATGTCATGCCATTGGATGGGGATGCCATCAAAAAATTGGAAACATTGGTTGAGTTATTGCTTAATAAAAATAAGGAGCACTCCATGCCCAGAGATGAGGCCAAGGAAATAACTGACCAATTCTCCAAAGTGGTAGACATTTATAAAATCACCTTAGAGATATTTTGAGAGGTTATCCTAATTTTAAATGGCATTTTTGTGTGCTTGGTGCACTCAAATAAAATAGTGGAAGCCCTACTCCATGATGAGGAGGTCCTGAAGCAGCAAGCGGTTGATGTTGACTTATTAATAAAATACTGCATTGAGTATGTGAAAGCATTTAAGGACATTGAAATGATGGAAGATGACATTAATAACCATTATCAACAAATAAATGAAAGTTTTTACATACTTTGAGGATAAGTTGACAAGGAGGTCTCTGAGTTAGAAGACATCTAGAAAGAAACCAGTGTAGCCTTGGATGAATAGGTAAAAAAGATTTGAGACTCCAACTCAGCCTGAGGAGCTAAAAGAATCAAAGGAGGCCATTGAATGAATAACTAACAAAGTCCTTGATGAATTGTCCCACTAGGATGGGTTGAAGAAGGAACTCAAGCATAAGGGGCCAAAAATTTTGGAGGACACTAGAGCATCTTAGTCTGGGATGAATTAAGGACTTAGTGTGGAGTGATGTTGACCCCTAAATTTTGAATAAGTATTGTTCCATTTTTGGTGCATAGTATGGAAGGACCATCATCCATTTTAATGTAATTACCAGCATGATGTGGGAGGACCATGGCACATAGGAGTATCATGTCATGTAACTTATCAGGCATAGAAGCACAAAGGTGCAGGAGACCCAGTGTGAGAGGACCCAGTCAAGAGAATGTGTCACGAGGGACTCGAGATTAGAGGACTCAAAACAAGAATCATAAGACTAGGGGAATGCATGGGAAGTGGAACACAAGGTAAGTAGGAGTAGTTAGAAGAGTAACTCAAGTAGGACACTTTGACCCCACTGATCGAAGGTTTTGTACTAAACCATGAGGAATGAAATACTTGGCCACTAGAATATAACATAGAGCAAGTATCTAGGGGTGCAAAGGCCTGAGTCTATAGGAACAACTGGTTGTAAGATCCATGACTCAGCCTATCAAGAGTCTATGTGCCATCTATTCATGATAGTTAGAATAATGACACTTGGTCAAGGCAAAACAAGTATAAAAATCCCTATTGTAATCATTTTCATGGATGGTCCTTTGGAGAATAGATACAGCATTATATCTTGTAATTTTTTAAGTAATCAATGAATATTTAGTGTTTTCCATATTGTGTGATGATTCATGACATTCTAAGTGTTGAATAATGAATATGTTTTATTTATAAGTCATGGGTATCTTTTTCTTTTACTACTACTATTGAATAGTAATGGTGATCCTAATTATCATAGTAGTTAACTCTGGAATAATAAGGATGATATTGGTATATTTATGGTATTGAATAACTTAATATTTGTGTTACGAGAGATGAACAAACATATAACATTGTGCTTCAAAGCCTTCGATAATTGGTCTTTCACTGTGCACTTTGGGTGAGCACATGAGAATTACCTCTCACGTGATAGGGATAGCATGCGAGCTTGTTGGGAGAAAGATTCAATGTCATAGTGGAATTAACTAAAAGAACCCAACACAATTCTCAAACCCATTCTCCACTCCATTCCCCACACCATCCAAATCTTATTCTAACATTCCCTAGCACCTTTCCCCACCATGTTCCCTAACTCATTCATGATATCATTCCCACATTATTCACCACATAAACCACCACCCAATTTCCCACCTTTTTCCACACTGCTCATTGTCCCATCCCACATCATTATCCACCTCATTCACACACTATTCACCACACCATTTTCCATACAGTTCATTACCATGTTCCCCTAGAAACCATCACCCTTTTCCTCACAATTCCCATGCCATTTTACATGTCATTCCATCATTATTCACCACATCAATCCCCATACCATTTCATACCTTTTTCCCACACCATTCACCACCCTATTCCCAAACCATTCTCCACCTTATTCCTACATATTTCATTACACTAGTCCCAACGTTGTTTCCCACCACGTTATGACATTATTTCCCTCCTCATTTGTACACCATTCACACTTTGTTTCCCATATTTTTCATCACCCCTTTCCTAAATTGTTTCCCACCCCATTCACATCTCATCTCATCAATGTTCCCCAACCCATTTTCCACCTAATTTCCTACATCTTTCCTTACTAAAATCTTATTCCAAATCTTGTTCCCTTGGACACCTTTCCTCATGTATGTTCATTCCCTATCATTTTTTCTCAAAAAATATCCACATCACTATTCCCACACCCTTCCCCATGTTATTAACCTCATTCAAAACACTATTCACCACCCTATTCATACACCATTCACTGCACTATTCTTTAGATGCTTAGACACATGATTCTAAACACCATTCCCCACATCATTCCTTGTTAAAATGTTATTCTTAAATATTTCTTCTTAAGCCCATTATTTTTCAAGCACCATATCCAAAAAATTTCACTATAATATTTCCCACCTCATTCCCCACAAAAACATCCACCTCTCATGTTTATTCTCAAATCCCATTCACCTCACCATTCACAAACATTATTTTCCACCATGTTCCCAACACCATTCCCCTCATATTTCCCCATACTTTTTCCATCAATTTTCCCTACCCCATTCATCATTGCATTCCCCACCATTTTCCCCATAGTGTTCCTTCTTCAAATCTTGTTCACCTAGACACCATCCCTCATTTATGCATGTTCCCGAATCCCATTCATCGAACCATTTCCCACCCTATCCCCACCTCATTCCTACATGTTTTCCCATCCTTTTCATGTTCATTGACCTATTTTATACACCATTTTCATATTGTTCCTTGTTCTAATCCCATTATAAAATCTCATTCCTATATAAACCATCCCATGTTCATGCATGTTCCCCATCATAATTTCCACACTATTTCTCACTCCAACATTATTTTTCATCTCATTCCTGTATCATTCACCACACTATTTATTATATGATTGCATACACCATTATATTTATAATTATGTTCCCAAATGTTATTTCCCACTCCATTCTTTTATTAAACACCATTTCCAACACTACTCCATAGATTTTTTTCCAAGCCCATTCCCCACATAGTGTTTATAACATCATCTCCATATTAAGTTTGTTCTTAAATATCATTCACCAAATCATCACCAAACACCATTCACCACATTATATTCCACCATATTCCTAAAATATATCCCTAACACCATTCTCCAAATGGTTCATCATCCCATTTGACACATTATTCCCCATCATGTTCTCCTTGGTGTTCTTTGTTCAAAACTCATTCTTAAATCCCATTCCTCTAGACACCATCCCACATTATATCTTATTCCCAACTATTTTTATCACACCATTCACCACCCCACTCCTACATCAATCACAAAATCATTCCCCACACTATTTGTCACCCCATTCCCACACCATTCATCATACTTTTCTGTTTTAGACATTATTCCCCATATGGTTCCCCATCCTATTTTGATCCATCTTCCCTACCCTATTCACCACCCCTTTTCCACACTATTCACCATATTTTTCCTACACTATTCCTTGTTTAAATATCATTCCCAACATGTTTTGCCTCCCCATTACCCACACACCATTCTTGACACCATCCCTCATATATGTATGTTCCTAAATCCTAGTCACCATGCCATTCCCCGCACCGTTCCCTAAGATAGAATATTTAATGTCTAAGTGGGATAATTTATAACCTTGGCATACTTTAATGTGTAATTAAATAAAAATAATTTATTATTTATTAGCACGAGATGAAAACCTCATGTAAATAAATAATAAAATATAAATTATTTATTACTTACCAAATTAAATTTAATGATTCTCAAGATGGTTGGACCCATTGGTTACAAAGATCACCTCCCTTCATACACATTATAAATAGGGTTTTACCCCTATTGTAAAATACACTTGGAAAATGAATTTGATATTTGCATGTGGCAAATATTTACAAAGGTTCTATGAAGGCTTATGTGAAGAAGTGAGAAGATGAAGGTTGTGTATTGGGGTTAATTATTTCTTGGTTATATCAATATCATCATTTGTGGATTTTTTACCTTTTGAGGTTTTCCCACATAATTTCATGTGTTATGTGTTCATTGATCTGGTTACGTATGCTTTGTTAATTATTCTACATCCTAGATATCTTGTGTATATTCACTACATGTATTGCTTCATGGTAATTAGACCTTGAGGGAGTGTAGAGGATTAGAAATCTTGGAAAGCAATTTATATTGAATAATATTAATTTTTAAATAAATTTTATTCCTTCCAAGCCTATATGGCACTGGAATGGCCTAGTAAAGGGATTTTTTTTTTTTTCTGACTAGTAGAGGCCTGGTTTAACATTGTTGGAGACTTGGATCTTTATCCAAAAACCATTCAAGTAGTCCAAATATTTTCTCAAGTAAGTTTAATTGATTTTTTTAAATATTTTTGTTGTATGGGCATGGTTGTACAACCATATGGCATTGAAAAAATTCAAAAAACATTTTTTTTGGATTCAAAATTCCTTTCTTAAGGTTTTGGTTGTATCATTGTGGAGTTTTAAGGTATCTTGCAATTTTTTAGACCCTAAGAAGGCCATCTGAGCTTGTATAAATTGTTTATCTCCACCTAGGATGCTATTACTACCCATGTATGACCTCTAAAGGAAAAAAATTAAGTAAATAAATTCATTTTATTTGGTTGAGTCTGGTTATTTCTATAAGAGATCAAATGATGGTTGTTTAAGCCTCTTAAAAGCATTTGTAGAGCCTGAAAAGGAGTTTTGAAGCTTCTGTGATTTTTCCTTGGCCATATGGGTGCCATAGTACAGCCTACATAATTGGAAATGCTAAATTATTCATCAAAAATTGAATTTTTAATCTCTATTCTACCTTATTTCAATCTTTTAGGAAGGTTGGCAAAATTTATAGGTCTCATCAGATTAGCTTATATCAGTCTGTGAGCACTACTGCTTGTATACCATTATTAGCTATAGGTATGAAAATTGGTTGATATAATTTATAAAAGTATTTAAAAAATAAACTTATTTATTAAATCATTATTTTCCAACCCGGGCCCCTCTTTGGGAGATAACTAGTTACCTTAAAGTTAAAAAATTTAATTGTATTTTTTTAATTTCTTTAAATTGCATGCACATTATATAAATCAATGCATGTGTATTCTTAACTAGTCTCCTAGAAGGGTTGGTGGTTTTATTTTTGCTAAAACCTTGTAAGGAAGAGGTCTAGTGTTCAAAACCCACTAGCTATTTCCTTTTTTTGATCAATTTAAAATTATTTTTTGGTCAATTAGAAAAAAAAATTGGTTTGAGTGTGGAATATCTCATGTGCAAAACCCTTGTGTAACTTTGACCTTTATTTTTTGACTTTCGACCTGGCTTATATTTTGTCTAGCATAGTCATGTGACCAATCATTTCCTAGGTTTTGGCATATTATGGATGCACTAGTGTGGTCTATTTTTTATTTTGAAACTTGCTATTATATTTTTGAAATCATTATTAATAATTGTTATTACATTATTTTATTTTTATGACACTTGCAACACCTTATTTTATTGAAATATTTCACAATTTTTTTTGCTTTGTTTAACATTACTTTGAACAATTATTATTTAGCTAAACTATAAATTTTATTTACTATCAAATAAAGTTAAAATTCACATTAAAAATGGTTCAATTTTAAGCATTGTCTAGTGTTATATTGTCATTCTTAAAGGCAAGCTATGGCTTCACCTAACTTTGTATTAGATAAATCTTAAATGCTTAATGGATCAAACCATAATATATAGAAAATACACATTAAATCAAAATTTATGGCTCAAAAGTTATGAAACATTATCATCAAGACTGAAAAACCCCATCAGGATGACATGTTATACCTGAGCTTTCAAATGTATTTCAACAGAAATCATAGGAAGCCATATTGATTATATTGAGGAGTGTTAAAGATTAATTTTTCCTCCATATCAGTAATCAAGAGTCTCCTAGTGATGCTTGGAAACTCCTTAAGTCTATACATAAGAGAACTCATTTCTCTAAGATTATTAAGTTGATCCTTGAATTGCTCACTTAACCTATGAAAGGTGATGAAAAAGTTTTAAACTTTCTTCCTTGAAAAAGGTGATGAATATTAAAGCTTAGTTAGATAGATATGACTATAATATTATTCAATAAAATCTTTTGTATTTCATTATTTAATGTAGTATTCATGAAAAAAATCATAATTTCATTTTAAATTTAAATTCAAAGTACCAAACAAAGTAAGATAGTCCTAACTTCGATACCTTGTCAGTTCTTCTAATTCAAGAAGAGCAAGTGATGTCTACTTTTGATTCTAAAGAGAATACCACTTAAGCACTTATTTCTCTCAATACTATTTCTAATAACTATAGAAATCAAAAACCTAACCCTAATTTTGCTAATGGCAAAATTGGGAACAAAAAATCTGGCAATAAGAATCATAAACCTAAATTTAATGGAAATTGTAATCTATGTGGTAAATTTAGTCATAAAATGGAAAATTATTATAAAAATAAATACAAAGATTATCATAAAACTTTTAAAAATAACAAAGGGAATAAATCTAACTAGAACCATTAGAACCTGATTTTGATACTGTTTTCAGTTAGTTTTAGGATTGTTATTCCTGGTGGGCATTATCGTTTCATCTTTCTTTCTTTGTTAAAGGGTTTCGAGGTCCCTTCAAAACCTGCTTTTACCTTAATCTAAAACTAGAACCATTAAAAGAATCAAAACCATAATCAAGATAATAATATTGGCATTATTGGTTTGTAAGTTGCCTTGTTTACTTCTAATGAAAATGAATGGTGTTTAGATAGTGATGTTGCGATGCATCACATCATATGACTTGCTTATCTCATAGTTTCATCTAACAATAGAAATATGTATAAATATATTTATTTTGGTGATAATTCATTTGTAGAAGATACTAAGCAAGTAAAAGAAAAATATGCAAATGTTATTTTAAATGTGTGTTCTTTGATTATTGAAGATGGTTTATACATATTTTTTGTTATCTTTCATCGCATCGTAGAAATAAATCTCAATTATGGCATCAAAGATTAATTCATGTCAATTTTATAAGTTTATATTATATGTCTTGATATGATCTTGTGATTGGTTTTTCTACTATTTCTTCTCAGCATGAAACTTGGGAGGGCTACTTATGTGGTAAGCAACATATTAAACTTTTTCAAAATGATCATGATGCTAACTCCTTTTATCCTTTAAGAGTTTAGTGATGTTATAGGACCAATTTAAGTTACATCTCTTAACGGTTATTTATATGTTATTACTTTAAATATACTAACTAAATTGATAGTGTCCCAACTACAATGGTATTTTTTAGTAACACTATTTAGTGTGATTCTTGAAAAATAATAATTATAATTATATTGTAACAAATATATTGGTCTTAGATTATAAAATGAATAAAATATATATTCATTATGTTATTTTCAAAAATGATGACATTTATGATTATTTTCAATTCATATGAGTTAACATTTAAATACATTATATACATAACATCGTGTTTTATTTGATGATATGATCATGTTTAGTTATTGCATTTGGTAAGAATATCATGCTCAGTAAGAAAAGATCTTTTATGTTTCATTTTTTGAAGATGTTTTCATTTGATAAGCATGGTAAGTTCATGTTACAATGCTTAGATGCTTCATTTGATAATAAGATATTTTATGAATTGTAAAGTGTAAATGGAGTTTGTGTTATTAATTGGATCCTCATCATTTACTTTATTAATCATTATGTTAATACATGTCTAAATTTGTTTGTTTTAGTCTCATATATGTTTGATTAAATGATTGTATATCATGATAAAATTATCCATATTTGATGTATGAGAGGATACATATCTCAATCTTTTGTTAGATCCAATTTTAGATCATTGGAAAATGGCAAAAAATATATTATGCTTGCAAAAAAATTTAAGACTCAAATTATAAAAATGAATTATTTATAATCAGATATATAATGTTTGGCTAAACTTAGTATCAGACTATTAGTGAAATTTTTGTATGTGCATCATGTGAAAGTTGGGGATATTCATCTTGTCAATATTATAGATGCCCAATAATGAATTGCATACAATTATCTATGTCACTAAATTAGTAATAAGTAGTGAACTAGTTTAAATGTGTTCTACCGCATATAAATATATGTCTTCATTTATTTTTATTTGATTATTGTGATGATAATCATTCTGTAATATCATAAATATACTTCTAGATATGTGTTTAAGTTTGGTGTAAGTATTATCACTTAGAGAAGCAAAAAGCAACTTATTGTTCTCTTAAATAGAAGCAGAGTATAGAAGTGTTATGAAAGTTGCTAAAAAAGCCATGTGGCTACAAAGGTTATTAGGAGAACTTTATTTGAATGTTTCTCATGTGCCACCCTTTATTATTATAACCAAATTTGTATAGCTCTAGAAAAAAATTAGTGCAACACCATTGAATAGAAATATATTGAAGTTCATGTGAATTTTATCTGAGAAAAATTCTTCAATAGTGATATTGATCTACAGTTTTGACCTATAGATGAACAGGGGGTAGATATCTTCACAAAACCACTTGGCACTACCAAGTTTTATTAGTTTCATGTAATTTTGAGCCCTCTTAAAATTCCATTAAGGAGGTGTGTGCATGACAATGCCACTTCCTAATGGCCATGTGTTCCTTCTTCTTCTCTATACTTATTTTTATTGTAAAGCATTGTAAACTTCGCATGAAAGTTCTGTGATCTAAGTAAACTTCATGTGGTAGTTTTAATTTTGAACTTTAATATTTAAAATCATATTGTAATGGAGTTCTTTATGTTATAAAAGGTTTGAAAGATGCTTAGATGATTATTCATGAGAAACTCTTAGGTGTAGTCTCATGATCATGCTAGCCTAGACTTACTTTATAGTATTTTATGGATTTTTTTTTTTTTTTCAAAAGGCGATGTTTAAAATGATGAAGGTTTTTAAAACCTCTAATTGTGTACATAGTATAATTTATGTATTATAGTGACTATGACATTTTCCCCCACTTAGCATTAAAGAGGAATGTTAGAACATTTAATGCTTAAGTAGAATAATTTAGACCCTTAGCATACTCTCATGAGTAATTAAATAATAACATTTTTTTAATTATTAACACGAAGTGAAAACCTCGTATAAATAAATAATAAAATATAAATTATTTATTACTTTTCAGATTAAATTAAATGATTATTGGGATGGTTAGATCCGTTGGTTACAACGGTCACCTCCCTTCATAAACATTATAAATAGGGTCTTACTCCTATTGTAAAATACACTTGGTGAATTTGATATATATGTGTGACCAATGTTTACAAAGGTTCTATGAAGGATTATGTGAAGAAGTGAGAAGTTGAAGGTTATGTATTGGGATTAATTATTTCTTAATTATATGAATATCATCATTTGTGAGTTTTTTTACCTTTCAAAGTTTTCATACATAATTTCCTGTGTTATGTGTTCATTGATCTGGTTTTGTATGCTTTGTTAATTATTATACATCATAAATCTCTTGTATATGTTCATTACATATATTATTTCATGTAATTTATCACCCTAGACTATTCTCATATTGTTCACCACATCATTCCCCACACCATTTTTCTCCTCATTCCCCACACACTTTTTTTAACATCATCTTTTGTTTGAGCTCATTCAAAAATTATGGTCACCACACCATTCCCATATTTTTCTCCACCTCATTCCCATATCATTCACAACCTTGTTTCCCAAATCCCACTCCCTAGACACCATCCCCCATTCATGTATGGTCCCAAATAATGTTCACCACACCATTCATCACACCACTTTCTAACCCGCTCCCTACATTGTTCCCTACCACATTGCATGTTCTTGTGCTCATTATATAACCCAACTCACCACACCATTCCCCATTCATGTGCATTTTTCATTCACATTTCCCACCTTATTTTCCATCCCATTCCCACACATTTCACCACACCAGTTCCCAACCCATTTCCCACCTCATTCTCACATCATCTATAACCTCATTTCCACATCATTGCTAACCTTGTTTTCCACCTTAATTCATCCATATTCCCCATCCAATTCACCATTTTGCTCCCCACACTATTCTTTGTTCATATCCTATTCCAAAATCTCATTCCCTTAAACAACATATCTCATTATATATCATTATTTCTCACACCAACACCATTCCCCAAAACATTCCTTGTTCAAATCCATTTCCTAAATTTTGTTCCTCTTTGAACCATCCCCCATTCATGACCATTCACAAATCTTGTTCACCACATGATTTTCCACCCAATTTCCCACACCATCCCCCAAAATGTTCCCTTCCATGTTTGTCACACCATTCCCTACCTAGTTTCCCAACTAATTTCCCACCCTATTTACGACTTCATTTTCTACTTTAATAGATTTTTTTATTAAATACTAAATAATAGAGAATAATGAAATAGTGTTAATTAATTATTAATTGATATTAATATAAAATTATCAAATAAATTTAATTAATTAGTAATATAATATTATTAAATATAATTAATTAAATCTAAAATAATTTAAAATAAATAATATTTAGTAATATTTAAGTTTAATAATTTTTATGTAGTGATTAATGAGATGTAGATGAGTTGGTAAAGTGATTGGTTGTTTCAAGCATTATCTAGGTTCAAATCTCAATTTGGAATCAGAGGTCGGATGTGATCGATCGTTAAGTATTCATAGGTCGATTGTGGCCGATTATTGGTATTCTTGAGTCGATAGCAGCTGAGTATTGGTTTTCTAGGGCCGGTTGTGGTCGATCATTGATATTCTTGAGCCAGTTGTAATCGTTGATGGTATTCTCAAACCAGTTGTGGTCATTCATTGGTATTCTCTTGGGGCTCTGGGTCTCCTCTAATGTCCCAAACCAATTAAAGCTCCAGTCAAAAATGAATAAGACATAAACCCCTCAACCTTGAACACCGATTTAAAAATATATTTTTTTATATAATGACACCTAAATTTTTGTAATCCCTAATTTTACAATAAACTATATTAGAAAGTTGTTATATATATAATTTATTTTTACTTAATTAAATTAATTAATATTTATTGATTATATATTAACTATAGACATTTTTATAAACATATTGAATTAAAAAATAGAATTAAATCTTATTAAAACATAATATCTAATACTAGGGTTTTCAAAAATAAATATTGATAAATCAAACACAAAATTAAAAAAATTAGAAGGGGTATGAACTTTTTCACACTTTTTTTTTTTAATAGAGACCTTAAAGAGAGAATCAAAATTTGAATTATTATTTTTTTTTTTAAGTTGGAGCTTTTAAATTGAAATGAAATTTTTAGAGGAAGAAAATATAAATTTATTATTTATTTATTTTTCCAAAAATAAATAAAACATATAATGCAAGAGAAGATAATGGAGGACAAGAAAAATAAACTAGGACATGATTCAAATGAAATAAGGATAAGAAGCAATCAAGATTTAATAAAAAGAAAAAAAATTAGAACAACTAAATTATTGTTCAAATATTTAAATCAGGTAAAAGCTAGATTATATTTTTATTATATTTATTTTGGATTTATGTTTTATATAATGTTTTGTTATATAAAATGATCTTATATTTGAGAGATTAAAATCATCTTTCTTTCATTTTTTCACATTTTCAAAATGAATTTTATTATTGTATTTTTTATATTTTCATTATTAATATTTTGTTTGTGATTTTAATTTTTAATTTTTTAATTTTTATAGGTTTGATGCCTAGTAAATATTTTATTTCCATGGATTAAAATTTACATATACATCAACTTAATAATTTATTAAAAAATATTTTGAGCTATCGGATGCCTCTCGCTTCTCTAGAGCCTCTTGTCACTTTTGAGTCTCCCATGTCTCTTTTTTCTATTTTTACTACTCTTGTCAAAGCTAGATCTAAGTGTTTCTCTTTTAAATCATCGCAATGGAACTGTCAATGTTTTTATTATTCCTAAATTAGATGTTGTCTATTATCCTCCTACTTCTACAATAAATTCATTTGGATCTGACAATACTTTTGACCTTTTCAATCATTCATTCATTGAGGCCCTTCTTTCTCAAGATGGTTATTCTCAAAATAAAGGAAGGTAAAATGTTGTGTCTTTTGGAAACATGACATAAAATCTAGACTTGAGAATAACTAGGTCTAAAAACAATAAAATGCTAGGTCTTTTGGAAATATGACACAAAAGCTAAACTTGAGAACAACTAGGTCTAAAAACGGTAAAATGCCAGGTCTTTTAAAAACACAACACAAAAGCTAGACTTGAAACACACTAGGTCAATGTAAAAAATGGCAAGATAATTACTAACAATTTGAAACAGTTGGACTCAAACTTGGCATACATATTCAAACACAAACTAGATCATTGGTAAAAAGACATTGGACTTTATGCATATGCATAAAACTATTTGGAAAAATCAATTACAAATAGGTAAAAATAAGGATGAGGAGTAAAACATTCAAGCCCAAGTGATGAATAAGACTCAAATGCAAACTAATCGTGCTTAAGGTTGTACTTGGAGAGAGAGTTTTGAACTTAGTTTTAAGCAACAAAAGAGTTGTGAGGCATACGGAAAAGACCACTTCTAGATTCTAGGGACAAAGATCATCAAAACAAGCAAGGAATTAGTCCAAGTTGCACAACCCAAAGGTGAGAGGCAAATGTCTAAGCCAAAATTAAGCGAGGCATTGGCATAAACTAATCAATGTTTGAATCTGAACTTTTCAAGACCAATTTTGAACTTGTTTTAAAGATTTGGATTTCTTAAATGGATGGCATTCTAAACTAAATTGGATGGCATGACGATACTAGGCATAGGCCAAAAATGGCACACATAGTTTGGAAATTGATTAGACACAAGGCAAAGGTCTTTAAAACAATGTGAGCAGTGTAATGACGCTATCTCACTCAAAAGATATGACAAAAGGTTTGTTTAAAAAACTCTAAGGCAAGGACTTGAAGTGAAATGGGCAGTGTAACGTCGCCCTTTTCAAATAAGTGACACACGAAAGTTTGCAAAATGATTATGGCAAAGTATGGTGTCAAATGAACGGCATAACACCTCTTTAGGCAAAAAAGGGTGTATAAATATGACTCGATTTGGACATGATTTGGATAAACAAAGATAGGTTTAGACTCAAACAATGCAAGTAAAAGGAAAAAAGACATAAAAACACCTAAGTGTATCGTCATATTCCTAAAAACTGACAAGGTGGCTTCATATTGTCAAATTCTGTCTATATACTCCTTGAAAGGAAATAATTTGTTAATCTAAAAATTAAATGCTCATAAAAAATAAGATTTTTAGACTCCCTCTTCTCTCAAAAATTCGTACGGTGGCATGGAACTTTGGGCTACTCATTCTACATTGACAATATTTCCGTGACAAGTGGGGTTTTCTAAAACTATAAGTTTTGTGCATTCTAGATAGTCCCAAGTGTGGTTAACACTAGATATGCAATCACGTCAATTGAGTTCATATTGGTCAACTTACTATGCAAGGATCTATTCATTTGGATAGTGACTCCATCTATGTACTTCTTAGTGGAGTCCCTTGGTTAGCCAAACCTGACTCAAATTTTTTTTACGATTGGAGAGGCTAGCCACTCATCCCCTTGGCAATCACAATATTCATGCCCTGATTTATACACCCCACCATGGAGTGGAGTTGAAACAATGTCGAAAGATGAATTCTTGGGTCAAAACTTCTCTAAAGAACTTATGGGGAGGTGATGAAATCCCACCCACAAGTCAAGATACAAGAAAGTAAAGATAGAAGGACTTTAAGGTTGTTTTAAGGTTATCTAAGTCATTCGGAACTTGGGGAGTGCCTTAGCAACATTCCTTCTATGCTTGGACTAAGCAACAAAAGGCAAAGGACAAAATACTTTTGGTCACCCAAGTTCCCTAAAGGGGACGGAGGGAGAACATATATGCTAAGTCAATTTTGCAAAAACACACAGCAAACAAGTAAAATGATAAACAAGCAAGCTCTTAAGAGCGTTTAGTCTAAGTTTGTGTTCATTTTTAAAAACCCAAGAGAAATATGATGTGAAGTTTAGCCCCTTGATTTTTTTTTTTGATTTATGAACTTTAAAAAATGAAAACAAAATAAGTAAATGATTTTTAAGCACTAAAAGTGTGATTTAAACTTTTAAAGTGCTAAAAATGTCTTTTCTTGGCCTTTGAATCCTGCAAAAAAGTGTTAGTGGGTTTTTTATTAGAAGTTAAAAAACAAATGAGCAAATGATTTTCCACCCAATTTCCCACACCATCCCCCAAAATGTTCTCTACCATGTTTGTCACACCATTCCCTACCTAGTTTCCCAACTAATTTCCCACCCTATTTACCACTTCATTTTCTACTTTAATAGATTTTTTTATTAAATAATAAATAATAGAGAATAATGAAATAGTGTTAATTAATTATTAATTGATATTAATATAAAATTATCAAATGAAATTTATTAATTGGTAATAAGAAAAAACCCAATAAAATAAAATTTCTTTGTCAAGTTTTTCATGTTTTTCACACAATGCAATACCGCAGATTTGCAGAGCAAAATTGTAACTTTCTTACAAAACTGCAACTTGTTAGTCAAAACTGCATCTACCTACAAAACAAATAGTTAAAGCAAAACCGCCCTTGCACAGTGCAATATCACAACTTGCTAGGGCAATAACACAATTTCACAATGCAATACCACACTTCACAATAGCAATAATGCATATCACAAGATCAATACCGCACTTTACCTTACAAATAATTTGTTAACACGATACTACATTTCTCCCTTCAAAACCACATAATGTAGTGCAGTAACGCATTTCATGAGTGGAATACCGCAACCATAAGGCAAAACAAATTTTAAATATGCAAAACCGTAGTTTTAGATGCAAAACTGACTATTTCAAGGCAAAACCGCACTTACCCAATGCAATATTGCAAATTGTAAGTAAGACAACATTTAATCACGTAATATCACACATATATAGTGCAAAATTACAACTTTGAAGGCAAAACTGCATCTACAATATCTCAACTCCATAGTGCAATACTGTATTTAACAGGTGCAAAAATGCAACTTCTTGTGTAATGTCCGTGAGCTTCAATTTTTTTCACTTTTTTGATCAAGTCAAAATTTTAACATGAAAAAAGTTAGCAAGAAGTCCTAAAAGGCCATGAGAAGAACTTTGTGGGGTGCGAATCCCACCGGACATGCCATTTTGTAGCATAAGATTACGAAGAGGATCGTTAGTTTCTTGTTAGTGAATAAAATTCAAACCAAACAACTTCAATACAAACTAACAATTCCTACCTACGTACTAAGGTGAGCATAAATAATAGGAACACAATTAAGACACAACTAAAAGCACAAAATAAAAACTCCATTTGAACTTCCTTTTAGCTCCAAATCCACTTGTTGAGTTAATTGGTTTGCTCGGCTTGTGTACAATGGAGTCTTTGTCAATGGCATTCTTGCATCATCTCCCCATTGTTCACCTTGGCTTGGTTTGATTTGGGCATGGTAACACTATATCGATGAAACTCTTTGAAGGTATTTTGGCATAATAACATTGCACATAAAAGCTTATTTAGAATGGTCTTGGCACTTGTATTTATAGCCTCCAAAGATAACTCTCACCTAAGTGTAATTAGGTTAGAACTAACTACAGTTGAGTTCGAACTAACCCTAGATGAGTTAAGGATGTTGGGGATCAACCAACAATGATTACACTTGTGAAAGCAATAAACGCGGAAATAAATCAGATAGATAAGTAACTAGAATGATAAATAGCACAGAACAAGAGATACAAGAAAACACCCTGAAAACTTGTATTAAAACTCTTTACAAAAGGAATACAATTGAAGAAACTTCTTTCTTCCACACCTCTCTCAGATGCACAAAATTTCTCTCTAGATCTCTATTCCTCAAGAGCTCTCTCTCTCAAGTACAATCAATTCCAACAACCTGGATTGATACAACTCTGTACTGTCCTTCAAACATTCACAATGTTCTACTCATACAATTCAACATACTAAGCTAAGAAGATCTTTCCTACATATAGAATTAGGAAACTTGAGCATGCACTTACAACCAACAGTTAAGCCTCTTGAACAAGGGCTCTAAAAACAATCTTGCTAATAATAAAAATGTGAACTTAAGACTAAGACTTAAACTCATCATGAAAACACTCGCTTCTGTCCTCAGAAATAGCATTCTAGACGCACAGGTAACCGACGCCGATTCCTGCCTATTTGCCTGTGACCGTCGTCGGCAGATCCTCTGCCGACGCCGGCATTCCTCCAACTGCTCCTGACCGATGTCGATCGCTCCTGACCGACACCGGTGACTGTGTAAACCCGAAACTTTTTTAGTGTGCTCCTTGGTGAAGCTTTTAGGCTCCACACCTTAACAATCTCCCACTTGGAGATAAACAGCTGCACCAGTACCTGTACAGCAACATCTTCTAGCTCCTCCATCTTCAACTCAATCATGAAGACCAACAGAAGTTGAATGAAGATTCAACTTCTCCTTTGTAACTAGCTTGGTTAACATATCAGCAGGATTCCTATCTGTATGGATCTTCTCCAGCTTCAACTCACCATCTTCCAATACCTGCCGTATGAAATGGTACCTTAGTTGTATGTGCTTGGTTCTTGAGTGAAAGGCTGAATTCTTAGCCAAATGGATTGCACTCTGACTGTCACTATACAATCTGCAACTCCCATGATCCCTTCCAAGCTCTTCCATGAACCGTGTCATCCATATCATCTCCTTGCTAGCTTCTGTGGCTGCAATATACTCTGCTTCTGTAGTTGACAAGGCAACAACCTTCTGCAACTTAGATATCCAGCTAACCGCCGTTCCACCTACAGTAAAAACATAACCTGTGGTGCTCCTCCTGCCATCCAAATCACCTGCCATATCTGAATCTACATAACCATGTAGAGAAGTATTTGAACCTCCATAGCACAAGTGTCTACTGCTGGTTCCTCTCAGATATCTAAGGATCTACTGAACTGCTTTCTAGTGTTCCTTACCTGGATTGGCCATATACTTACTTACAACTCCCACTGCTTGGGCAATATCCGGTCTAGTACACACCATTGCATACATCAAACTCCCTACCGCGAAAGAATATGGAACTTTACTCATGTACTCTACCTCATCATGTGAATTAGGACATTGTTCTTTACTCAACTTAAAATGTCCAGCCAAAGGTGTGCTTACCGGTTTAGCATCCTGCATATTGAACCGTTTCAACAACTTGTCCACATAATCCTCTTGAGACAATATCAACCTGTGATTTTTCCTGTCTCTCTTAATGCTCATGCCAAGGATTTTCTTTGCTGCTCCCAAATCCTTCATAGCAAACGTTTGAGCTAATTTCACCTTAAGCTCAGAGATATCCTGCATGTGTGATCTTGAAACCAGCATATCATCTACATACAACAATATAATAATATATCTACCATTATCAAATCTCTTAAAATATACACAGTGGTCAGATTGACACCTATTATAGCCATGCTCAGTCATAAACCTGTCAAATTTCAAATACCACTGTTTAGGAGCTTGCTTGAGGCCATACAAGCTTTTCTTCACCCTGCACACCAACTTCTCCTTACCCTTGACCTCAAATCCTTCAGGTTGTTCCATGTATATTTCCTCATCCAAATCTCCATGAAGAAACGTTGTCTTAACATCTAGCTGCTCAAGATGCAAATCTTCAAAAGCAACCAAAGACAATACAACCCGTATAGAAGTCATCTTAACAACAGGAGAAAAAATCTCACCAAAATCAATACCTGGCTTTTGTGCAAATCCTTTCACTACCAATCTGGCCTTATATCTCATCTGTCCATTCTCACCTTCCTTCAACCTGTAGGTCCATCTGTTCTTCAGTGTCCTCTTATCAGCTGGCAACTCAACCAAATCCCATGTTTGGTTCTCTCTCAAGGACTCCATCTCCTCAACCATGCCACGCTCCCACTGACTCTTAGACTCCACCTGTAATGCTTCTTCAAAACTCTCTGGTTCTCCACCATCGATTAGCAATAAATAGTATAAAGAAGGAGAATATCTAATTGGAGGCTTACTTACCCTTTCTGACCTCCTAATGGGTGTCTTAGACTCATTCTCAACACGTTGTCCACCCAAATTCTCTGACAGTGACCGACCTCGGCCACCTGTAGACCTGTTACTGGCCGACGCCGGTTCTTCCTGACCCACGTCGGTTCTTGTTCTGCCGACGTCGGTCTCTGTATGACCGACATCGGTTTCTGTATTGCCGACGTCAGTTCTTACCCTACCGATGTCGGTCTCTGTGTTTTCCTGCAAGTGATTATTTCTTTTTCCCGTGAGCTCATTTTGGACCATCACTTCGTCCAATTCTCCATTGCTCTACCCAGATTGATTCAGCTTCCTTATCTGATCACTATACATCACTTTTTCATTGAAAACAACATCACGGCTCCTAATTACCTTGTTAGTTCCTAGATTCCAAAATCTGAAACCAAAATCATCTGAGCTATAGCCAATAAACGTGCACCTCATAGACTTAGCATCAAGCTTCTTTCTATTTTCCTTATCTATGTGCAAAAAGGCTTCACAACCAAAAACTTTGAGATATGAGAGATCTACTTTTTTACCTGTCCATGCCTCTTCTGGAATTCCACCATCCAGAGTTGTAGAGGGTCCTCTGTTAATCAAGTACACTGCGGTATCAACAGCTTCTGCCCAAAACTCTAAGGGCAACCCAGCATGCAATCTCATACATCTTGCACGCTCCATGATTGTTCTGTTCATCCTTTCAGCAATACCATTCTGCTGAGGTGTCCTTGGAACCAT
The DNA here is from genome assembly GCA_037957365.1 of Torreya grandis. Classification (NCBI taxonomy): domain Eukaryota; kingdom Viridiplantae; phylum Streptophyta; class Pinopsida; order Cupressales; family Taxaceae; genus Torreya; species Torreya grandis. The sequence goes on along the minus strand of JARHVA010005199.1, from coordinate 1,096,085 downwards.
CATTTGCCTACGGATTCCATGTGTATAACAATACCAGTTAAACTTAAGACTGCAGAACTCACCGCCATTGTCAGATCTCAAGCACTTCAATCTTCTTCCTGTTTCATTCTCAACCATAGCTTTCCAAATCTTAAAAGTCTCAAATACATCAGATTTCTTTTTAATACAGTAGATCCATACCTTTCTTGTAGCATCATCTATGAACGTAACATAGTACTGTGATCCTCCAATAGAGGCTACCTGAGCCGGTCCCCACACGTCTGTGTGAACAAGTTGCAACTTATGCCTTTTCTTAGTAGACCCAGTCTTGAGAAAACTAACCCTTTTCTGTTTTCCAAATACACAGTGCTCACAAAATTCTAGATCCATACTTTTCAAATCTGAAAGCTTACCTTTATACTTAAGAATTGGCATCCCCTTCTCACTCATGTGGCCAAGCCTTGAGTGCCACAATTTAACATCCACATCTGAAGTAGATAATACAGAAGGAGAAATATCAGTAACACAATTACATAAATAGAGAGTACCTACTCTCTTACCTCTGGCCATAACAAGTGCACCCTTGGTCACCTTCCAAGATTCTGTTGTGAGAGTTACTATACAACCCTCATCCCCTAACTTTCTTGCAGAAATCAAATTTCTCTTCAAGCTAGGAACATGCATCACATCTCTCAACACCCATGTGTTGCCATTCTGCATCTTCAGTTGCACTTTACATTTGCCAATAATCTTACAAGGCTCATCATCCCTTAAGTACACTATTCCAAAATTTCCATGGATATAGTCACTGAAATATTCTCTGTTAGGGGTAGCATGGAAAGATGCACCAGAATCTAATACCCAAGATTCTATATTATTATGCAAAGAGAAAATTAGAGCATCTTGTGCAATACCTGCAACCTTTGCCTCTTTCTTTCCTTCGTGCTGATTGTCCTCCTTAGGCTTTGACCAGCAATTTTTGCTTATGTGCCCCAACTTTCCACAATTCCAGCATTGTGGCCTTCTGCTATTTCTGGATTTGGATCTACCTCTCCCCTTAGACTTAGATCTTGATCTCCTCTTGCTCTTCTCTTTTTGCCTTCCCCTGCTCTCGAGATTTAAAGCGTTCCCAGATGTCTCTTCTGTGCTTTTTCTGCGAATTTCCTCATTCAAGATAACACTAACAACATCCTCTACTTTTAAAATATTCGAAGCAGAAGCAGTATTAGACACTGCCATTACCAAGCCATGCCAGCTTTCAGGCAAAGAACATAATATTAAAAGAGCTTTTATTTCATCATCAAATACAATATTGACTGAACTTAACTGATTAACAATTCCATGGAAATCATTCAGGGGATTAGATACAGATCCACCTTCTTGCATATGCAAATTAAATAACTGCTTCATAAGATATACCTTATTAGAAGCTGAGGGTTTTTCATACAAATTTGCTAACGTAGTCATTAACTCTACCGTTGTTTTTCCCTGTGATAAATTAGATATCACAGTGGATGTTAGACTCAGTCTTATAGACCCCAGAACCTTTCTGTCAAGAACTTCCCATTCTTCATCCTCCATGTCCTTGGGCTTCTTTGCAATCCCACCTAACGGTAAGTAAAGATCTTTCTGATACAGATAGTCCTCTATCTGCATTTTCCAATGTTGATAGTTCTTGCCATTAAACTTCTCCATTCTCAATTTACTTTCTTCTGCCATTGCTTCTCCCACTCAAACAGAAATCCCTGCAGAAACCCCTGTGAGCAACCTGTAATCAATACACTACACAGATCTGAACCACCTGTTAGTGAACCTGAGCTCTGATACCACTTGTTGGAGATCAACCAACAATGATTACACTTGTGAAAGCAATAAACGCGAAAATAAATCAGATAGATAAGTAACTAGAATGATAAATAGCACAGAACAAGAGATACAAGAAAACACCCTGAAAACTTGTATTAAAACTCTTTACAAAAGGAATACAATTGAAGAAACTTCTTTCTTCCACACCTCTCTCAGATGCACAAGATCTCTCTCTAGATCTCTATTCCTCAAGAGCTCTCTCTCTCAAGTACAATCAATTCCAACAACCTGGATTGATACAACTCTGTACTGTCCTTCAAACATTCACAATGTTCTACTCATACAATTCAACATACTAAGCTAAGAAGATCTTTCCTACATATAGAATTAGGAAACTTGAGCATGCACTTACAACCAACAGTTAAGCCTCTTGAACAAGGGCTCTAAAAACAATCTTGTTAATAATAGAAACGCGAACTTAAGACTAAGACTTAAACTCATCATGCAAACACTCGCTTCTGTCCTCGAATATAGCATTCTGAACGCACAGGTAACCGACGCCGGTTCCTGCCTGTTTGCCTGTGACCGTCGTCGGCCGATCCTCTGCCGACGCCGTCGTTCCTCCAACTGCTCCTGACCGACGTCGGTCGCTCCTGACCGACGCCGGTGACTGTGTAAACCCGAAACTGTTTTAGTGTGCTCCTTGGTGAAGCTTTTAGGCTCCACACCTTAACAAAGGAGGGGACATGTAATCAATGTTTGGGTAGAGATCTCATTTATTAAGCATGGCTCTCCATTTTTAAATTTATTGCATTTAGAGAGATATTTTGAATTCCTTGACTTTGAGGATGATGATGTCATCATGACCTCATATTTATTGAAATTTCTTTTTTTCAAAATTTGTTTTCACTAATTGCACATGAAAAATTCATTTATGTATTTAATTTATTTTGATTTGTTAATTCATTATGCTTAGCATTTTAGGAATTGCTCAAATGCCCTGCTTGGTGGGTCCAAAGACCAAATTGCCAGTTGTTAAGTCGCAAGGTGACTGAAGATGAATCTGTGAGAGGTTATTGTTGCATACAGGGTAATACCCCAAATAGGGATGTCTCAACATAATTCTGAGCACTAATGTCCAATGTGCAAATGAAATTGGGATGTTTAGTGATTCCTAAGCTTAATTTGCATTGTTTGGTAGAAATCAATCTGAAGCCTGATCAGAAGTCAGTTGTGCCCAAAATGGGGTATCTACACTTTCTAACAAAATGCAATTGCAAAGTGCACCTACAAAGCATTCTTGACCTACATAACTGACTTTGTAGGTTCACTCAACTAGTGGATCAACACTACAAGATCTCCATTATGATTGCCTAGTCGAATATGAGAAGTCTTGTACTTTGTAGGTGCACTCAAAGTAAAAAAAAATCTTTCAATATTGATCCACTTGAGTGTACTTGGAAATTAAGTACAATGGTTCCCATTCTAGTTAACCAATCATAATTGAGATTCTTGCAAACATCAATTTGGTGTAGACACAACCATACTTATTTAAATGACTAGTTAAACATCTAACATACATTAAATAGTTGATCATTCTCTGACCCCAGCTTAGAGACTAATTGGCGCATATAAGATTTATCAGTCTCAAACTACTTGAATGCCCCTGTAAATTAAGTACAAAACTTCCCCTATCTAGTTGTTCTATCATAATTGAGATTCCTTCAAACAAGAGCTTGGTGCAGAGACGTCCATATTGATGGAAATGGCCAACTAGACATTCAGTTCACATCAATCAATTGATGTGTATGAGTATGGTATAGAGACTGATTGAGATGGGCAAGATCTATTTGCAATCATTTAAAGATGTTTAAATTTTCAAAAACTAAAACACACAAAAAATAACCTTTTTATTTTAGTCATTAATTAGGGCTAAGTGTGACTAAATTGAACAATGTTTGTTCTAATAAGGGCTACGTTCAAGCAATAATGACCAACGAGGTCCAATTGATCTCTAGTTGCCCAATAGTGACCAAATAACATGTAATTAAAAAAGGGGAATTGATACTACTTTGTCAACGCCAATGTTTGATTAGGGACATATAGACCACCAATTAGGTGCGAAAGAGGCTAATTAAAACATATAACAACTAATTAAAGTCCCTAGTGAATGGTGCAAGCACCAAAGCGACCTATATACTAAAGAGGTTGAAATGGTACTATCATGCTAGTGTGCACCTACAAAGTTGCACTTTATATATTTGGGGTTACATATGCAATCATAATTGAAATTCTTATAATATTTTTGCGAGCACTCCCATGTTGATGGAAGTTACTAGACATCCATTAAAAATCAAATGATCATTCTTTGACTTCTACATATAGATATTTGGAGAGTATATTTTGTTCGCAAGCATATATGCTCATGAATTTCTATTTTTTAACCTCTTAAGTTTAAACTTCATCACTTAAAATGTTAAGGATGATGAAATTTAGTAGAGAGGAGAAGGGTGGATGAGATAGAATTTTCAAAACTTAAAAGTTATGCAGAGAGAAGCATCCAATTTAATTTTCAAAGCCAAAAAGCAATGGGCACATTCAAATGTTTAAAACCTCCACAAACGATAAAGATGTTGGCTCTACAATTTACTTGTTGCATTAGATTTGAAATAGATTTATATTTTAATCATTTTACAACTATTTCACCACAAATACAATTCCATAATTAGAAATTAACTAGATTATCTATCAATCAGTTACGCCTTCTACCTTGTGGCTAAGCACGTACCTCAAAGTGGGGCATCATACAAACTTCTAAAAATAATCCCTTATCATTTATTTAGTGGTTTTTATGTTCATATATGGGTGATTGGTCTAAATCAAATTTTATTGAAATATTAGTTACTTTCAATGATTCTCATTCTTACTTGTGTTTTCTTTGTATTTTAGTTTATAGTCCCCCACTCCCTTGTCAAGACCCTTTATAAGGTATTGACCAGTACATAAGGTCCTAGCCTTTGTGCCTTCTCAAAAGTTCATTGAACCCATTCACCCCTTTCTGCTTTTCTTGTTTATAGTCATGGCAAGGTCTGCATGGGCACCAATATCACCAAAGTTATAAGTTCAATCCTTTATATAAACAAGTGGGATAGCTCATTTGGAAGGACGATGGACACACATCACATCTAGCATTCTATTGTGGAGCACTTTTAGCACACAAGTTGAAGTTATTTCTCTTATGTAATTTCTATTAATCCACATATTTGTTCCAATCGTAGGGACCTAAAAAATTAGAAAATTACTCTAGCATAGGCCCCCAACCTGTTTTCCTTTACATTCTAGGTCAAGGAAATAAGTTTATTGCAAAAAGATAGGAATCACAAAGCAAAAAATTAGGGCAACAAGTGAAGCAATCTCAAAAAGTCAAAATTCAAGCAACAAACCCCCTGTTAGAAGCATTTGTACAGTCATAGCAATGTGTTAAGCGATTGTACAATCTAAACTTTGTCAAGAGCACTCATACAATCCTAACAAATTACTTAATTTTGTTTGTTTTGTCCTAACAATTTTTCATTGGTGTTTGTATAATCTTAAAAGACTATCAAAAGCATTTGTACAAGCCTCGCACTCTGTTATGAGCTTTTGTACAGTATTAGCATGCACCTCATATTACCCAACTTGTTTTCCCTATCGCTCTAGCTCAAGGAGAATTAACGCATTATCGAAGGATAGGAGTCACAATGCATGGAATTAAGGTTAGGAACGGACAAGAGAGCAAACACAAAAAAATAAAATTAAGGTTAAAAAGCACCTATCAAAAGCATTTGAACATTCTTACTAGTTTGTCAAGAACATTTGTATACTCCTAGCAGTCCATTAGAAGCGTTTGTATGGTCTTAGCAAGTACCTCTAATCAATCGAAAATTTTAGTGCAACAATCATAGTTCCAAACACACATTCACCAAATGCAAAGTGTAGACACAGATTTGCAATATATGAACGGACAAGAGAGCAAACACAAAAAAATAAAATTAAGATTAAAAAGCACCTATCAAAAGCATTTGAACATTCTTACTAGTTTGTCAAGAACATTTGCATAATCCTAGCAGTCCATTAGAAGCGTTTGTATGGTCTTAGCAAGTACCTCTAATCAATCGAAAATTTTAGTGCAACAATCATAGTTCCAAACACACATTCACCAAATGCAAAGTGTAGACACAGATTTGCAATATATATATATATATATATATATATATACCATTAGAAGCATTTGTATGGTCTTAGCAAGTACCTCTAATCAATCGAAAATTTTCGTGCAACAATCATAGTTCCAAACACACATTCTCTGAATGCAAAGTGTAGACACAGATTTGCAGAAAATATATATATATATATGAGCCTTCAATTACCTGTATCTCCTCACATAGTTAATCGTTAGGCACCGTTTACCATAATTCACATGTATTTTTTATAATGAGTTAGATGAAGCTCATTTATGGCTATATCTATATAGTTCATATATTCTTTAAAACTGAATTGATATCGTAAATAACCACCATCGATTTATATCTATATCCTGGATGGCAATTTATTTATCACTTGCTCCGTTTACTAATATGACACAATAATTTCATATATTTCTAAGAAGTAGTTGGCTTTAACTACTACCTTCAACAAACTTACACAGCCTTATTACTTAAAAAGTAACCTCCACATTTAACAAATAATTCCCATAATCACGCAATGATTCACACTCCACGTGTAAACTTTACCCACAATCAACTTTTCTAAAAATTAATATCCGTGTATACTTGGTGAAAATTTGCTTCAAGCACAAATAAAATAAAGCTTAATAGAATTCACAATTAAATCTCTACCTCCAAGGCCACAGCTGGGGGTAACCAAGAACATTATATGGGTGTTTTCCCAATGATGATGCCTGCAGTTGGTACTCAGAAATTGTTTTAACAGGCATACCAATGTAAGCACAGGAAACGGTCTTGAACCAAAACAGACCATTTGAACAACTTACTACTTTATATTTTAACTCGGATAGATACCAACATTGCCGACATGTAATACCATTACATCCTCTCCTTTGTATGATTCAAGCAGCGGATCTCGCGGAAATCTGAGCATAGTTGCAAACTACAGAAGCGCAGGCACCAATACTGAAAAATATAGGAGAATAAAATCATTGAATCCCTACCCAAAAAGTGATGCCAGGCAATGTGTGGGTAAACATCCAATTTAACCGCAAATATAAACTAAAATCCCATATAGCATTCTTTTTTTTAACGTAAATATAAAACTAAAATCTCATATGGCATTTTTTTTTTTTTTTTGACTTTTTGTTGGATTTGATTCAGTTATATACTGGGATAATTAGATTCGGACTAAAAATAATAACCCAAACTGAGCCGTCTGATAATAGCCTTCTTCATTGCATAGAATCCATTTAAATCTAAAATCTGCTCCCATTTGACATTTAGCTTGAACATATGACAAAACAGTGCACTCAATGTTAAATTCTTTCCACCTCAAAGGAGCAGAATATAGGGCTGCAATAGTCCCTGAAATCAAGTCGGCCCTCTAGCAATAGTAATCCATTCCATTCTTTTTGAACTTAAACTTCTTTTTGTAATGGCATTTGCATATACAACGCATTTTTTCAAAACACAGATCATGCCCATCATATAATGCGGCAAATTCTAAAAATCTCCAAACCAATCCACTGCTTATCCCCAGGAAGCATAGGAAATTGGGATTCTAAAAGCATACAGTTGGTCCTGAAAGAGCAGGAAATCATAGAAAACATCTAACTGTAGGCCGATCCGGCAATACTGCTAAAGAGTCGAGACTAAACACAGAATGAGAACAGCTAAGTTTTTGAAAACCAATACAGGAATGACAACTAAACAGATAACCACCTCTCTATGACTTCTGGTGACCATTTTTTATGCTTAAAGGGCACCAAAACTTTACATATCTCTACTGTCATATTGGAGGCAACTGATAGACTGAGATTCCAAATGGTTAAAAGTTATCAGCAGATGTTCAACATCAGAAACATCTGTCTACTGACATCTGCATAGAGAAATGAAACAATGACTTCATGCCAGAATGATTGTAGTAAAAGGAGTTAAACCTATAAATTCTGTAACTCAAGAATGAAGGCATTCTGAGTTGACCTGTAAATGATGTCAGAAATCACAAGATATCCTTGTAGGAAAAAAGTTTAATCTCGTGACTACATCAATCACCCTCCATACAGGCTATTCTGCAAAAAATAAGACACAGAGGACCTGTAAGGGAACATAATTAAATATTCCAGGGCTGATCTATTTATAGAAATGAAACAAAAATATACAAAGCTTGACTAGCAGTCCATTATCTACATATCCAATTTAGTTATATGCCCATCTAGCTACTAAACAAATCTTCCTTTGGCTTTGCATCTAAGTTCCCTTTATATGTGAAACATTATAGACAACCACTGCTTCAATACAAAAAATAGTAGTACACTTCTGAGCCTGCCTTGAGACATCGACCAAATCAAAGCAAAATACTAAAAATTCTGCAACATAAAATCTACAAGCAGAAATGCACCTCCAGTTATCACCTTCTGCCATCATGCTTTTTTTCAGTACCAGCTATCATGCAAGCAGAAGGTATGTTGCTCTTAAAAACGTCCGAACTTCCATTCCTACAAGACATTCCATCGTCATTTTGATTGACTCCCAAAGACAAGCCCTCCATTTGATTCACCAGTCCAAAACCTCCACTTCCAAGAGGACGCTTTGACTCTTGCTTCAAAGTCCCAAGATTCAAATTGTTGAATGGCAACTGCTGCAAGTCAAAATCAACAGATGTTGGCATTTGATGTAAATGACTTGGCTGTAGTGAAGAGTGCTGCTGGAATTTCTGTTGTTGGTACAAAAGTTTCAATCTTTGTACTTCCTTTATCAGCAATTCATGTTCAGCTGCATTCAGATGGCAAAGGAAAAATAAAGAGAACAGAGTCAAATACACAGTGGTCCTTTCATTGGCAATATATACATATCTATTTTAAAATAGCAATCCCTTTCCTTGAGTCAATCTACCCCATGCTTCATAAGATTATGAACCTATAGCAGCAGACACAGCCACTTCTTGTAATTGTATTAGACTCGGATACGGTAAACATTTACCACCAAAAAAACCAGATTCTAACCAAGCAATTATTTTCACAATTGCACCCATTTATATCGTTCATACAGCACGCATAGCTGGAAGCAATAAGTCCGTGTTCTAATAACCAATTGTATAAAATGCTTACCATCTTTGATCATCTTCTCTTGAGCAAGACCAGCTACACGCTGCTTAAGAGCTTGGTTCTCTAGAGTCAATATTAGGCGTTGTTGATTTAGAAAAGCCACTTCAGCTGACACTTCTGATTCCTCAGCCTAAATAACAGGAACAAAAGACATTTAACCACAAATTCCAGAAAAAAAAATTGATATTAAAAGCAGAAATTTTATATCAGAATACCTGCAATACACTGACATTTCTTTCAAGTTCGGAAATATACTGAAGCTTCCTAACACGAGAACGCTGAGCAAATTGCCTGTTGGAAACGATGCTGAAGAGGGTTATGTACTACTTAGGTTTGCACGCTATAAACAACTGTGTAAGCCAACACTTCCTGACAAACGATCACTAAAGAAGGAAAGAGAGATACAGATCTAAATGTCGTCAAAAAATAGCAAAATGCAAAACTACATATTGAAGAATCCTATTGGGAGCACAAGTAAGAACTGCCATAATATACTTATCTTTGTTAACAATTCCAAACTCATAAATGAATGAATGAAATATCTGCTTCAGGATATTCTGGACTGATTGAATTTACAATTCTAATATATCATCATAAACCAATAAAAAATGCAGTAACAGTGACTCCCGTGTCAAATGATAGCACCATAGGCAAAGAGCTTTGCTCATTAATGACATGGGTGCCTTAATCTAGTAAAACATACTTCCTAGCTACAAGGGTTCAGCAACAACTATTTTATGAAAATATCAAATGTGTGAAAACAACTTTCACAAAATTAGGCCAAAGCTACACGAGCTGTCAGAATATTCTGGAGCCCCAATCACACAAACAAAGAAATCTAGCCCCACCTAGAATTACCCAACTTCAATTATGTTTTAGCCCAGTAAAACTTACAGATTTGACTTTATGAGCAAAACAGTCCCTCTCATAGGCTTGATGCCACTATCACAAAGCTAGCTATGGCTCAATACCATCCTTAACAATAGTCAGTAGGACAGTAGCATACCTAATTTCTGCAGGTTGGGCACAAAAATTGCAAGAGAAACTACTTGATTGCATCACAATCAAAGATAAAATCTAAAGGCAATACTTTATAATGGAATCCATTAGTCAAAGTCAAACCATCCAAAAATGCCATAAACTAATTGGCTGACTGATTGCCCTCTCATCAATGACAGTAGCCATACTCCTAGCAGATGGGAGCGAATCAGACCGTTACTTTTGGGGTGACTGGCCAACTGAATAAATTCCAAACTCCAATTGTGGTCCACCCCATCCTGACATTTCCTAACAGAAAGACATGCTAGAACAAGACTTCTTACCTATAAAACTTCAAATCAAATTCTAAGTAACTTCTCTAAAAAAATGAGCATGAAAGCTTTAAGAGTTCATAACAAGCAATATGCATAGCTGCATGCCTATTTGTGTGCAGCTAGCCTAGCCACCATGTAAGAAGTTTTCCTTTGGAGTTATGGAGTTATAACTTACAGCTAAAAGACAGAAAGTTTTTATTAATAAGGTAGTCACTATACTTTTTGCAATGACCGAACACATTGAGGAAAAAGGCATTCTCTTGAAACAAATTACTGATAAATATGCTGCAAATAAAATACATTAGTAGCAAATATCACTCACTGCTTTGCTCGCTTGGGATCCATATCAGGATCAGCTAGTTTGCTAAGTGAGAAGTCCATGCCTTCTAATCCAGAACTAGTGGCATTATGTACATCATGTTCCTGTGGCTCTTCTCGTGAAATTGCTGAAGTTGTAGCATTATCAGCATCTTGTGTAACAGATGATGTCCCCAGGTTTGCAATTTTACGACTCTCCCTTGCAGGGGCATCCCAGCTTCTAATAGGTGGTTTTTTCGTCTTTGCCTGATAAAAGTTAAATGCCCGATTCTCCTTGTCAAGTCTGTCAAAAGCTGAAGACCCCCGTAGGGGTAGAGATGTGGGATTGCTGATATCTAACTCCTCCTCTTCTGCAATGTTTTCTATTCTTGAAGCTGCAATGGGAACCTCCAAAAAAGCAACAGAGTCACTTGCAGAGCGTCGATGAGAACCTTTCTTGACCGGAGTTTCAGGTTCATTAAGCAGATCATCGAGCCATGAAGGCTGCTCTTCTATGAGAAAACTTTCTGAAGAAGTTCGTTGATGCTGTCTGTATCCTCCACTTGAATGTGGAAAGCTTTTCTGTCCCATGAAAGGACTGGGAACATAATCTACAAAAGTTGGCCCCATGCTTGGGAAGGGACTCTTTGGAGGAAGATGAGACTGCCTTGGTGCGTGAGACCAGTTTACAGGCTGTGTTTTTCCTTTTGTGTGACTTGCCATTGTTTACTTATCCTTCAACTGTTCAGTCAAATCAGAAAAGGCATGATGTTAATCTAATATTATCAATGACAGACTGTCCTTCAACCAAGTCATTAGAAACGTCATGCTCCAAAAACACCATAGTTCAGTAAAAATGAAATTTAAAGAGATGTCTATCAATTCAGAAAAGGAATTTGCTGCTCTTTTTCTTTATCCTTCCTTTAAATACCCAGCATCTGTACAATTGCCCTGGCATTCGATGTCAAATATGCACTAAATTACTACAGGCAGTCAATGTCTAGAAGAAATGCAGCAGATGGATGATACTATGTGATTATGATGTGCATGAGTGGTATCATTCAATTCTGATGTGCATTCCCATAAAGTGCACATGAAAGATGGAATTTAGATAACCAACAGATAGTGGGGAGGTGGAAACATCCATATCTAATACAGAGAGCATCAGAAAATGAAGAAAAAAAATTGGTTGAAGAGATGTGCATATTTCCCTGAAAACCAAATACAATAAAATTATTTTATGTAGGGTTCCTTCATATATCTGTGTGCTAGCATTTTTATACCTCCAAAAGGGGTACCTATATTTCCTCTTCCATTCTCAAACAACTCATATTTTGGCATGGGAGTTCAAGCCCTTATGCTTTAAAAGATGATTTAGCGACCGCATCATCAGAATCTCTCTTTGAAGAACAGTGGATGGGTACCATCAACGCAAATGGGTTGCTAGCAACAGAATCATCTTACAACCAAGGAAATGAGAAAAAGAGCTCCTTAACAGCTAGAAAATAAGGAGCACTTAATAGTATATATTAAAACCGAAAGACTAAGTGTTTGATGGACACCTGTCAGTCATGGTCTCTGTAACTGTTTTTGTCAGAAAACCATGACAGCGACCGAAAAATTATATACATATATGTAATCCCTAATATGAATGCTACAGTTGTATGGGAGACATTGCACTTACAGAGCCATAAAACAAAGCCATCAACAACACAAATATAGATGCATCTTTTGTACAAGGGTGAGCAAAAACAGTAGGTAAATTATGCTACTAATTTTCCTATTAGGTGATAAAGAAGCCATATAAAGCAATAAATTATAACTGGTTTTTTCCATTTTTTTTGAGATAATTTCCATTGCTTGTAATTTTTTATATACCCATGAGTAAACAACATGCCAACCTAAGGTAATAAACAAGCATTTAAGTGCTGCGCTAAGAACGGTTTTGGTAGTGATACTGGAATCATCCAAAGTCCCAAAGATACAAGTTAAAACAAACCAAAAGCATCTAAATACAAATACAAGTGTGACAATAAATCTAGAAAAAAGCGTCCAGTAGAAAAATAAGGAAACCGGAAACATCATGTATCTGCAAGCTTATAAAATAATTATTCTGTAATTATCTGTAAAATTACAGAGTCAATCAACTAATATTGTTTTTTCAAATTCCTAAAAAATCCAAACTTTGCCTCGGTGAAGCTAAAAAGTTGAAAAAAGGAAGAACAGCAGCGAAACCATAATCAACAATCCACAATATCCACGTACAAAAAAGACATGCAAAATAACAAGGTTCTTAGATCCAATCATAATGGCAAGAATTAACCAGCAATTACAACTGACTGCATTGCCATCCCCAATAGTGAGGTCAATGAACTTGATTATCAAAGTCCATAAATCCTAATAAATGACTCCCATTATGGCTGCATGAAGGAATTTTGAAATAAGAAAATAGCTTTTTATGCATACATAGATTATCTGAAAGGAAAAAACTTGTTTAGAATGAATGATAAGTAATATCCAACTGAGGCAAAACAAAAAATAATTGAGTAACCATCAGTTTTCATCAGTCTTAAATTTCCATAGGTCTGCATTCACCAAGCTAAAAAACCACCAAAAGTGTATATCAAATACTAAGGAAAAAATAAAACATTGCAAATGGAGATAACTTAACTCCGACAAAAATTGCAGTCGTCCCAATCTGTTGCTGCGACAATGTGAAAACCACTGGTGTAGATTGGAACCGTTGAAATCCCTGTACAGCGATCTAACTCTAAAAATGGGTATAACCACCTTCACAGATCTGACAAACCCATATCAATCCCCTGTGCCATTACAGAGGGGTTTGATCGGTTTCATAAAGCTAGGTTATTTTTTTATAAAAGATAATCCAGCTACTGCAATATTTAAGAGAGCCAATGCAATCGTGAAACTGTACAGTATGAGAACTCAAGTATTTTGATTGCTTATATGAAGAAAAGTGGGGGGGGGCGGGGGGGGGGCGGGGAACCTGCGATTCAAAGGTCAGTGAAATGTGAGATTTTTTGAACGGCTGGGGAAAAATATAATATGACCAGGTGCAGAGAAAAATGAGGAAGAGACCGAAATGAAAAAAAGCAGGCAGTGCAGTGGAGTGCAGTGGGCGTGTAGAAAAGGCTAGGGTTTGAATCTCCTCGCCATTGTCATTGTCGTCGTCGTCGCCGCCGCCACCAACCCTGAATATCCTCCCTTGCGCTTCTCCGCAGCAGCAGAAGTAAAAAAAAGAGGAACAGATGGTTCTACCCCATACTCACCGACAGCTGTGCGTCACTGTCCCCGTAGCTCTGACATGTCGGTCGATTCCATGCCACGTCAGAGTAATAGCCAGGGTACTGAAAGGCCCCGCCGCGTCGGAGGGAGATTGGCATGCCTGGCTGAGAGTTTTGTTTTGAGAAATATAAATAGCAAGAAAAAAGGGTTTGTAAGCCATAAATAACCAATTTTCTTTCCTTATCCTTTTTTTTATCAAATCTTATCCCGGGGAGTCTTCAAATTGAGGCTTATTATTGCTTACGACCCCTTGCGCCCCTCCGCCTTCCCACCAAATTTATATAGAGATATTTCTATGTAGTTTTTTAATATTGGGTGATTAGTTTTTAATTTTTTTTTTCTAATTTAAATAGTAGACCATTGACGAGAGTATGAATAAAATAACAATATCTAATTAACTATTAAATCAAATATCTAAAGTCACATAGGGATCTTAATTTTTTTAGATTGATGTTGCGAGCATTTTGAGTTATTTTTAATCATGTCATCACAATCTTATTTTATTTGTATGAATCTGAAATTATTTTGATGCATCACTATTTGAATCTATATCTCATAATGTGATATTGTTGGAATTGTTTCAGTGGCTTGGTCAAGAAATGTGAAGGTACAATTATATGCACTTATTTCCAATCTATCACCGGCTTTCTCAAATTTGCACACTTTGTCTTTTGGGTCTTCAAAATAAATAAATATTGCAAGATTGAAAATAGTTAAGGGTTTGATTTGAGGGTCTACGTGATTAGGGTTAGTCCAACCCTTCTGATTTGTTAGACCCCTCAAAGTATATAGATAAAATTGCAAATCAATAAATAAAAATTACATAATAATAACAATGCCAACCAAATGCTCCAAAAATATGCTAGATAAGAATTTGATAAGTCCCTAATAATCAAATGAACTTGATCATTTGTCTATCTATAAATGATTAAATTCAAACTTAAGAAAATAATATGATTGATGCATATTTTATAGTCAAATAAAAGAATGAAAATAAAATATTCTCACAACCCATTTTGTGATTTTTTATTATTTAATTAAATTAATCAATTTTACCTGTTAACAAGCCATTGTTAGCATTTTTTCTTGCACCCTTCTAACCTCCCTTAGTGCATAGTTGCCCTAGGATGGCTTTGGAACATCCCCTATGCAATTGGCAATTCCAAACAAAGAAAGCTCTTGGATACCTCACAAGGTAAAATAGCTATGAGATTATAAAATATTGGTATAATATTTTGTAGTGAATTAATTTAATGTCATTGATTAATTTATTGAGAGAACATATTAAGAATGTTAATAAATTTATTAACAAGCCAATATTATTATTGATACTATTAATAAGTTGTAATGGGGCTTACCACCAACAAAATATATGAGTGAAATGTATAATGTATATTTATATATATTTATTTGAATTTCGTACCTAAGTTATGGGCTTTCAATTTCATAAGACTTAAATGATATTAATTATGTACATGTAGCATATAAACATATATAGGTGTATTTATGTAGTTGTTTATTTTACAATAAATATGTATTATATTTGTAGACATTAGAATTTGGTATTAGACACTTGGCAATGTTAATCTTGACTTACATTCATTTTAAATGACTTATGCATACACATATGGTTCTTACACACCCTTCTTTCATATCCGCATGCTTTCCATGGGTCCAAGCTCCTTGGGTTGTGCCTACCCTGTGCAAAATCATACTCAAACTGTCTCCAAATCATTAAATCAATATTCTTGCCTTGCAGACAACTCTATCATACTTAGCATGTGCAAAGCAATGATCACTTTTGAAATTTCAATCATTCTTATGGGTCGACCCATATGTGTTACACATTGACGAAGTGAGAAAGTACCTAAAGAGTCTCATATGAATACATGATAGGAATAAGCATATTCCCTATTTAACAAGCATCTAACACTCATCAAAGATACATTTATACACTTGTGCACGATTAAATGGACTGTTCTATTCTTTCCAATTTAGCAATTAGTCACAAGGAGAAGGTCTTAGTCAAGTTTGAAGCACCTCAAACCAAGCCAAAGTTTTCATTTTATAAGTTTCAAAAGCTAGATCACATGTCGCATTCATTAAATGAGCAATATTACACACATACACCTAATAGTGAGAATTATCTATGGTTTAACTTTCCTCTTTGGAGTATTGGATATGTCGATAATGTTCAACCGTTTATTGGAGAGTGATTGGGGTCAGTTAGCCTATTATTCTTCTCCTTTTGCAAGCCTAAACCTAGTGGCAAAAGTGGACCTAGGGTTTAAAATAAAAGGAGATAGGATTTTAGATATCACACATAATGAGCCCTAAGATCACACACAGAAACAGATTATAAGCAAGCGCAACTACCTCTCCTGAAATAGAGAATAAAAATCCACATAGGTGAATCCAAAAGGATAGAGATGCTAACATTTGTTGTTACCATTCCTATACTAATAATGGTGTCCAAGCATATTTAAGGACCCAATTGCTTGTTCGAGTCACTTTTGATCTAGTTTCCAGCTATCCCTATCACATTTATTTAGTCTTAAACTTGCATAGTATAATAACACACTAAGTTTCTTATTCCCTTAGGCAATTTCTATTTATAACAAGTGTAATTGTTTAAATTAAATTTTGTCTTTTACGTTCATATTAGTGTTTATTGTTGTACTTCATATAATGTGAATTAGTTCAAAGTCATATGGTATTAGATACACTTAATCCAAAATAAGGTAAAAACATATTAGTGAATGCCTTTATCTAGTAAGCACATGAAACCTTAGGTTTTTCTTAGGGTATCATCATTCTTTCAAAGTTTTCAGTCCTCTATACATAAATCTGATTTTTAGACCCAGTTTATATTTTTACCTCAAAATCACAAATTACACATATAAACACCTAAATTTGGTCATAAATACTTGATTATATCAATTTGGTCCCTTTTTCCACTTTAATTAACTTCTACACTTAATTCAGACCTATTTTGACATCTTGGCCTATCTTAAACACATGTGAAGACCTTTTATTTTCTAATATGTTATTTTTCACCTACAAAAATGTTCCATCAACTAAAAAAAACCTTGAGAATTTGATCAGATGAACCTAGACTCAAAAAGTGGCACATTTTCTTAATGGTCAAAATCATCTAGTTTGGGTCAGGAGTGGCAAACGGTCCTAACCCCTATATGACATTTTTTACCCTTGCCTTCTAACAGTCATATTTTAAAATTGAACCCTCCCTTATTTTTTTGGATTGCTATAGAAGAATATTTAAGTCACTACTCATTATTCCACTTGGCAATTTCAATATAGAGGCACATTTAAACCATTGCACATTGAGAAAAGCTTCATATTCTTCCCAATTCTGATTATAGGCATTACAATCAGTCCTTAGCCAAGTCACAAGTTTGTTTTACTCAACCCAAAGTAAAAAATAATCAAGTATTTGAGCCATCTCTTTATGTCTTGATATAGTCAAAAGAGCAATATTGCATAAAGCAATCTAGGTGGGAGAACTACGTCGACTTGAATTCCCTCTTCAAAGTATTGAATACATAAGCAATATTCAGTCATTGTGGAGATGATTGGGGTTAGCTCAATCCAATTACACTCCACCCTTTCTATTTTCAATTTTTTGATAATTATAAGCCCTACTAGAATTTCAACCTTTCAACAGTTACTTGCAGGTCTTGTTGTAGACAAATATTGCACACTAGGAGAGGGTGTTCAAACATCTCCCATATTTGGACAACATGGAATTACCTTTAGGCATGTGGGTTACCTATAATAGACGTAAACCTCTAGGTTGAAGGGTTAGCTCCTTAAATTTATCTCTTCAACTCACACACTACACTAGGCTAATCACTTGGGGGTGAAAATGGAAGAAGGTGATAAAAATTAAACCTATACTAATGAGGTGATACACCAAAAGATTAGTCCATAAACACACTTGCATATGCACTAAGAATGAAGACTACCAAAACTAACTTCAACTCTATGGCCTTCTAGAATTAGTATTTCTCATAGAGGTAGATTGTTATGCACATCTAAAGGTGGGTGAAAAGGTCTAATACTAGACACTACTAGTCCCTCTCACATTTCAAGACACACTCAAAAAACACATACACTTTATGAGACCTATTAGAAGAGATACCCATCACATAAAACATGCAAGGGCAACATGGAAGCAAGAACATATTCATCACTCAACATCCAAGTACACCACTTAACACACTTAGGAAAGAGATTTTAGAGATCAAATCAACTTTAGATGTCTTATTCAAAAGCAAAATAAGGTGTCAAACTAACAGGGTTTTGCCATACCAAGTGTGTACTACTACAATTGACAAAAAAAGGCTTGCATTTACATAGCAAAGGAGAAGAGAAAGAAGAAGAAAATTTCAAAGGTCACAATGCCACATGTCAAGTGTTGACATGTTATTGTCATTGATGTCAAAAGGGTGCATCTTGTGAAGGTGTATGATGAGTGATCATTGAGGTATGTGACAAGGTCTGCATGAGGTCAAGAGAGAATTTGAAGGTAAGAAAGAATTTGAAGGCAAGAAATAATTTGAGGGAAACTAATGTCTTTTATATTAGTTAATGTCAAGGTTTATTTCAAGGTTATTTACATTATTGGCAAATGCATAGGTAACAGGTCTTTGAGGTCAAGTGCTTAAGTAGCCTAAGCCTAGTCATGGCATGAAGAGACCTTGTGAGAAGGTATGAGCATGGTGGCTTGGTGAGATACGTGCACATAAGCATGATTAGTTGTATGAGGTTACTTGATCATGCATATGAGGCCTTGGAGCACTCATGAGAATCTTAGGGTGAGCATATAGGGGGAGGACCTATAGATCAAGTCTATAACTAGACCAATGTTAAGACCCTGCCTAGCCTAATGAGGTACCATGATCTATTTTCAAAGCATGTGAGGGATATATGGTAGTGCTTAAGCATGACAGAGTTTGCTTGAGTATGTGATTAATGTAGAGAATGCATGAAAAGAGTGATGAAGGTCAATTTTAAGACCTAATGTGGTTTGCATGTTAAGGTCTAGAAAGCAAAGAGAGAGAATGTGGCCTAATGAAAGGTCATGATCAGATTTTAAAGTGTTTGAGATTATAAAAGAATTTTCAGAGATGAAGTATGTTTTTTCAAGTGTGTTCATGTATTTTTAGGTCATAGTTTGAAGGACAATGCATGAAAAGTAGTTTTGACATCTCTCAAGTGCTTAAAATGAAGGGTTCTCAACCCAAGAAGGATTTTCTTATGCTCATTAGATCATCAAACATTTTAATGGGAACCTAATATATTAATGGTATATGGGGAAGGGTCTTATCTCAAAATTATAGAAATTTGTTTTTAGATTGAGGGGCTATGATTTATGAATGATTGTTAAGATAGAAACAAGTTTAAACTGTCTTAGAACCCTAATAAGGACCTGATGTTGAAGATGTTGATTGTAAGTGTCTAGAATGGATTAGTATTCTTAGGTAAGTTATTATAGTTTGTATTTAACTCTCCTAGGCACCTCTAGGTGTGATTCAGTTGTCAGGTGTGTGAGTATACCCTATAGGAAAGTATTTATTTCTCAAAGAATTGTTATAGTAGTCAGAGTTAACCAAGTCAAAGTATGAAAATGAATAGAGGATGAAGTTTGAGACTCATGTTTCATGTCAATTAAGGTTTATAGATAGGTTATATATTTTAAGTGTGTTAAACTAGTCATCTAAGTTAGCCAGTCGCTAACAGGCCAAATGATGCAAACAGTGAAAAAACTAGGTAGTAGTGAGAAGATGAATAGGAATGTGATATCATGATAGAGTGATGAAACCAAGTAAATGGGGATGTTTTTTAAGATTGATATATTATATTTATTCTTGGTATAAATCTTGAAATTTAGATATAGTGGTGAAAATGATGAAGCCAAAATGACTTGTCTGCATCAGTGAGGTCAGTGTATAGTAAGGTCAATAAATTGGTCTATAAGACTAATAGTTAACACTAGACCATATGATGTTTATATTTTAATATGGTCTAGAGATTTCATAGGTTCATATAAATTCATTATAAGTCATTGAATATGTCCATACAGGTTTTGGAGGTCTGAGTCACCATGACTAGTCTTTGAGGAAAATTGACAGTTTTGAGTAAGCAAGTTACAGTAATGAGTTTGAAGCTTTATGCCATGATTTGAAGTTTATAATGTTGTTTTTTTTGAATTTAAATTAATGTTAATTCTTTTATAAATATTGGAATTCAATGTAAGAGGTTGAAAATTTGAAGTCAAAATGGCTCATCTGGTTCATGCAAGACTGTGTGAGATAAGGTTAAAAGATTAGTCTGCAAGACCAATGTTTGATATTAGAGTTTGTGGTTTTTTTTATTGAGGTTATTTTGAATATGTTATATAATATTTTTAATGTATTAAGGAACATTTAAAGTTTAATTTTATGTGTTTTATGTCAATTAGTTTTATAACTAATTTTTGATAGTCTTGGTAATTCTGAGTGAGCATATTGAAGAGATGAGTTGAAGCCTTTTTTCCCTAAGTTGAAGTGTTTAAAGCATATGGTGATGACCCTGACATAATATATACTCTATATATATTATTTTTTAATCATTTTTTAGTGTATTAAGTGATTTTGAGCTTTAGTATTGAAATACAAATTTTTGGTGTACACAATCCTAGTAGGACTGAGTACTAATGAGGGGTTTCAAGTAGTGATTTGTTATAAAATATCTTGTTGAACCTAGAAGACATTAGTGGGGGTATATTTTATTATTATATGATATGTTCCTAATGTGTGTGGATTTTTAAAGTGTTCTAAGGAATGCAAAGTGTAACGTGTCCTAAAGTAGACCTGATGGAATTAGGTCTCCATGAGACCTAAAAGTGAAATGAGGTCAAATAGAGTTATGATAGATAAAAAGGGACTCAATATTCATTTTAACAATGTTTTTGATATGTCCTAATATGTATTACATGGCTTACCTAAGATTTTAAGAATGAATATCCAACTAAGTGGCATATGAACAAGGAATGGTATATATATATATATATATATATATATATATATACCATTCCTTGTTCATATGCCACTTAGTTGGATATTCATTCTTAAAATCTTAGGTAAGCCATGTAATACATATTAGGACATATCAAAAACATTGTTAAAATGAATATATATATATATATATAAAAGGTAATTTTAGGCCTATTTAAGTAAGTTGAAGATATCCATATGAAATAACACATTATTGAGTATAATTAGGTCTTGTAGACCATAATAGGAGTGTGTAGGATCAGTCATGAAGATATTATAGTGTGTCTATATATGAATATCAATGTCATATAACCTGATCTGTCTTAAAGAGACCTAGTTGAGTGAAGAAGCCTAGAAGGTAGTTTGAAAGGGATAGAAGAGTGAGAATAATTAAAGAGGGTGATCATCATTTATTGTGTGAAAAATAAGGTTTTTTGAAGGTGATCAAAATTTTTATGTGGATAATTTAGTGATGAGTCATTTAGTGGGTTGGTGACTCCTTGCAAGTTGGTGCTTGTTAAAGCCTAGTTGAGTGGGTGCTTGACTAGTTGGGGTTGATGCTCCATGTGGATTTGGTGCTTCGCTAAAGATTAGTTTTTGTCTTATAAGAATATAGTCCATTTTCATATATCATCGGATTTTCTTCCCCTTAAATTTTTCCCACATATGTAATGTGTTATCTCATTTCATGATCTTGTATGGTTGCATATGCTTTACTAGATGTTCATGTTTGTATGAATGGTTCCTATATGATTAAGAGGAATTGAATGAATGTTTTTAAGACACTAATTCACCCCTATTTCAATGATTTTGATTCTAACATCAAGGCATAAAATCTAGTTACAACATGAAATAATGAGGTGGAGAACTGGCCATGAATGGTCTTAGACAAGTGTTCATCATAAATATGACATCCTTCTTTAACTTGGTTTAAAGACTCTTCATGTCTCTCTTGAAAATGCCTTTTGGTGATGAAGAGTCATCTTGACTATCTAGAACTAAAATATGGATATTTTACACATCTCCACTATCATGAGAATATGGAATCTTGATGGTAATAGTCCTCATATGCCCCTAAATTTATAGACTTTCATACACCACTTGTCATTCATTGTCTATGACTGCTCACTAGCCTTTCTAGACTTGTCTTCATATTTGTCACCCAATTGACCTTCAGTTGCTCAAGGGAATGTGTTTCAAAGGTTTCTAGGCATCTATTGAAAATATATTTGTCCTCTAGTCTATGAAATAGACCTTAAAATATTCCAAGTCACCTTCCTCACTATCTCACTGGGTAGTCACATTTCATTTCTTCACTATTTAGTTAGAGACTGCTTGCAATGAATGAGCTATCAAAGAGGTTTTAATGCTTGACTAAGGTTATAAATTGATATATAGAGTCATAAAAATTCCATATATATCTCTTACAATGACTTTCATTCAATAATTATCTTCTATACCTGTAGAATACATCAAAACTTCCTTAAAACCTTGAAATAGGCCTATTCGTACAAGAGATAGTATAGAATAATTAGTTTTTGAAGAGACTAGAAGAGTCCCAAAATAGTTCAAAACACTTCCCCAATCATTTTACCACTTTTATATTCACTTCAATGTATTTCTTTCCAATCGGGTTTGAAATAGGTTTTTCAGAGGGTTTTAGGTGTCTTGGACTGTTGAGGATTGTTCATAAAAAAATGATATATAAATCCCAAAAAAATTCCACTTAGTTTGAGTTAGAGACCCCCTCAAACTATTCCCAACTCCTTGGTTCACCATGCACTCCCTATGTACAGATGTGAGTGAAGAAAAGTGACCTTCGAGCTCTTACAATGCGTTCTAGATAGGTATGAGATAGTCTTAGGTCAAATTGACCAACATTGAATGGTTCCCTATAAAAAATGACTCCTACCATCCTTGAATTCCATAATAACTATTCTAAAATGTTTTTTAAGTTTCATGAAGTCATTTGGATCAAATTTGAGGCCATGAGGTTTTAGGCTTGACAAACCTAACTGCGTATGACTACATATTTGACCACTTAGAAGTCTCTAATGGTTGAAGAGGTATATAAATTATTTTTTAATATTTATATCAACACTATAAAACATCCCACCATGTTTTTAAGACTATATCACTCATTCATTTACCCTTCATGTGCTAACCTATAGACTGTGTTGTTCATGGAGTGCCCTCTGTCTGAGACAAAGTAGAGGGCATCTCCCATGTTCCTATAACTTTAAAGGTGATCTAAAGATATATTATAGGTCATTTTGACCATATACACAAAGTATAAAAGTTATATCATGATTCTAAAGTCCTTAACCTTCTATCTTCTCAAAACTAGCTATTAAGAAACATGACTGCAAGTAGGGTTTAGTTGACTATGTACAAAATTTCAAAACCCATTCCTTTACTTTGTTCCTTGTCTCTGAAGGTTACCTAGAAGTGTGTCATATAAGTGTGAGTATGTACTAAACATGGTGATCCAACTTGTTCCTCTACCAACTTTGTCAAACTTGTATATATCTTCTAGCTAGAATTAACATGTAGACTGTCAAACTATAGATACTCATTTGGAGAATTAAGAACTCCTATAGGTGGTCATTTCATGCTTGACAACTATATTCATATCTCCTCGTTTCATATTGGAGTCATTAGGATCATATCATTATATACCTCTATTCATCAAATAGCTAGCATGCTTGTGGTTCAACTAGTTCACTACATGTCTTAATTGTGTCACTTATCAGTGGTAATTAGGGAAGAATCGAAAGATTCATGTAGGTGTCACTCATGCCTAAGTATTGTGTTTTCACACTTTCACTTCCTTCTGAAGTCAATAAGGCAATCTATGTACTTGAATGGTATTAACTCATGTCTTATAACTATGTTCTCATTCTACACTACTAATGTGTTATGTGCCACTATAAGCTACAAGCTCATTGGGCTCACAACATTGTGTTTATTGAATATCATTAGTAGAAACTTGACTAAGTTGATACCATTCAATTATCAGTATCCTTAACTTATAAATTATCCACTCATATCAAGATGTATCACTTAGGTCTAGTCTACAAGAATGAAGCTATTAGTCTCACATAGAAATCATGCTCTTCAACCAACATATAATATTATATCAGGCATAAACCTTATTCGTAAAAAGTAAGGTAATCAATCCCATTTTGCATCTTTCATAAATATTTCACTATAGACATTGCTCAAAATAATATAAGATCAACATAACAACCTTGTATGATTTTATAAGCTCATTCAAAACTTGGGCATGAATACCACCTGTGTCTTGGGTTTTGAAAAGCTCCTTTATATTCCATACATGCTTAACATGACTGTAGATGCTGAGACTTTGATAGTCTTTGCTCAATGACTTGAGAAGCCTATTTCAATCAATTTCCAAACCTTCTAATGCAAAATTTCCATGGAGAAATTGGCTTCCATGTTTTGGGAGCTGAAACACAAGCTTAATATCTTGATATAAAGCCATTGATAGAAGATGAAACACTGTAACTTGGAAATACTATCCTGCAAACAAATGCTTGCACTTCCAACATAAAGATAATGATATTTCCTATCAAAACATGTTTCACACATGTAAACTATATTTAAAATAACATGTAAATTAAGAGCATACTTTTCCAAAACACACATAATGCTTAGAAACATCATATCAATGAAACATATGAGAAAACTTGTACGTGTTGGGAATGTGAAGACAATTTTGAGTCACTAAAAGTATTAAGAATGATTCATGAAGCATAGTCCACCAAAATAAAAACTCATTCCATGGAATGAGAAATAATTATGAGTGTTAACACCCTCCAAAAGCATTCCCCTCAACTTTGCTTGACCTATCCATACCAGATGCAAACTGAATGACCTGTTTGACCTTGTCTAGAGAGTGATGGGAAATCTATAATGGTTTTTCTAATTTTTAGGACTATCAAGGCAATATAAACATGGAGATGAGTTTTAGGGAGCTGAGGAGGCACTACTAAAGTTGTCACACATGTCAAGAATATTATACAATTTGTACAACCACTAAAACTCCTCTTTTTTCAACTGATCTTCTTATTTTCAATGTTAAACCTACCAAATTAAGTTATAGAACAATATCCTAACATTAAATAGACACATGGGACATTATATCACTCCTTGAAACACTTTTCTTTTTATGAAAACTATACAAATCATGAGAATGACCCAAAAGGTGGCCTAGTATGACATAAGGACAACTTAGACAAATGTGACTAATATCAAGACATATTTTATGACTATAGTTAGAATTTATGACCTATGAAACCTCATGACAAGTTTAAAATTTCAAGGGGTTTGATTTATTTGATTAAGGGGTCAAATTAGTCAACATTTTGGCTATTTCCTAGGGGTAGCAATCCTGCTATGCTAAGGACCAATTTCCTTATCCTATCCTTGGGAAATGGAGTCACCTATACACCAATTTTAACATTGAAAAGATTATTATCAAACATAAAAACACACACCAAATATAAAAGTGAACAAACACACAAATCAAGAAAAAGACACACATCTGTGTTCTCAAGAACACTTAGGGAAAACACACATAACATAAGCAAACTAAAATATGTATAGACTAACCTTAAGAAAATTTATCCTCATAGATAAAGGGAAAATTAACACCATATACTATTCCATGAGATATAGGAGTGCATGAGGCACACTTCCTTTTGAGCATTAGCTTTGATACATGTAACTTTTTGATGTTTGCCAACCTCTTTGGCATGACCTTCAATGCAATAAGGGTAGTTACAAGAAGATCACCTATGAAGGTGGATTCCTCTTGCATTTCAACAACCTCAGCCTTATTATAAGATTCCTCATCTACAACTTCAAATGGTGTTTTAACAAATCATGTTTTCTTGACGTCCATGGTACTCTCAATGAGATCAGGTTTTCATCAACAACAAGCTCATCAAGGAGCTTTGTATAGTCCATACAATCTTGGTCATTTTACTCCATGAGTATATCTTTCTCTATCTTATTGTGTTCTTGACTTTCAACATTTCAAAGTTCTTCAAATTCTTCAAATAGATCCATCTGCTACAACCAAATATCTTTGCTCTCTTTCTTCTTAAGAACCACCACTTTTTCAAAGTCATTCTCTTGATCATGTTCATGACTATCATAGTCATCATATATTACTTCATTATGTCCCTTAAGACATGCTAGTTCAATAGGAAATTTTAATTATTCATCCACAACCTCTTCTTTCTCTCCTTTAAGAACTAGATTCTCAAGGCTTTCATACTCATTGAACATCTCTTGATAGGTCTGCCATATACCTTAATCGAGTTCTTTATGAATAGATGCAATTTTGTTAATATCTTCTCTTCCTTGGCTCAATAAGGATGAAATGTTCTTTTTATCACCAAGTGGAGTTCCTATGGTGAGATCTTCTTCATATTCACTTGTGTTATCTTCTTGATCAACTGCATACTGAGTTTGGTCTTGTTTGTTTGCCTCCCATAAAATGGGTTCTTCTTCAAGAGGGGATGAGGTGGGAGGGTGACATATAGGTTCATGGTTTGGATAAAGGTTATGAGGTGTGATGGAGGGATCATGAATGAGCATGGGGATGGAAAGAGACACTTGGAAGAACTCTTGGAGGGAGAGAAGGTTATGTTAGGCTATAAACATGTCACTTTCCTTAACAAGTACCTCATGATTCTCATTATCTTCTTAAAACTCCTCCAAAACTGCAAATTCAACCTCCACTTCCTCCACCAATGTTTCTCTTTCAAGTTTAAACCCTTATTAGATGGACTTACAAGATGGACATTGTTGTTCCCAAAATTTGTCACTCATTTTTGGGACAATGTATGAACTATTTTGGTCCTATAGGCCAAAATTATCTCTTCCCTTCTCAAAAAATTGTTCTGAGCATTCAAATTCTTCATTATTCAAGCTTTTTTAGTTAAGGGACTAGCAGGTTCAACGGGTTCAAAGGTTTAATGACGTCAGCAAGCTTAAAGAGTTAAGTGCTTTGGCAAAAGTTCAAAGTTCAACCGCTTCAAAAAAGTTCAACGACTTCAAAAGACTTCACAAAATGAAGAAAGGTTGAACCATTGAACCATTGAACCTTGAACCAAAAAAGGTACAAAGGTTCAAAGGTTCAACGCGGTTAGTTCAAAGAGATTGGTTCAAGTGGTCAATTTAATGAGTGAAATAAAGTATTGAATCGTTGAACCATTGATTGGTTCAATTGGTCGATTCAAAGGGGTCCCCCAAAGCTGAAAGGGCAAGTGCCCTTGTAGAGGGCAGTGAACAAAAGGTAGGTGCCCTTGCGGAGGGTAGGGAACATTTGCTCAAAGATCAAAGAGAAGGCTGAAAGGGTAAGGAATTCCTTTAGACTTTTTGTCTGAAGAACTTACCAAGTAAAGGAATTGAAATAATTCCTTCAGAAAGATTTTTCATGGAAGAATTTCACAAAGGCAAATCCTTCTGAAAAATTATCTGGAGGAACGATCAAAAGCCCGGCGGAAAAGCAGCTAAGGCAAGGGAAAATTTCCTTCAGACAAAATGTCTGAAGGAATTCCTTTGGACATTTTGTCCGAAGGAGTTGAAGGAAAAGGCCACCTAAAGAATCCCAAAGGGTAGGTACCCTTGTGGGGGGCTCTCGGCACCCAGAAAATGGACCTTTCTCAAAGACTTGAAGGGACACCTTCCCTTCGAGGTGTTCCAAAGACACTAAGTCGAAAGAATTTCAAGGCTTCAAAAGACTTAGCCAAAACAAAGGATTCTGAGAAAGAGATTGAACCGTTGAACCTTGAACCAAAATGGTTCAAAGGTTCAAAGAAATCTCCAAGCAAAGGAAGGAAGTAGAAGATTCCATAGACTAGTTCAAAAAGATGGTTTAACCAAAGAGCAAGAAAGCGATTGAACCAGGGAAGTGATGGAACTAAGGAACTGATAAAGACCACCTGAACTGTTGAACTATTGAACCAATGAACTTTCAAAGGTTCATGGTTCAATATGGTTCAAATAGCCAACAACCATTGACGTCCCCACATACGTCAAATTTAAGGTAGTGAAATATCCGTTAATTTTCAAATATAGAGTAGAACTTGAAGGATGAACCAGCTGACCGGCTGAAGAAGATAACTCGAGAGTTGTAATTGCAACAAGATCAAAGAGAAGGCTATAAAAGATATTGAAATATCTATGAGAGAGTTATTTTTAGTAGGTGATATAGTCCACCAAGTAGTCATCTGAGCACACCAAATCAAGGATGCAGCCTGTTTTTCTTCCATGAAGTAAAGGCAAAGTGGATAGCTGCACAAATAAGAAGGAAAAGACTAGGCAACCTATACTTTAGAGGAGACATATGAGATGAATTGGCATGCCACAGTTAAGGCCGATGCACTATTCCAAGCATGTCCCCTTGACAGAACTAAAAATGCATTCAAGGCATTGAATGCAGCATGGGCCATTCCATGAAACAAAGGGCCAAGCTTTAATTGGTTGCTATATATTATAATATCTTATTTTATGCAAAGAGATCTCTCTATTATAGAAGCAAAACTCTACCCAAATTGAAAGGCGATTACTGAGACTTTGAGCTCAGATTGTTGATCATATTAATTTATCTGAATGAGAAAATAGGTTACTTTCAAACTTTATGCTGTTATAGCTTGTGTTATTTTAGGAAATTGTTCTTATGTCCATTTCCTAGGAGCATTCTTGTTTATTTAATTTAACAAGTAGAACTAGTGGAAGTATTCAGGAAGGTATCCTGAAGCCAATTGTGGAAAGACTTTGTGTTGTCATAATTGTCTTCAGTGTGTTTTTAGTTTCTTTCTATGTAAAAGATCTTGGGATGACTTGTGCCCCCATTATCCTTCGTATTTCACTCTTTGGGTAGTTAAAGTGGAGACTTTGTGTTGCACCTCATTCTACTAGTTACTACGCCCTTATTAGATGTTGGTTACCTACTAGAAAGAACTCATGTGCCCTGCTGCAAGACCATTTCTGAAAGAAGAGAATTACCTTCAGTATTGTCACCAGGATTTCTCCTTTGTTTGTGAACATCATCTCTAAAAAAGAGAGATGGATGGTGTAGTCTTACCTCTGAGTGTTATTTTCTACTTATATATATAGTATATAGGTCCTCATATTTATAGGGAACCTCTCCTTGATGAGAGGAGAGATTTTTCCACCTCTGATGTGGTAAACCTGCACATTTGGTTGACCAATCTCCCTATGCTGTGGTTGAAAAGACATATTTTGCTCATTAGTTAACTGATGACAAAATATTCACCAATAATTTTTGGTGACTCCACTGGGGAAGAGCGCATAGTTTGAAGCCTCAAGCTTCAAGCTGAAGCAAGGCCAATTCTTTCCCCATTTTTATTCTATAATCTGACAACTCCACACTATACTAGAAACCAGAGAGCCCAAGGTGTTGTTGACCCTATTTTTGAGTTAGTGCAGTAGGGAAATTTTGATTTGTTCCCTCCCTAACTTCAAGTTCAATGATCTAGGAGTGTTCCTCCTACCCATACCAGGTCCCCAACATAAGGTAGAGCTTCTTTTTCTGCTATTAGTAGAGCTTTGCCTATACATACTCTAATTAGATTTGTCATCTCCACTATCCATAATCAAATCATGGTGGCTCAAGGCCCCTAAAGTAACTCTTTTGGTCCACTCAATCTTACTCCACCTCTACATGAGCTACCATGTATTTCAAGGAAGAATTTATCCAAATTCTTTGGTGATGGGACAGTTCATCCTGATGAACATATTGTAGCCTTCAGCATAGCCTGTGGTGTGATAGGCATGGAGTATGAGGACGTAGCAGTCAAGATATTTGTAGAAACATTGTAAGGTGATGATGTAGACTAGTTTTACCATCTATAGGCTCAGTCAGTGACTGACTGAGACACTCTTAAAGCTAAATTTGAAGCCAAGTTCAAGCCTGCAGAAGATGTGCATGCCTTGCTAGCCCATCTCAAAAAGATGAAGAAGGAACCTCATGAACCTATGAGGGACTTCATTGCCAAGTTTGATACACTAAGGAACCAAATTCCTATAATTGCTCAACCAACACTTGAGAATCTTAAATGCTTCTTCATCAACTCATAGTTGCCTGAAGTGAGTTTTCTACTGAGACAGGCTGGCCACATAGACCTTGCTGCTGCTGCTCAAGATTTGGATACTGAGGTAGAAGATGACCTTATCTTGATAGAAAAGATAAAGAGAGATCCTAATAGAGGTAAATCCTCTTCATCTTTTGAATACTCACCTACAGTCACCACTGATCCAATGGTGTAGAAGCTGGTAAATGAGTTGCTAGTTCTCAGAAAAAATAGCGTAAGGGATGTCATCTGATCCTTCATACAGAGATATACCAAGGAGAACATTCCCCAATTAGTCATACTGAGGCCATGCTACCAGGAATCAAGGGTAGCCAAATCATCTTCCTTCTCCTCAGGGGAAATTAGCCATTAAAGCACCTCCAACCAATTCAGCAGTCAGATATCTTGAAGCAGAATCAAATTTCTCCTTCCAGCCTAAGTTGATCCCAGAAGATGATGCTAATCTCTTCACAGAGGGAGAAGAAGAATTAGTTGGCAACTCTAACATTAGTTTCCTAAATTACCAGGATGAACCCAAAAGTGAAGGTAAAATAGTTGATGGAACATACATTGTATTCACCTAGTCCCAGAACTAGTCAGCCCAATAAGTTGATAAAGAAAAAATAGAAGAGCGACCTCAACCAACAATTTCAATTGCTAAGCAGGGAACCACTCTGGCTTTCCAACCAAATTACCTGGTGATTGCAAGAAAGATAAG
Source organism: Torreya grandis (assembly GCA_037957365.1). Taxonomy (NCBI): domain Eukaryota; kingdom Viridiplantae; phylum Streptophyta; class Pinopsida; order Cupressales; family Taxaceae; genus Torreya; species Torreya grandis. The sequence goes on along the minus strand of JARHVA010005199.1, from coordinate 1,065,162 downwards.
TACATCAAACATCCCTACACCTTATACTTCAAATTTATAGACCAGTCCTCCCCCTCCCAAAAACTAAAAGAATGAACTCCCATCCTCTGTACCTAGTTCATTTCAAACAATTGACATAATTGACCATATAAAGAAAACCAAAATTCAAATGTCTGAATTTGAATTCCTGCAATCCAACCTTGAGCAGTTAGATAAGTTGGTTCAATGTGTAAATAATCAAGCCATCCCTATAAGACAAGTAATTCTGAAGGTAACTCGTGATCCCCCCAAGAACACATCCACCAGGAATAACCTTTTCATTACTCCTCCTACTGCTCCTGAGAGGACTAAACCATTTTATGTCTCCCTACTGATAAATGGGCACCAATTGAAAAATTACATCATAGATTTTGGTGTATCTGACAATGTCATGCCTGCCAAAGTGGCAGAATCCCTTGGTCTCACACTGACCAAGACATTTAGGAGATGTTTCTCTATGGAGAAAAAATAAGTGCCACTATTAGGACAAATCAAGGATGCCCAATTTATATTTGTAGCATTCCCAGACAAGAGAATCAGGATGACTGTCCTGGTGGCTAACATCCCAATATCATATGACATCCTTCTTGGGTGAAATTTCTACAAAGATGTTGGTGTCAAATTAAGCATGGACCTATCTAAGGTGAGGATCCCAGTCAAAGGCATTATGCAGAGATTGCTTCTTGAGAAAGAAGCAAAATATGTGGTCACTCAAACATCAGTTCCTGAAGCTCAAATTCTGTTTGAGTCTTCAGGCATGGGTAATTAATTTTTATCCATGGAAGAAGTCCATGAGGTGTCTGATGAAATTCCTAAATGTGTCAACCTAAAAATTGGTTTAGATGGAACAATAGAAGGATTGGTGGAGTGTAGTGCAAGTGTAGAAGAATATCCCCCTACAAACGAAGAAGAATCTAAGGAAAAATCAATGTCAATGAGGTATGGATTTTAGAATTTGATGGCAACAGCTCCTCTACTAGTTTAAGAGCTGGAATTGTGTTGATATCTCCTCAAGGAGATATTTTTCCTTCTTCATACAAGTTGCAGTTTAGCAACACCAACAACACAACTGAGTATGAATCTCTATTGCTTGGATTGAAGGTTTCTCAAGACAAAGGCATCAAACTCCTTTTAATTCAAAAAGAGATGCTGAACTAGTGGTTTGTCAGGTAAGGAACCTGTATCAAACCAAAAATGAGAGATTGTGCCACTACCACAATCTAGTCTGGGATAAAATTGAAAGCTGTGATGCTTTCAACATCTCTGCCTTACCTAGGGAATTCAATGACTGAGCTGATGCACTGGTTATTTCAACAACTTTTTTGGTTCCTCACCCTAATTTTAAGGATAGGTACACTATTAAACTGGTCTTTTGACCAAGTGTACCTGACAATGCCAATCATTGGTAAGTGTTCAATGGTGACAACCAAATCATTGCCTTCTTGGAGCAAAAAGATAGCTTTGAATAGCTTCATTTTGAAGGTAGTGAGCCTCAGAAGCCTAAACCAGCCCCTGAATCAAGTGCAGATGTAGGTGAAAAATTCTTGCAACGTAAAGGAAATAAAATCCCAAAAGGCCTAGTTTCCCTTGAGAAGCTATTTGACAAACATGACAGGTTCATCAAACAGTAGCAAACGGATTCAAGCTCTTCCTAGGAGTTTGATCAAATAAATTTAGGTACCAAGGAAAATCCCAAGATGGTGAAAATTGGGAAGTGTTGCACTCAGGAAGAAAAGTTCAAGTTCACTACTTTGCTCAGCTCGTACATGGATGTCCTAGCATAATCCTATGATGATCTGAAGTCAATCAACCCTGAAGAAATTTGCCATGAAATCCCTCTCAAGAGTGACTCAGTGCCTTATAAGCAAAAATCTAGGTAGTATTCTGTCTGAAATATAGAAAATGCTGCATGTTAGGATAATTTTTCCAATTCATCATTCCACATGGATTTCCAACAAAGTACATGTGAAGAAGAAGAATGGCAAAATTCACCTCTATGTGGACTTCAAAAAGTTAAATCAGTCATCCTTAAAAGATAACTATCCTCTGCTCATCATGGATCAAGTCCTTCAGATAGTGACTGGTTCAGAAATGTTATCAATGCTTGATGGCTTCTCAGGGTCCAATCAAGTTGAAGTTGGTAAAGCAGACTAGCATAAGACTACCTTCACCACACCTTGGGGCACCTTTGCCTATCAAAGAATGCCATTTGGCCTGATAAATATTGGTGCCACTTTTTAGAGAGCAATGGACCTTGCCTTCAAATATGAAATGGATAAGTTCATTGTAATGTACTTGGATGATTTAACAGTCTTTTCCAAGCATCGTCCTGATCATGTGTGCCATTTACAACAAGTGCTAGAATGATGCTGCTAGAATGAAATTTCTCTAAATCCCAAGAAGTTTATTTTTAGAGTAACATAAGCAAAACTTCTCAGGCACATTGTATCTCGAGAAGGCATAAAGATTGATTCAGATAGAGTCAAGTCCATCCAAGAACTTACTCTACCTAAAAGTAAAACTACAGTTCACTCTTTCTTTAGAAAGGTGATTTTTTAAAGAAGGTTCATCCCCGAGTTTGCTGAGAAGACTCACCACATTGTGGACATGATGGAGGGCAAAGCCACTTTCTGATGGACTGCAGAAGGCAAGTCAGCATTTGAAGACATCAAGAAAGCGATTGCCCATGCACCAATTTTGGTTTGTCCAAATTATACCAAAGATTTCACAATGTATAGTTATGCTTCTGAGCACACACTTTCAATAATTCTGGTTCAATAGAACCAAGAAAGTGTGGAATCTCCTATTTCTTTCATGAGCTATCCTCTCAAAGCTCATGAGCTAAAATACTCAAACATGAAGAAGCATGTTTATGTAGTGGTAAAGGCAGTGAAGCATTTCCACTTTTACATCCTAAATTCACACACCACTGCCCTGGTTCCCAACACCATAGTCAAATCCATATTAACTCAGTAGGAGTTTGGAATGAAAAGAGGCAATTAGATTTCTAAAATTTAGGAGTTTGATCTATCCATCAAACCAATGACGCTGGTGCAGAGAAGGGGCCTATGCCAATTAATTGCTAACAATAGACTAGAAAAAATAGTATATAGAGAAGAAAAAATTAAAGACATGCTAATAGTCCTCTTTGTCTCCACCACGAATGAGTGGTATTCAATTATTGCTCATTTTTTTACTTATGGTGAGTGTCTTGCTCACCTGTCTCATAAAGAAAAGAGGACTGTCAAGTTAAAAGCTGCCAATTTTGTCCTCTGGGATAATGGCCTACATAAGAGGAACCTTGATGGAGTGTTCCTTCACTACATGGAAAAAGAGTAGCATAGCTAACTTTTGAAGTCCTTCCATAATCTAGCCTGTGGAAGACATTTTTTTTCTCCTGTAATTGCCCATAAGATTTTGCAAGCCAGGTATTACTAGCCTACTCTGTTTCAAGATGCATACAAATGGGTACGAAGATGTGAACTATGCCAACATTTCATTGGAAGACCCAAATTGGCTACTCTGCCTCTTAAGCTAGTGGTGATAGAAGAGCCATTTCAACAATGGGGAATCGATTTCATTGGTGCTATAAACCCATCTTCAAGTGTTGGACATGATTATGTCCTCACAGCCATAGATAACTTCACCAAGTGGGTGGAAGCTATTCCAACAAAGCATGTTACTTCAAAAGTAGTGTCCGATTTCCTTAAGGAGAACATCATTTCGAGGTTTGGGGTCCCAACCAAGATTATCATTGATAACACAGCTTGTTTCTCTTCCTAGGAGATTACTTAGTTCTATTATTACTATGGGATTACCCTCTTCTACTCTTATGATTATTTTCCACAAGGGAATGGCCAAACTGAATCAAGCAACAAGAGCTTGGTGACTATCATCAAGAGGCTGGTAGATGACAACTAATGAACATGGCATAAAGCATTGGTTGATGCTTTATGGGCAGACATAATTACACCCAAGAGGGCAATTGGTATGTCACCTTTCCAACTTCTTTATGGTCTCAATGTTGAGATACCAATCACCTTGAAATTGCCAGCATTGAAATTGGCTAAGGTAGTCGAAGATTAGACATATGAAAGCTCCATCAATAAGAGGATCATGTGCTTGATTGAGCTGGATGAGCAATGAACTATGGTGGTGGACCGAATTGCTGCACATTAAAATCTAGTGAAGAAGCTCTTCGACCAGAAAGCAAAAAACTATGATTTCTAAATTGGAGATCAAGTCCTGTTGTCGGACAAGAGAAGAGAACCAAAGGGAATGCATGGGAAATTTGATTCCCTTTGGAGAGGCCCATTTACTATCCAACAGCTCAATGGTGAAAATATTTCTTGTTGAAGCATCAAGATGGCATGCCATTTTCTTTGCTTCACAATGGGCAACATCTGAAGCACTTCAATTCTTGAAGTATCAGATAAGATCATCTGTACATATGTATATTCGTATAGTCTTTATTTCTATTTTGTGTTGTTCATTTTCATTTTTTTTGGCACCTTTTTTTTTGGGTAGCATGACTCTGTAGCCCAATGGCATACTTAAAGGCACTAGAGATTCTGGTTTCTACTCCCCTTAGCTGTTCCAAGTTTTCAACTGAAGGAAGTTTCCCAACTAGAGCTAGCTATTGTTCCCAAAATCTGTCACTCATTTTTGGGACAACGTATGAACTATTTTAGTCCTGCAAGCCAAAATTATCTCTTCCCTTCTCAAAAAATTGTTCTAAGCATTCAAATTCTTCATTATTCAAGCTTTTTTAGTTAAGGGACTAGTAGGTTCAACAGGTTCAAAGGTTCAACGATGTTGGCAAACTTAAAGAGTTAAGCGCTTCGGCAAAAGTTCAAAGTTCAATCACTTCAACAAAGTTCAATGGCTCCAAAAGAATTAGAGAAAAGAAGGAAGATTCAACCATTGAACCTTGAACCAAAAAATGTTCAAACGTTCAAAGGTTCAACGTGGTTGGTTCAAAAAGATTGGTTCAAGTGGTCAATTGAATGAGCAGAACAAAGGATTAAACTGTTGAATCATTAAACCATTGATTGGTTCAATCGGTCAGTTCAAAGGGGTCCACCAAAGTTGAAAGGGCAAGTGCCCTTGTGGAGGGTAGTAAACAAAAGGTAGGTGCCCTTGCAGAGGGTAGGGAACATTTGCTCAAAGATCAAAGAGAAGGCCGAAAGGGTAAGGAATTCCTTCAGATTTTTTATCTAAAGAAATTACCAAGGAATTGAAAGAATTCCTTCGAAAAGATTTTTTGCAAAAGAATTTCATAAAGGTAAATCCTTTAGACAAATCCTTTGGACATTTTTTTTGAAGGAACGATCAAAAGCCCAACAAAAAAGTGGCTAAGGCAAGGGAAAATTTCCTTCAAAAAAAATGTCTGAAAGAATTCCTTCAGACATTTTATCCAAAGGAGTTGAAGGAAAAGGCCTCTCGAAGAATCTCGAAGGGTAGGTACCCTTGTGGGGGGATATTAGCACCTAGAAAATGGACCTTTATCAAAGAATCGAAGGGACACCTTCCCTTTGGGGTGTTCCAAAGAAACTAAGCTGAAGGAATTTCAAGGATTCAAAAGAGTTAGCCAAAATAAAGGATTCTGAGAAAGAGATTGAACTGTTGAACCTTGAACCAAAATGGTTTAAAGGTTCAAAGAAAGCTCCAAGCAAATGAAGGAAGCGAAAGATTCCAGACACTAGTTCAAAAAGATGGTTTAACTAAAGTGTAAGAAAGTGATTGAACTAGAGAAGTGATGGAGCCAAAGAACTGATAAAGACCACCTAAACCATTGAACTATTGAATCAATGAACTTTCAAAGGTTCAAAGGTTCATGGTTCAATATGGTTCAAATAGCTAGCAACCATTGACGTCCCCATGGATGTCAAATTTAAGGTAGTGGAATATCTGTTAATTTTCAAATATAGAGCAGAACTTGAAGGATGAACCAAGCGATCGGCTAAAGAAGATAGCTCGAGAGCTCCAATTACAATAGGATCGAAGAGAAGGCTACAAAAGATATTGAAATATCTATGACAATTATTTTTAGTAGGTGAAATAGTCCACCAAGTAGTCATTTGAGCACACCAAATCAAGGATGCGGCCTATTTTTCTTCCATGAAGTAAAGGCAAAGTGGACAGCTACGCAAATAAGAAGGAAAAGACTAGGTGACCTATACTTTGGAGGAGACATATGAGATGAATTGGCATGCCACAATTAAGGCCGATGCACTATTCCAAGCATGACCCCTTGATAGAATTAAAAATGCATTCAAGGCATTGAATGCAGCATGGGCCGTTTTATGGAACAAAGTGCCAAGCCTTTCTTGGCTAATATATATTGTAATCTCTTGTTTTATGTAAAGAGATCTCTCCATTATAGAAGTAAAACTCTACCCAAATTGAAAGGCGACTACTGAGACTTTGAGCTCATATTGTTGATCATATTACTTTATCTGAATGAGAAAATAGGTTACTTTCAAACTTTGTGCTATTATAGCTTGTGTTATTTTAGGAAATTGTTCTTATGTCCATTTCCTAGGAGCATTCTTGTTTATTTAATTTAACAAGTAGAATTAGTGGAAGCATTTAGGAAGGTGTCCTAAAGCCAATTATGGATGGAAAGAGTTTGTGCTGTCACAATTGTCTTCACTGTGTTTTTAGTTTATTTTTATGTAAAGGATCTTGGGATGACTTTGTGCCACCATTATCCTTTGTATTTCATTCTTTGGGTAGTTGAGGTGGAGACTTTGTGTTGCACCTCATTCTGCTGGTTACTACACCCTTGTTACCTATTGGTTACCCACAAAAAAAGAAGAGAATTGCCTTTAGTATTATCACCGAGATTTCTCCTTTGTTTGTGAACATCATCTCTAAAAAAAGAGAGATGGATGGTGTAGTCTTACCCCTGAGTGTTATTTTTTGCTTATATATATAGTATGTAGCTCCTCATATTTATAGGGAACCTCCACTGGATGAGAGGAGAGATTTGTCCACCTTTGATGTGGTAAACCTGCATATTTGGTCAGCCAATCTCCCTATGTTGTGGTTGAAGAGACCTATTTTTCTCATTAGTTAGCTGGTGACAAAATATTCACCCAATAGACATGACATAGGTTTTTAAAGGGAAGGCAATGTGGTTTGACGATACACCAAATTTTCATTCTTATCATCACATAGTTGGTTCCAAGTTGGAACCTTGAGGCTATTATGCTCTCTTAGAGATTGGATAGGATCTTCATGAGGATAAGAAATATGATAGGAATGACATAGAACATAGGAATACACTTGAGGATGGGAGAGACAAACTTGTTCTTCAAACAAATTTTCACTTTCTCCATAGATTTCATGAGACCTTTCAATAGTTGCAAGTTGCTTCTCAACTTTTTGATTTTCCCACCTTGCAAGCCTATCAATCCACCATTGTATATAGCATCTAATTTCATTTAAGTATTCATTAATGACATAATTGGATTCCTTCTCAACCAAATTCCACTTGTTCATTAAGAATTGGATAATTTTTCTCATTCTCTCTATGAAATGCATAGGGATCACATCAAGCTCTTGATCTCATTTCTTCATCAACCTTTCTGATTCTAGAAACTCAAGAATGAGTGATAACAAGGAATTAGATTGAGTTGTAATTGGAGAAGGATAAGGATAGGATTTTTAGTATTGATCTTGAGGAGGTTGTATAGGAATTTGATAAGATGGATAGGGCTATTGGGGAAGACTACTTTCAAGAATCTGCCTTTTGGGAGCTTGGATTTCTTCTTGGAAAACTTGAATCTTAAGAGATTAGATCTCTTCTTTGAGATCCTTAAACTTATATCCTTGAGATCCTTCTTCATAGTCTTATTCATAAGACTCTTCAACAACTTCATGAGTATATGGAGGAGGAATGGGTTGACCATGTGGTGGATAACAACTTTGATAGGGTTATGTCTAGCAAGAGTTCTCAACATATCCATCCATATAAAATTCATTGGTCAAATTAACTATAAAATTTGATCAAAATATTTTTAAATAGGAATATAGGTTTCTCACAACCATATGATTTCACTTTGGAGTAACCATTGGTGTTTACTTGAATGCTTCCAAAAGCTGATAGTAAGAAGACACCAATAATTCTTATACTCTTTTGGACCTTGGTCCCACCAAGTATTCCAAAACTATTGTAGCTAAATATTTCACCTTAGGAGATGGTGTTCAATCCTCTCCCATATTTGGATAACATGGGATTACCTATAGGCATGTGGGTTGCCTATAATAGAGGTAAACCTGTAAGTTAAAGGGCTAGCTCCCTGAGTTTATCTCTTAAGCTTACACACTAAATTAGGTTAATAACTTGGGAGTGAAAATGGAAGAAGGTAACATAAATTTAACCTATACTAATGAAGTGATACAACAAGATATTAATCCACAAACACACATTCATATGCACTAAGAATGAAGACTACCAAAACTAACTTCAACTTTATGGCCTTTTATTTATCATAGAGGTAGATTATTATGCACATCTAGAGGTGGGTAAAAATAAGGTCTGATACTAGACACTACTAGTCCCTCTTATATTTCAATACACACTCAAAAAGCACATACACTTTATGAGACTTGTTTTATAGATATCCATCACACAAAACATGCAAGGGCAATATAGAAATAAGGAGAACATATTCATCACTTAACATCCAAGTACACCACTTAATACACTCAATAAAGATATTTTGGAGATCAAATAAACTTTAAATGTATTATTCAAAATCAAAACAAGGTGCCAAATAAGTAGGGATTCACCATATAAGGTGTGTACTACTACAATTGCCAAAAAAAGCTTGCATTTATAAAGTAAAGGAGAAGAGAAGTTCAAAGGTCACAATGCCAAGTGTTAAGGCATAAAATTTAGTTACAACATGAAATAATGAGGTGTATAATAGACCATTAAATGGTCTTAAACAAGTGTTCATCACAAATATGACATCCTTCCTCAACTTGGCATAAAGATTCTTCATGTCTCTCTTGAAACTGCTTTTTGATGATGAAGAGTCATCTTGACTATCTATAATTTCCATAGGGATCTTCGAAACATCCTTAATATCATGAAAATATGTAATCCTAATGGTAATATTCCTCATATGCCACTAAACTAATAGCCTTTCATGTACCACTTATCATTCACTAACTATGACTATTCACTAGCCCTTTTAGACTTGTCTTCACATTTGTCACCCTATTGACCTTCAATTTCTCAAGGGAATTATTTCAGAGGTGTTTGGACATTTATTGAAAACATATTTATCCTTTAGTATATCAAATAGACCTCAAAATATTTCAATTCACCTTCTTCACTATCTCACTAAGTAATCACATTTCATTTCTTCATTATTTGGTTAGAGACTGCTTGCAATGAATGAGATATCAGAGAGGTTTTCATGCTTTACTAACATTATAAATGGATATATAGATTCAAAACAAGTCCCTATAGACCTCTTACAATGACTTACATTCAATAATTCCCTTATGTACCTATAGAATACATAAAAACTTGAAAGAAACCTTGAAATAGGCCTATCTGTATAAGAGATAGTACAAAATAAATGGTTGGTGAGAGATTAGAATATTCCCAAACCAATTTAAAACACTTCCATAGTCATTTGACCACTTATATATGCACTTCTATTCATTTATTTCCAATTAGATTTGAAATAGGGTTTTGAGAGGGTTTTAGGTGTCTTAGACTATTAAGGATTGTTCATAAAATATTAATGTTTATCTCTCAAAAAAATTCCATTGAGATTGAGATAGAGACACCCTCCAAATATTATAAACTCCTTGGGGTACCATGTAGTCCCTCTATACCGATGTGAGTGAAGAAAAGTGACCTTCGAGCTCTTATAATGCATTCTAGATAGGTCTGAGATAGTCTTAGGTCAAATTGACCAACTTTGAATGGTTCCCTTAAAAAAAATGACTTTTACCATCCTTTTATTCCATAATAATGATTATAAAATAGTTTTGAAGGTTCATGAAGTCATTTGGTCCAAGTTTGAGGCCATTGAGGGTTTAGGCCTAATTCTAGGCTTGACAAACCTAATTATGTATGATTGCATATTTGACCACCTGGAAGTCTCCAATGGTTTCATAGGTCTCTCAATGATTTTTTAATATTTATATCATCCATATAAAATATCCCACCATGTTTATAATATTATCTCACTCATTCATTTACACTTCATGTGCTAACTTCTAGACTGTGTGTTCATAGAGTGCACTCTATTCGAGATAAAATAGAGGGCATCTCCCCTCTTCCTATAAATTTAAATGTACTCTAGAGAGAGATTATAGGTCATGGTGACAATATACACAAATTATCAAAATTTTATCATGATTTTAGAGTCCTTAACCTTCCATATTCTCAAAACTAGCTCTTAGGAAACATGACTGCATGTAGGGTTTAGTTGATTATGTGTGGAATTTCAAAACCTAGTCCTTTGCTCTGTTCCTTGTCTATGAAGGTTACCAAGAAGTATATCATACAAGTGTGAGGATTTACTCAACATGGTGATCTAACTTGTACCTCTACCAACTTTGTCAAACTTGTATCTATCTACTAGTTAGAATTAACCTATAGACTGTCAAATTGTAGATACTCATTTAGAGAATCATGAACACCTATAGGTGGTCATTTCATGCTTAATTATTGTATTTATCTCTAATAATTCCATCTTGGATTCATTATAATCATCTCATTCCATACCTCTATTCATCAACTAGCTAGCATGCTTGTGGTTCATACTGGTTCACTATATGTCCTGATTGTGTCACCTGTAGGTGGAAATTAGGGAAGAATTGAAAGATTCATGTAGGTGTCATTCATGCCTGAGTATTATGTTTTCACACTTCCACTTACTTTTGAGGTCAATAAGTCAATAACTACACTTGAATGGTCTTAACTCATGTCTTTTAACTATGTTCTCATTCTACACTACCAGTGTGTTATGTGCCACTACAAGTTATAGGCTCAAAAAATTGTATTTATTGAATATCATCAGTAGCAACTTGACTAAGTTGATACCATTCAATTATCATTCTCTTTGACTTAACAATTATCCTCTTATATCAAGATGTATCACTTAGGTCTAGGCTATAATAATGGAGCTATTAGTCTGACACAGACCTCATGATCTTCAACCAACAGATGATATTATATCAAGTAGAAACCTTATTCAGAGAAAATAAGGTAATCAATCCCATTTTGGATCTTTCATCAATATTTCACTATTGACATTACTCAAACTAATCTAGGATCAAAAAAATTTCCTTATATGATTTGAGAAGCTCATTGAAGACTTGGGCATGAACACACCTGTGTCTTGGGTATTGAAAAGCTCCTCTATGTTTTATACATGTTTAATATGACTGTATATGCTGGGACTTTGATAGTCTTTGCTCAATGAATTGAGAAGCCTATTTCAATCAATTTACAAACCTTCCAATGCAAAATTTCCATGGATAAATTGGCTTCCATGTTTTGGGAGCTGAAACATAAGTGTAATATCTTGATATAAAGCCACTGATAGAAGATGAAACTTTGTAACTTGGAAACACTATCCTATAAATAAATGCTTGCACTTCCAACACAAAGAGAAAGATCTTGAATATAAAAATATGTTTCACACATGAAAACTAGATTTAATACAACATGGTAATGAAGAACATGCTCTAACAAAACACACACAACACTTAGAAACATCAGATCAATGTAACAGATGAGAAAACGTGCAGGTGTTGGGAATGTGAAGATAGTTTTGAGTCACTAAAAGTCTTAAGAATTATTCATGAAGCATAGTCCACCAAACTAAAAACTCTTTCCATGGAATGATATATCATTAGGAGTATTAACACCCACCAAAATCATTCCCCTCAACTTTGCCTATCCTATCCATATTAGATGTAAATCGAATGACCTGTTTGACCTTGTCTAGAGAATGATGGGAAAGATATAATGGGTTTTATCAATTTTAGGACTATCAAGGAAATATAAACATGGAGATGAGTTGTGAGGAGCTGAAGAGGCACTATTGAAGCTACCACATGTGTCAAGAATGTTGTACAGTCCATACAACCACTAAAATTCCTCTTTTTTTAACTGATCTTCTTATTTTTAATGTTTAAACCTACCAAATTCAATTATAGAACAGTATCCTAACATTAACCTGACATATGGGATGCTATAACACTCCTTGAAACATTTTTCCTTTTATGAAAATTGTACAACTCGTGAGAATGACCCAAAAGGTGGCCTACTATGACATAAGGATAACTTAGACAAATGTGACTAATATCAATAAATATTTTATGACTTTGGTTATTTCTAGTTAACATTTATGACCTAGGAAACCTCATGAAAAGTTTTAAATATGTATACATAGGCCTAATTCTAATTGTCATACATGATTGTGCCCTAATTTTATTATTATCTAAAAAGGATAAAAAATGTCCAATTTAGGTTAGAAGTTTTAGTTGGTCTTGACCCTAGTTGGATAGTCATGACTTATTCATCCTTTAATTATAGGTTATGGGTTTTACACAATTTGTTCCTCATTTCATATTTTAATCTTTTATCAGTCAACACAATCAAATTTATAGACAAACAATACTAAGCTTGTTATTCTTTTCATTATTTGTCTTCTTAAAATTGTTTGTAATTTATCAAATTCAGTTAATTTATGTCAATCTATTTATCAAAATTACATTTTTAGTATTCTATTAAATTATAATCATTTGATCAGAAGTAGTGTTAATTACTACATTAATTCAAATTTCATTAAAACACACTGATAAAGCTAAGTTGTTCATGAACTTTCATTATTCTAAAATAATTGTCCTAGGGTTTAGATAAATTATTGTAGATATTCAAATTTAATCACTAAGTGCTTAACAATGTTTAATATTGACATCTTTACCTTGCTTGGCCTATTCTCTATTTTGTTAACTTGTAATCTCTATGGGAGTATTCACTATTTTGTTAACTACCTTAAAATTACTAAAAGCATCATTCAAGTGTCCTTATTATACTTAAAAACTCTTTCCATCTATATATCATAGTCTATGTCCTTATAAGACAAAACTGTACTAGTTAGATAGAATCAAAGTGCACCCTTATCCACTCTTGCGACCTTGTCCCTCAGAATCTAATGGAATTTTTTTTAATTTGAGATGTTTTATATTATCCCTCCCTCACTTTTATCAAGGTTAGTTAACATAAATATTTCAAATATTCCTCTATATAAGCACATCAAAACCCCTCAAAGCATCATCTAGTAATCATTTGTCAATTCTACTACACATTGAGCAAAAGAGGACTATTCTTTCCAATTCTAATTCTAATTTATTATAACAGTCATATGCTAAGTCTAAATTCATTTTATTATTAGGAAAGGGAACTCATTATCAATATTTCAAGTAAATATATCTAGTTACATTCATATAACAAAGATCAAGATTCATATACTCACCCTAGGAAGGAGAACTACATCAGCCTGAGGTCCTTTTAAGATATGTAAACAACACTCATATTACATAGGTTTTTTAAGGATAGCTCAATTATTAACCTTAATTTATTCCCCCTTTTTATTTTATCTCATATTTATTTTTATTGTCTAAGGGTTTTGATTTTTAGGTCTTTTGTGTCGTAAATCAGGACACACAGTTAATTAGCCAATCATCACAGAGAGTTGTAGATTCTCACATAGAAGATCAATCACACAATCAATAGCAGGTGGCCATATTCAACAAATTAGGTTATAGTGCAATATTATTTTCTTAGTGTGGCCTTGTCCTAACATAGTTTGACATCTTGATTATGAATGCAACAAAATTTAGGGGTTACTATAGTCAGTTTTTATCAACAATCAACCTACACAACTAACATAAGTTTAGTTTGATCTAAGTTTGCATATTTGTTTGTCAAATTACCATTTATATCTCATTTCAAATCCTATAAATTATTGTATTATGCATTTAGGTTTTTTATATTCTATAATCGAAATCAATTTTCAATAGTTTATTTATTTATAACATTTAATTTTTAAATAATTTAACATTCTGGTGAACTCATATTTTATCTAAAACACTGCTTGTTTACTTGATTTTTATCTTAGGATTTCATACAAATTTATATAAATTCCTAACACTAAAATAAAATAAACTTCAACCTTGGATAAAAATTTGACACCATGATTCAATCTTCTTCAACCTTGGATTCAATCCGACATAAGAAATTATCATGTCACCTTGGATAACATCTAACACTGAAGCATTTTATTTCAACCCTGAGTTGAAATTTATTGATCTCTATACACAAAATTCTTTCAATTTTATTTTCTATTTTCTTGTTGCTTTTTTTTAACAACTATGTTTAGGTAGTTGTAAAACTACTTAGTGACTATCATTACAAGTTAAATGGTGATCTATTTTATAAACACTATGGTGTGAGGGGTATTACCCCAATACTCAAGTCATTATGTAGCACTAAACATGGAGTTTAGTTTTCTCATACCTTGTAATATATTATAAATTCTTAGGGTCCCTTGTTTATGCCATAAGAAGCATCTTTTAGTTGTTTGATTTGTGGTGCACCTAATAGGAGCATATCACCTAGGGAATTTACTCTCACCATACCCTCAGAGATGGGATAGTGGGATACATGCATGATTTAGCCTTTGTAGTTAGTGATCTAAAATATTGAGTAGATATTAATACATAATCATTCAAATTTAGCTTGTATTGTATTCATATTGGGATCAATGAGTGAAATTCTCTCTCATATGTTGCATAATATTATGAAATTCATTATTGCATATTTCATTCCCTTTCAACATGTTATTCATTATGTTCAAACATGGATACAATATAGATCAAAACAAGAGGATAATTTAATATAGACCCTCAAGACACTTTTTGATTCTTATTTTTACATCCTATAATAATTCTCCCAAAAGATTACCATCATCAAAAGAGAGTTTTTTGACCATTTGGGGGAAATAATGCATGAATATTTCACACAATATTGAAACAAGAGGTCTTGGATATGAATAATAGTCTACCTCTTGTGGACAAAGCCAACCTATACCATATCATAAGATCATACATGTTATTAATACCTATTGTTATAATATCTAATCCAAGTTACTTCCTATAACAACTAGATGCCAAAGAGCATGTGAAAAACTTTTATGCTTCCTCATCCTCACTCTCAACCTAATTATATTCATCAATATATTCCCATTATTCATTGAAATATCATAATATATTCCTGTGTTCATGTTTTTCAAATGAAAAGTAAACAACCACTTTTAGCTTCCCAGCCCAATCCTATTAATCACAATGTTCCTCATCCTCTACCTCATTCAAGGCAAGTTTATAAACCCAAGGTATGTGATATTATTGACTAATTACATAATACTCTAGATAATACTTTTATTCTAGAGCTATCAAATAAAGTTCCAGTTTACAATCTTATATGCAATGTTGCAAGTAACTACTCTGCCTATGAATACACAACCATTTTTATTTTATTTTATCTTGAATACATTTAAGGAGAATTGGAAATATTGTTACTTTTGATAAATGATATATACTTACAAGCATATCATTGAGAAAAATCTTCCATTATTCATTCAAATTCAAATACATGGAAAGCTAGTCAAGCATGCATTGGTTGATAATGCTTCTAGGATAAATATTTGTAGTTATGACTTCATACATAAATTTGGATTCATTAATGATAATATTCATACAAAAAATAAAATTATCCATAGTTTTGATATCACTCTAAAAGGAATATTGGGAGTTATCACATTGGATTTACTATTGGGACCTAAAATGGTATCTATTATTTTTCAAGTCCTACATGATCAATTACAATATAATCTCCTATAGGATTAGATTTGGATCCATACAATGGAATATATACATTATACATTCCATAGATACATCAAATTTTTACATGATACACTTGAGTGTACCATTGCATCTGATGATACACCTTTTTGATATTGCAAAATGACATAATTATAAACTAACAAGGTTTCCATCATACTTCCTGAGCAACCAATTCTAATGGAAAAAATGCATACTTATGAAGTGGGTGAATCAAGTAATGTAAATGTGTTTAAAATTTTTTAAAAATAAGGGTAAAGATAATAGTATCCTAATCAACTAAGGAGAAGACTATTCTAAAATCAGGCCAATTAAATAATTTAGTTTCATAATATATTTTGATACACATTAAATTATGGAAATATGCTCAATATACAAAGTATAATGCCAAACAATAATTTGATTTCTTAAGCATGAATAAGGAATAATACTTATCTTATTAAATGATGTACAAGTAGATATGGGAAGTGTAGGTACATAAATAGTCATAATGATGTTCAATTATGATTCATCAGATTCTATAAATCAATTCTTTATCAACCTTGACACTACCATCGACATAAAGACACTAATGTTGACTCTTCTATAAAAAAAATTATCACTTTATTTGTATATGAAATATAAGTAATTTTTTATAAATTACACCTATGCCTATTAGGGTTCATTATTACCTTATAGATTGCATATTTAGACTATTGTGCATATATATAACTCAAAACCTTACATTCTCTAATTAAGACATGACACCTTATAAAATAGGGGTTAGTGAGCTCAAATGATTTCACACTGACTCAAATACTACTTTATCAATGAGTTCTACCTACATAGACAATACTCTGAATAAGGCTTTAGACTGATGTAGTTCTCCCCTTTATGTGGGTTTGTGTGTAAATAATTGTGTAACATGATATATGCGAGTGAATGTAGTGATCAAGCTTGTAAATTGATAAATAATACTCATGGGATGATATTTGAATGCTTTTAACATGTAATAATATTGCTCCCATGACGGATATGGAAATAGGGAATAATAGGGTAGTTTTGTAGTCTTGAGAGGTGTTTTTACTTGGTATAAGATACATATGTGCTTGATTTGTAATTTTTATTATGACTAGTCTTTGATTGGTACATATACCACATATTTTTAAATTATATCATGTGAAGGTTAATTAAGATAAATATTTTAATCTATACATATTGAAATATTTACAAATTTGATCATTTGTATGATTTGAACACTAGCGTCAAACATAAGACACTAACATCAACGCTAGTGTCTTAATATAGATGGTAGTGTCTTGGAGGATAGATAATTATTGAAGATATGTAATTGATAGTGTAAGATATATTAGGTATTAAGTATATTATTGGATATAGGTGATCTAGATAATTATAATATTAGGGGTCAGACTATAGGATAAGAATTTAGGCATACTGAGATGGCAAACATGAGCCTTTTGGCAGAAAGAGGGTCATGATTTGAAGGGTTGAGCCATGAGTGATGTTTTCTAAGTGTATACGATTAATTTATCATATAAAATCTAAATATATCATCTACAACCCCTCTTTTAATCTAATAATGGATATAGATGAAATTACTAGACTAAAGGAAAATAAATACATACTATGGTGTGTACAACATAACTTGATTTAAAGTGATCCCTATTTGATTTTTTTTTTGTGTATTACCTACAACCAACAACATGTGATAGTGTAATTAGCGCATATAATCTAAAAATTGAAATAATTGAAATGTTTGAAAGAAAAGAAAATATGGAAGGAGTAAACATGTGTGTCAATGCAACCATATTGTCCCTTGATATTTTGCTTTGGTAATGATGGTTATTTGTTGAAGCATTGGAGAGAGGTTCACAACTAAACCTTGGAGATGTGAAGAGAAAATTTGGAGGGTGATCATGCCCCCAATCTGATACAAGAGTGAATTGTGCCAAGATCCTCAATAATATTAAATCTCAATTACACAACCCAAGTGAATACATAATCTATCCAATCTAGCTAATCTCACCCAGGTCAAATGGTGTAACCATATCATATTGAAATAGGGGAGTAATGTCAAGGCTGTTGAGGGCATTGAATCTCAATCACACCACTTAAAAGAGCTAACTACTACAGAGAGATAAAGCTTAATCGATACATCTTGGTAATGTCAGTACATAAATGTGTATATAATATGAATACATATCTATGATTTGGTGCATTTTCAATGCATGTACACCTCTAATGTGTCTCAAGCTAAAGTATCTATCAAAATGTAACCTCTGTACTGTAAACTATGTATAATATTTGTCACAAATCTAAAAAAAACTTTATCTCAAATATGCAAAAAATGATGCCAAATGCATAAAATTCATTCCCAAATGTATATTTAAATCATGTAAATTGTATCAAACTCTTCCAACTATGTGTATGTGGACTCATGTATCTATGACATTCCACCATTTTTAAGTGAGGGGATTATTATCTTATAGTCACCTTATCTCAAAAGGATAAGATAACCATGTTATATTTGTATCAATCATGTAGTAAAGAAACATATAGTGGAATCTTATCTAAGTAGGTGTATCAATGAAGCTAATAGTATCCAAACATAACAAGCCCTAAGATGTATGATATGGATCATGGCAATGTCTAAAAGTAACAAGTTTAATATCAACAAAAAATAAAGTAAACACACAAGATCACTCAATGTCATGCAAAAGGGATCTACGGAGATTGAAAATAAGGGCCATGTTAAAATTATACACACTCAAAGAAGAGGACATGTTCAAATGTCCACACATAAAATAAATAACATGCAGGGAACTAGAGCCAATGAGTAAGGAACATGTTCAAATGTTCCACAGTCCAAATAAGATAGCAAATAAAAAGCACACTCAAGTAAGTCATGTAATAAGATGAATAAATGAAATATAAATAACTAGTATAAGCATATCATATTAGTCCCTACATCCATATGTTAGCAAAATTCTATGTAGAATTACATATCTATCACATTTTTAAAATGTAAACATGAGTATAAACATGTGTAATCAATAGTATATAAGCTCAACATGATAATCTAAAGTGATCATAAAATAATATAACATGTATCAATCATGATCAATAAAAGCAGATGCCCCTAATGTCATGTGTGATGTGGGTAGAGGAAATGTCCAACATTTGTAGGCTCATGTATCATGGATCTAATGTATGCCTGTATCACTCTCAAGTACCTATGAAACATATGTGTTTATATAAAGGAAATGATATGTTATATACTATCATAAAGTAAGTAACACATGCAAAATGCTAGTAAACATGTGAAATGTTAAATATTTTGTATTTTTGTTGTAGTCGAGTGCTTTTTTAATTTATTAATTTTTTGGATTTTTGGGAATGAGAATGCTAGCCAATGATCTCATCTAATGGATGCTCATAGGGTTCTCTAGGCTCAATATAGTGTACAAAAAACTGGTCATGTTGCCAAGATTCATGTATATGTGTCAAATTTAGAACCAAAAAATCTGTAATAATCTACCTATGCCTCATAGGAATATATGGTCATGAAGTAGTTATGATTCATGGAATCCATTACTTAGTGTTTTATTTATTTTTTAGTGTAAATATAATTTTTGGTCTTTTTAGCCTCTTTAAAACATGATGATCTACTCTCAATAACTGGCTAGGCCATGTATGTGTACATGGGGACTCTGTGGATTACACTATGTATCTTTGATATAATCACATCTCAAGAATTAATTTCCTAAAAAAGGGGATTACCTTTTAATTAACCTTTCACTCATGATTAACCTTAATAAGCTATATAATTAGCTACCTAGGAATAAAATTATCTTATTGTAAAGGATGCTCATATTGAACCCCTGAAACTATGATTACCCTACTCACATGAATATACTTGAGATATCTATGCACTGTGAAGAGCACTGCATGGATTTTATTAATCCAAGGTCATCCCAATAACATATAAAAGACTCCCATATATGATATAATTGTAAATTTTATGGTCACATGTGTTGGACTAACTTGTAAAGGTAGATCAATCTCAACAAAAACCTCTTATACTTTCCCATCAAATAATTTGACTATCTTGGTCAAAGGGTATAAATCATCATGTGTATATCCCAAATGTTTGATAAATGTCATGGTACATACATTCTCCCTAGAACCATTATCAACCATAACATTATGTATAGTTTGATGATTAATATGCGCTCTAATAAACAATGAATGAATATCTAAATCATCCTCAAAATTTCATTGTCATCAAATGTAATAGAAGGCCTTTGAACCATAAGAGGTATCTCATGCGTAAGTGTCCCAATAATCTCTTATAATGAATGCCCATAATGTGGTTGAGGAGGATTTGCATTATATTCCATTTACACTTCTATTGCTTCCTTAGAATAATCTTGTAATGGATTGTTGAATATCTTTTGGTTTTAATGGTCACCATGTTGTGATCTTGAATCCTTTTAAAAATCATTAAATGTGAAATTTTCACTATCAATGAGACATTGTATCTTATGCTTCAAATTGTAACCTAAATTTGTAGAATTCCTGACACATTAGTGATAGTCAAAATAAGCATTTAAATCATATCCTTTTCTTAAAGGTCAACTTGTATCAACCTCTAAAGGAGGAGGGAGAGATATGAGATGACACTCCACTAGCTTTTAAGGAGTGAAATTGAAGACTTAGATAATCGTGTAAAGTGTCTCTTAGGTGCATTGGATAATATGAGCCAATTATGTTATTGTGACATTATATTCACCATTGTTGTTTCTTCTTTCTTAGCTTATGGAGGTTTTACCTTATATCTTAGTTTGATATGAAACTTTTTATTTGATGTAGTCAATGTGTTGGCTACACACTTAAGCTTATTTAATGCAATAAGTTCCAATTTTAGATCTCGAGCAATATGGTATAAGTCATCAAAATATTTAAAATTATTAAATACAATAGACTCATATAATGGGGCAATCTAACTTTTATTGAAGATATTTTGAAGCTCTTTATCTGCCATTGGATTTATAATTTTGGCCAATACCTCAAAACATATTCATTGATAGGCTCATTAGTTCCTTGCTTGATCTTTACAATTTATGCATATGACATATTTTCATTAATGTTGTTATACAAATTTTCTAAAAATTGACCCAATATATCCTTGAATTCTTCTACAATTTGTATTGGTAGATCATAAAACCATCTCAAATCATAGTCCTTTAGTCTTATTAGAAATAATTTAGTCAAAATTTTATCATTGAAAGCATAATCAAGGCATGCAACATAGAAATATCATAGATGTTGCTCAAGGTTACCTTTACCATCATAAAGTGTGAATTTGGGTGCTACAAAAATAGTTGTCAAAGGGTGAAAATATATCTCAGGTGTAATAGGATTATGCAATATATCTTGTGAATCAATAACATGAGTTGATTTTGATTTTTTACTCAATATTTGTAACCTTATCTTCCAAAGTTTGAATAACTTGGAGAAAAGTTTGCATGATAGATACATTGGGATTGATATTTGATATTTGAGAAGTGGTCAAAGGGGATGCAAACACCACTTGTGTTGATATAGGCATTGAAACTAGTAATTGAGTTGAAGCATTGATTGTTCCCATGGAGGATGTAGTAATATTTACTTGATATTTGGAGAACAATGTATTAAATACACATCATGTGCCCCCACTAGATGTAGAAATAAATGGTGTGCTCAAGAGGAGGGATATTAGGAGTGATGTTTGAGAGGCATATATAGTAGCCCCAACATTTATATCAATAGAGAGCAATGGTTGTTCACTAATGCTTTTAGCTTTTTAATTTCTAATATAATATCGAGGATCTTTTAGATTTTCATGAATACACTCTTAAAACATTGAAATATATTTAATTTTGTCTTGATATACTTGCTCATGTTTATTTTATTATGTGTTTCATTATTTTCATGATTAGATTCATCCTCAATGAGATTTTTTTCAGTATTTTGCTCATTGTCATTATTGGTAAATTTTGACAAGGTATTAACTTGAGAATTTTTAGGTGGTAAAAGAGGAAGATTAATATGATCAATAGGTACACAACCTATTATATCACAACACTTAGGTTGCATACAAATTAATAAAATTAATATATGAATAAGCATGACAATCTAAAATTATAAAAGGCTGAAAACCCTAGAGTAAGTTAGGATTGGCATAAGAAGACTCAAAGGTCGGGTTCACCAAATGCTTAACCATTTTTGGAAATAAGTGTAAAGAGAATAGTAGCCTAATCAACTAAGGAGAATACTATTCGAAAAGCATACCAATTAAATAATTCAGATTCATAATATATTCTAATATAATGCTTAATTATGGAAATATGCTAAGTATAAAAAGTATAATGCCAAACAATAATTTGATTGCTTAAACATGAAGAATGAATAATAGATATCCTATTGAATGATGTTTAAGCATATAAACATTAAGAATGAATAATAGTTAGCTTATTTAATGATGTGTAAGCATATTGATTTAAATTTTTAGGGTTATGGAGTGTAAGCCATCAGTTGTTAAAGGGTCTAATTATAACAAATTAGGGTATAAAATATGCAATAAATATAGCCACTAATTTGTGAAAAAGTTGAGTTTATTTGATATTTATAATAATATTAATAAATGACACAAATGAATACTTAACTATAAACTAACTGAGATGAATGATATGGATGTTGAAAATTGGCACATAAGCTGATCATGGTGTCATAAATAGGATCTTTGTGTCATAATTTCTCTTAGACAATAGTGTTGTGGTGCTCGTGTCCACATTTGGAATTAATGTCTTCTTTATAAATTATTTTTGGGTTTTTTATATTAGGTTGTATTTTATCTCTGGTCCAAATTTCAAGTTTGTGCAATTAATACTTTTCCTTGTAGCTCTATTTTCATTTGAAAACCTTAGGTTTACATGCATGCAAGGGCTTAAATGAACATCATGATAAAAAAGAGTTAGTGGGGTAGGTTTGACATCCTTAACACCCCATTGTGTTGAAATTTACCTACATACCAATACCTCAAGAGGGGATCAAGCCCAATCTATTTCTCCCACCTAAGTGTTTGGTGCAAGTGTAAGTGAAGCTAGTTTTAATGCTAGTTTGAGTGATTTGAGTGAGGCTTGAGACTAGAAATCTATGTATTTTGAGCTTAGGAGGGTTGTAGATGATTGTATGTAGAAGTAGGATAGAATATGGATTAATAACCTTGATTGTGCACAACTTATTTTGATCTTGTTTGTGTGTATTTGCATTTGATTTCCATTTAGTGGATAAATGGACAAAAGTCATGTATATATATTGATTTGGCACTTGGGTATGGTTTTAAATAGGTTTAGGCTGACCCTATGTGTTTTATGAATTAAAAATATATCCATTTAAACTAAAAAGTGGGAAAGGGATAATAGTGGCCAAATAAGATGTTAGCATTATGGTGCTAGTGTTCACTTATGGTGCTAGTGTCCAAGTGGTAAAAATTGAAAAACTAGGGGCCTAAATGCCTAAGGAAGTATCTAGGACTAATTTTGAAATGTCTAGGGATGTATGTGTCCTGAATAAAATCTAGATAAGTGTTTAAATAGGCCCTAATATAGGTATAGGGCTAAGTTAGGAATGGGTGGTCTCAAGTAACACTCTTGGCACTCAAAGTGACATTTAAGAAAAATACATCCCCCCTTAATTCTAGAAATGTAGAAAAGTGAAATTATTAGGATAAGGGAAAAGACACATACTTGGACTTACCTAAGAGACAAAGTCTAGTAATTTGGATCTGAGTATGTGAAGCATGCTCTATTACATGTCTTGCAAGTGAAACATGTATAGATTAGTCCTTACTTAAGAGATATCAAAATCAAAGATAAAAATGAGTAAAGAGATAAGAGAAGGAAAGGAATGAATACACCTCATTTGGAACATAAACCAATGCATAAATTTGGTGACATCCTCTATGTGTGTAGATAGTGATCAATTGGTGAATAGATTGGACTGTGTTGATGGCTTGCTCAATCCCAATGTGTGGGTGGCTCAAGAAATCAAGCTAACTTTGACTCCATCATTTACCACCCATACTCAGTGGATCATGACCTTTGAATAGCTTGTATTAGACTGATGGCTTATCTAACCTTCTTATATAGGTAGATCAATAAATTAAGTCAACTACGACTCCATCATTGCCTACCCATGTGTATTATATGTATCTATAATTTAATTGCACAATGTAATTGAAGTTGTATGATTATAATTAAAACTATATATAATGACTCTGTGGCTACTTGAGAACTCTAGAATGAAAATCAGCCTAGGGGCCTCTTAGGCACTCAGGTATGTAGCTCATGGACTACATGGTAATGTCAACCATTGTAGATGGAGTAAGGCATAAATCCAGTGCATAACTTGGAACATGGTGTCTAGTGTGTATAACATATAAAATGACATGGAGTTTATCATTTCATCTAATTAACTGGTGCATAAGTGAGTATACAAAAATAATATTCCATACACATGCTCCGAAATCTGATATTTGAGCATATATATTTTGGATTGAGTTGTAATAATCTATATCTGAAACTAAAATGAGAGTGCTCATGTCACACATAATGCCTCTAATCTAAGAAAAATGGAATGATTTTGTGCAAAACTAAATCATGTATGACAAAACTAACTATACTAAGATATCTAGCATATGTAATAACTAGCAAGTATAATAAATGTAAATGTGGAAATGCATACAATCTATAATTTGTTTTTTTTGAGCAAATATTTGAATGTTTTTAACACATTATTTTGTTTTTGTATTTTTTTGATATAATTTATGTACAAGTGAAATGAAAATGAAACTATATACAAGGATAAATTATGAGTGAAACTATGTACAAGTAGGGAGGGACATACTAACAGACGAGTCTCATGGGAGACTCACTATCAATGTGGTCTATGTCAAAAAGAGGAATGGTAAGCCCTCATGAAGTGTGATGGATGTGTTGTGGCTGAATTGAGATGTAGTGTGAATCTAATTTTTGTTCATTATTGGTATTTTGGTAGTCATAATAACCTGTATTTTTCCATTCATCGTTATCATCTTGATTTTGAACCAATGGAATGCTAGTGTTGACTTTTATTATATCTAGATGAGCATAGGGAATTACCTCATACTATGGAATTTACCTTTTTGAATTGGGATTTGCAATATTTTTTATGATAGTACTCTTTAAAATTATGCTTATTGTAGGCATATGGTGCTGTGGAGGCTCTTTTGTTAGAAAACCTCTTTTGAGAATGCTTGTTGGCTTAGCATGATTTTGACTTTGTAACTGATGTGGTTGTTATTTTTGTAATATGACACTTGTATCTTAATTTTTTGACTTGATAAACTATAACTATGAATGATTTTCCTTAGTACGTTCCATAAATCCCAAACCTTGTTGACCAACATTATCAACTACTAGAATATGAGTAGTGATGCCTTGAGCATGCTTGCCCAAACCTTGACCATGATAATCAAATTGTTGTAAATATTTTTGACCAGACCCATACTACTTTGAAAGTGGGTCCTCATTATGGAGAAGTATATTTGTGTATTTTAATTGCTTTACATGTGTTTTTTGTACTTTTCTTTCTATAATTATGTTTTATGAACCTTTTGTTGTTTTGAGTTATGCTTTCATAACCACTTTTATACTATTTCTAAATTTGACCCTTTTTGGATTTGTACATCTACCATTCTAAGATATTTAAATGATGTTTCACTATTTAAGTCATCTATATTAATTACTTATTTTATTCAATGATGAACATGAACCAATGTAGTGCACATGTATTCTATGATATGCATAATAATATCTGGATCTCCTCACTAGGTGTAGAGGAGTTAGGTTGATCAACTTAGGTTTAATAATATAACTTGAAATCTCACTTGAAATTATATTTGATCTTTGAATACTTTTTAAAATCATTAATTATAGATGTACTTTGTTATGATTTATTATTTGGATATATAACATTGTTTGACACAAATTGACTAGGTGAAGATGCATATACATTATTGACACTAGTGTGCCGTAGAGGCTTTTACCTTGTAATCTGATTTTCCAATGTTATAATATTTTAATGTAATAGTTGATTTTGAGTTTGTAATTTTGAAATGAACTTGCTCATACTTATAATTTTATCCCTTAGAGTCTCACAAGTGCAAACCCTAATTTATTCTGATTGAACATGTAGGCACACACACTGTAGAGAAGATGTGGAGGCATGGATAGGCTGAGTATGGGAATTAGTAACAATAGTATAGGATAATTTATATTGTATAGGAGTGATAGCATGGAATTGGTTAGAGGTAAAGTATCTATCAACCTTATGGAGATGAGGAAGAGAAGGAGATTCTTTCCTATGCATAAGATATGACATTGAAACTTGAAACACATTTTTTAGGGTATTAAATTTATGGAATAAATCCAATAAACTATATTGTAATTGATATAGGACATCATGTACATATATATGCATATCTTCTTTGAATTGATTCCAAATTAAAGGAAACAAGCATGTAAATGAAACTAGAAAACTTTACATTAGAAAGTGATAAAGATCTTTTGTCATTATTATTATGAGTAGATAAAAATAAAAACCATAAAATATAAGGATATAAAATTTGAGTCTAAGTTCTATAAGGATGGAAACATAAACCCTAAAGGTAGTCTAGGGTTAGGGTTTTTGTGTTAGGAATATAAAACACAGAGTAATATTATGAATTAAAGACAAAAATAAAATACAAAAAAACATAACATAATAGAAACATAAATTTAACATGGTTCACCCAATATGGGCTACGTCCACATAGAAATAGCTAGTCCTTCTTATTATTTAATCCAAAAAATGAAGAGAAAAACATGAAATACAACCACTTTAATATCCTCTTCACTCACATACATCATGCTACCATAATTACAACTCCCTCATATAAAAAAGAGGGTTACATATAGGGGAAAAATGCACAAACATAATTTCTACCATTAGATCTGCAACCCAATAGTGAACAGTCTAAGTTTACCATAAAATTACAATATTTTATAGTGCATTTTTAAATAAATTTTGCTTTAGGGGTGTTTATCCTAAACCCCCACCAAGGGGGGTGGTGACCATAATGGGGGGGCATTACCCCCCCACACCCTCTATTGGGAACTAGGCATTAAAATAAGATTAGACTCCACCATCCAACATTTTGTATTGTTCAATGTAAGTTGGGTTTACCAAATGAATTAACTTTTAAGGGTTATAGAGTGGAATCCATAGGTTGTTAGAGGGTTTGAGTACAATAAATTAGGGCATAAAATATGCAATAAATACAACCACCAATTTGTGAAAGAGTTGAGTTAATCTAATGTTTCTAATAATATCAATAAATGACACAAATGAATACTTAGCTAGAAAATAAATGAGACAGCTGATATAGAGGATAAATATTGGCATAAAATCTGATTAAGGTGTCATAAATAGGATCCAAGTGTTAAAATTCCTCTTGGACAAAAACACCATACCTTGGATAGTAGTGTTGTGGTTCTAGTGTCCACCTTTGGTGCTAATATCTTATTTCAAAAAAATTTATGGGTTTTGTAAATCAGGTCTTATTATAGCTTTGGTCCAAATTTTAGGTTTATGTGATTAATTTTTTCCCCTATAGATCTATTTTCCTCTAAAAACCCTAGGTTTCATGTTTTCAAGGTTTTGAACGAACACCATGATAAAAAAGAGTTAGTGGGGTACACTGGATATCCTCAACACCTTATTATGTTGAGAGTTTCTTGCATAGTAATACTCGAGAGGGGATCAAGCTCGATGTTTTTCTCCCACCTAAGTGTTTGGTGTAAGTGTAAGTGAAGCTAGTATGAATGTCGGTTTGAGTGCTTTGAGTGAGGATTAAGACTAGAAATATATTTATTCTGAGCTTGAGAGGGATGTAGATGATTGTATGTAGAAGTAGGAAAAAATAAGGATTAATAACTATTATAATCAAAAATTTTTCTCTAAGATAAGGTGGTTCAGACCTCTCCAAATATGGTTAAACATGGGATTACCCCTAGACCTATGGGATGTCTATAATAGGGGTAAACCTCTAGATTGAAGGGCTAGATCCCCTTGATGAATCACTTAGGCTCACTTTCACTACTCTATCACTTGATTTCTTGGAAAAGGGAAGGAAGCATTGAAATAAACCTAATTATAGTGGTGATGCACTAAACTTTGTTGACCACTACCACACATTGCACAATATACTAAGACCTAAAAAATAACATGAACATACAAAAATCTTAGAGTGAACCTATTGAATCAATGTTTTGTATAATGGTAAGGCATTAGAATTCTAAGAGGGAAGAATAATTCCACTTAAAAACCCACAAGAGACCCCTGATGACACCAATTACAACCTGCAATAGAGAAACAACCACATGAGGCAAGATAAATAGGACACAAACAAGGTGATATATATATATATATATATATATATATATATATATATATACACACACACACACACTTGATAAGATCCACCATTTAGATTTTTATCACTACATGTAGTCATATAATGAGATAAACATTAGTTGTTTTATTGGTCAGAGGTAGAACAAATGAGAAAGGCTTCACCATACCTAGGTGGAGGATACATTTCAAATCCAAAGTGTCTCAATATATAACACAAGTGTGAGAAAAGAGAAGTGTGAAATAGAGAGAAGATATAAAAATGTCATGTAATTTAAAAAAAGAAGAGGAGTTATGGAAAAAATTCAATAGGTCTAGGATACCATGTGTTTCTCCTATTTAGATGCTCTAGCTCTCCAAGTGGTATGGGAGTTGAAAAGCTTGTTTGACACCTTGACTAGCTTTTTGAAACTTATCTTTGTCTTGACATGTTGAAGGATAAGTAGAATTATTAGTAGTTATATCAGTTTAAACTACATGTTTTATCTTATCTTGACACCTTTTAGGTAACCCCAATAAGTTTTCTTTGACACATCACCTCTTTCTCTTGCAAGTGTTTAGAAGGTTCTTCATCTCCTTAGGCCTATTTTGCACACAAGTGTCAAAAATTGGTTTTAATTACTTTATCTCATCCAAAATTAATGTATTTCATAATATAATCATATCAAACTTGTAAAAATCCATTTTTAGGTCTCAAACTAGCCCCAACAAGTTGTTCTTGACCAAAATTCTCAATTAGGCCTCATTCCTTTTAGTTTTTTTAATGTAAATCCAATTGTGTGGGAGTTATACATATTAAATTGACAAAATAAAGGCATATTATATGAATTTATATGTCTTTAAAGTTCCATACGAAATCTCATGAGATGAATCTAAATAGAAGTCTACTTTTTATGCCTATCTCTTCTGCCAATTAGGCCTAATTAGGCTTCTAGGCCTAGAAATTGGATTTTGGTTTTAAACTCTTGCACTTGTGAAACCTTTGAGAAGTGTGTGATTAAATTTACCCATTAAAAAACCAATATTCATGTAAATTTTTGGATTCTTTAACATTATTCTTATAACCAAACCATGAAATGGCCAAAAACAAGCCCTTCACAAGCCTGTTTGCATTGCCTTACAAAATGGAGTTTGTTTAATGACTTACAAGGGTTAATGATAATTTTTTATTTTATTTGAGGAGATGAAATAAGTCTCAATTTATGCCTTCAAATGATCTTCAAGTGTCCATCTCTTCAAAATCCTTGTAAAACACTAAAAACACACAAAATAATGCATTTATGGCAATCCATACAATAGTCTATACAACTCAAGTACATGTGGATGAGACACTTGGAGTATATAAAAACATAAAAGAGGTTTTATGATAAAAATGGCATTATGTGTGATTTATAAGTCCATCTCTACAAACTGGTCATTATAGCCCTCCTAAGCAGCCTAGAGATGGTTTGGGTTCTTAAGGATGATTCTCAAAGATGGATGTATGAATCTGCCAAAAAATTCCAAAAACTTAAATAAAATTAGGGTGAATAACTTCCCTTATGATTATAAGGTTCCATAAAAATCCTCCTTATTGTACCAATCAAAATAAACTAGCCTCTCGAGTGGAAACAAGGCATTTTGGGGGGTCTGAGCAAGTTTACATTCTATAAGTGGTGTTTTGAGTTGAGTATAAGTTATAATGATATTCATGAGGTCTGTGAAATCCTTTTTAACCTTTTACAATGTTTAAATTATCACCTTATTTCACAAAATTCTCTAACCACCTCATTTGTTTAGGCCTAGGGTTCTTGAGTCAAACTGTCAATCCTACCCTAATTACCTGCACTCACTTGTTTCATCATTGTCAAGGTATAAAATATTCATGGAGTGTTTTTAAATTCATTTAAACATATATTAAAGGCTATAAAATTTCTAACCTATCTCCAATTCACTTGACTATCATCTCTTTAACTGACTGTCTATACTTTCTTCAAGACTACTTAATATGCATTTGGCTTGTTTGAGATTGGATAGGGTATACTATGTTGTTATCTTATCGAGTATGAGCCTTTAATGTATAAAAATTTATGTGTAATTTACCATTTTATCAGGGCTTCCAAGTCTTTACTTCACTTCAACTAGCATCCCCTTCATCTCCTTAGCTATCTACCTAACATAATTTTGTTTGTGACTTAGACTGCTTTAACTGAATAGGGTCATGACCATATATGTGCAACGTGACTATGTAACCCTTTTTAATTTAAAATAATTGAGAACCCTAAAATCATTTCCTAAATTTAAAACACTTATACATACCTTTATCTCAAAATAAACTCTCAATAGTTGAATGTAAGTTCAAAATAAGAGGATCTAAGTGTGAATGAGGTTTCCATAGCCTTTTAGGTTTCCAAGACCAACTATAAAATATTTAAATGAATCCTTATCTGTATATTGACACATTGAAACATTTTATAGGGTCCTAAAACCCTTTCTCTATCAAACATTACTGTGTAGAAACAAAATCTCAATTGGCTATAGGTGACTGTTCTTAGACAATTAACTGTGATTAGTCCTTAGTATTTTAGAACCCTATCTTCAAAATTGAACCCATTCAAACCTTTGTCACATATTTGATGATCCAATACCTTATTCAAAAGCTTTAAAATCTATGCATTTCACTATTATCCTCTTTTCAAATCCAAGTATTCAACTAGCAGTAGGTGACATTATGGATAGTTGACTATATATTGGTTTGAGTTTGAAATCTTTTATGTCTCCAAGACCATATTTAAGACCAATACAAAACCTATTATTTAAAATTTATATGTTTTATTTTTTCCTTAAGACATATTCAAAACCTTTAAACCCTAAAACATCACAAACATATTGTGTGTTTCACTATTCATACACACTCATGTAGGTCTCTCTTAGGAGTTTGACTGTGTATTGGTCTGAGTTATCTTTTTAAATCACATAATAATGTCTAGAAGTGGTTATTGATCATTTGAGATATCTTTTATATTCATTAATAGTCCATAGAGTTTCTTAAAACACCTTCAACCTCCCTTGCATTTTACTATTTCCACACATGCAGTCCTTTAGGTTTCTCTTAAGAATTTAGCTATCTACTCTTAAATTAGGCCTTTCTCACCTTGTCATTGGTATTTAATGGGGACCACATCATCATAAAGAGTTAAATTTCACTATATTACCAAGATCATAATATCTCAAAGAATTTCACAACCTCTACTCTTACTGTCAACTTTTAGCTACAACCCTATAGGTGACTGTTAAGAGGACCTGACTATTTAGCTTAAGTAGGCCTTTTCTCATTACATTATGAAAGGTATTTAAACTCATGGAAGTTTTATAAAACTTCATTCTAAGTTCAAAAATAATCTCAAAACATCTTCAATCTTCTTGAATCCACTGCCTATAATAAAATTTTGTAGATGACTAACTTAGGCAATTGACTATGTGAGGTTTGAATTAGGCCTCTTCAACTAGGCCATTGGATAATTGAATGAGTGGCCATGATAGAAAAATTTTAGACTTTTTATATAGATTAAAAATATTTTGAAACACCATGAAAATACATTCCAACATGTTCTGAACATAAACCTTTCTGGGTTGAATGCAAACCTATAATTCCAACTTACAAAACTCTCTTGCATGGAGATTGCCAATCATTAAATGACCTGTAACTTCATGAAAATATTGAAAAATAATTAAAAAGACTTTATATTATTTTTTTAGACTCATACAAACTTTATATTTTAGAAAATATCCCAACATTCTACCTGGAAAGCTCAAGAAAGACCCATGTCACGATTGACTGGTAGATTTTAGACCCATAACTTCTTAGTGATTGTTTATAGAGATAAGGAGATGAATCTAAGAAAAAATGAATTAATTTTGAATATAACCAAGACTAAAATAAATTTCCAAAGTTTTAGGTTCCCACCTTCTCTCTCCTAGCCATACCATTCAAACCATTTTTGCCTATGTGAGCTTATGAAGGAGTTGATAGGAGAGATATGACATTTTTAACTTCCTCTAACCTTGTAACTATTATAGAATCATTGTACTAGACCTAAAAACACATGATCATTCTGATATCCTAATTTATCTACATATTCTCTCTCCTCACATGTTATACGTGCTTGGGAAGCTCCTAAAACTAACTTTTCTTAATCATAATTGACTTTTCATGACTTGAAACTCTTTGGTATGTACCATAACATATTTTAAGACCCATATTAACCTCATTTTAACTTTGACACATTTTTAAAGAGAGAAAAAATGACCCTTTTTACCATTTTTAGCTTAGGAGACCCAAATAGATCAAAACACATAAAAGAGACTTACCTTAATTTTTCCAAATTTACCTTAATAAATGCTAATAAGTCATTTTGGTCTCAACTAGGACTTCATAAATCACACAAGGTTTAATTTTTAAACTATAGGTATCCTATTTTGATCTAGGGGGTCAAAATTGGATAACAATAACCTTGATTGTGCATAACTTGTTCTG
The DNA here is from genome assembly GCA_037957365.1 of Torreya grandis. Taxonomy (NCBI): domain Eukaryota; kingdom Viridiplantae; phylum Streptophyta; class Pinopsida; order Cupressales; family Taxaceae; genus Torreya; species Torreya grandis. The sequence goes on along the minus strand of JARHVA010005199.1, from coordinate 1,032,149 downwards.
AGCTTGTTTGTGTGTATTTGCATCTGATTTATGCCTAGTGGATAAAGGGCCAAAATTCATGTATATATATATATATATATTAATATGGTGCATGTGCATGGTTTTAAATAGGTCCATGACAACCCTATGTTTCTTATGAATTTAAAATAAATTTATTGGAGCTATAAAGAGGAAAAAAGATAATAGCCCCCAAATAGGACATTAACATTGTGGTGCTAGTGTCCAGGTGGCATAAATTGAGGAACTAGGGTCCTATATGCTTAAGGAATGGTCTAGGAATGATTTTAAAATGTCTAGGGATGTGTGTGGCCTACACAAAATTTAGATAAATGTTTAAATAGGCCCTAAGATATGTATTGGGCTAAGCTAGGAATGGGCGGTCTTAAGTAACACTCTTCAAACTCAAGTGACATTTTTAGATGACTAAATTTCCCCCCCCACCTTTATTATAGAAATGTGGAAAAGTGAAATAAATTGGACAAAGGTAAAGACACATACCTAGACTTACCTAAGAGATAAAGTCCTTGAATTTGGATATAATTATGTGAAACATTCTCTATTATGTGTCCTACAAGTGAAATATGCATAAATCAATCCTTAATTAAGAGACATCAAAAGAAAATGAAAAATGAGTAAAAGGATAAGATAAAGAAAAAGAGTGAATACACCTCACTGGGTATGTGAACTAATGCATAAACCTGGTGACATCTTATGTGCATGCATATAAATAGTGATCAATAAGTGAATAGCTTGGACTGAGTTGATGGCTTGCTCAATCCCCATGTGTAGGTGGTTCAATAAATAAATATAGCATTGAATCCATCATTTCACACCCTTTCTTGGTAGATCATGACTTATGAATATATTAGATTGGACTTATGGCTTGTTCGACCCTCTTATATAGGTGGCTCAAGAACTCAAGTAGACTATGACTCCATCTTTGCCTACCCATGTGTAGTTGATGAATATGTGAAAACATTAGGCAATTTAACCAAATTTATATGATTGTAACTAAAAATGTATATAATGGCTCTATAACCACTCATAAACTCTATAATGGAAATTAGCCTAAGGGCCTCTCAAGCACTCGAGTATGTAGCTCAGGGACTACACACTAATCCTAATTATTGTAGATAGAGTAAGGCATAAATTTGGTACATAACTTGGAACATGGTGTCTAGTATGTACAACATAGATAATGACATGGAGTTTATCATTCCATCTAATCAATTGGTATATAAGTGAGTATATAAAAATAATGTGTCATGCACATGCCCCCAATTTTGACATCTGAGCATATGGATTTTGGATTGAGTTATAATAATCTATAGAGTATGTAAAACTAAAATAAGAGTGCTCAATATTCACATGATGCACCCAATCTGAGCAAACTAGTATGATTTTATGCAAAACTGAGAAAAACAAACTAAAAATTGATAATTTACAACTAAATATGTATAAACCTAGAATGTAACTACTATGCCTTTTTGAAAAATCTAGATTTTTCTGCTTCTGGGGATACTAAATAATAATAAAATATCTTAGATAGTAGCATTTTGGTACTAGTGTCCACTTTTGGTGCTAGTGTCCAACTGTGTTGTTTTTCTGCCAAACTGATTCTGATCTTTGTCTGACTATTTTCTATTGTGTTTTTTTGAAACTGAGCTATGTGTAACAACTCTGCTAGGTTAGACATAGAATTGCAATTTTTTTTTAATAATTAAACATATATAATATAAATATATTACACCTTGAGAATATAAATATAGATCACATATATACTCAAGTGATAACAATAAGTACACATTACATCTTATATCATAGATCTCAATGTCATGATAATGGTACATAAAATGAATATAAAAGGTAATACAATAACTCATCTATGGATAATAAAACTTTGCAATCACCGTTGAAAATATACCATAATAAGTAATTATAATTCTTCATGACAATAATAAATATTAATATACAATCTAATGCAATATACATAATTTAGATACTTGGTTCCCCAGAGCATGAGTTTCCCAAAACTCTCTAATATATATGGCAATCTCAAGTGTCATCTCAATAGTTGTACTATTATGGGGAGGGAGAGCATCATCCGAGTTATTTTTCATAACAACCATAGACAAATGATCCCTCTCACTAATTCCATTATAAAGTGGCCCTCCCTTCACAGATGAGTAGATAGTGATGGTGCACAAATCCAGAGAGACAAGCGAGTACCCATGTGTTGTATGATTCTAAACTAAGCATGAAATATATCATAGAAACCTATTTTATTTCAAGATATCACACAAACATGTGAATCATAATCATGAAATTATAATGTCTCACTCAACACACTTTGGCCCAAAGTTTTACAAATAATAAATACTAATGATCTAGATCAATCAAATTCATACACACCACTTAATCAGACTACCTTCATCTGTCATTGTGAGAGTAGTAGACCAGTGAAGTCCATCTCACTCCTTACCCCAAATCAACAATTAATATTGGACAAATAAAATTCAACCATAATATTCATTTAATTTATATCCTACTTAGCAAATATATCACATACTATCCTATACATAGGAGTAACCAAAATATATGTTTATTCTGTCAAACGCATGAATGAATCTTACATTAATTTCTATCCCATAATAGAATTAATGACTACAGTCTATACCACCGAAGTAAAATATACATAAATGTATATTTAAATTACCATAATTTATTTCCAAACATACTATACCTATGATAATCCATATTACCATAGATTAGTATTCTAAGACATAATTACTAATTTTTCTACATTTTAGTCATATAACAATAGTCATATATACACAAAAACACAACTTAAATTCAAACCACTAGATGTAACAAAGCAAAAAAAGTTCCCATGGGACACAATAGTATGCTATCATAGCATTTGTTAAAATTTCAAGACTATATGCATGCATTCATAAAGTCCTAACTGTCACAAATATTACATTCATATTAATATCCAACATGCATACATATAATCAGTCAAATATAGATATGAGTCTGACATAACAATTATAGTATGTACCATCTGGGTATAACATACATCTATAATCTAGTACTCTGTGATATCCCATACTATCATAATTATCCAACTACAATATATCATGTAATCTAACTTACGATTTCAAGACTCAAATGATCTACATAGATAATAACAAGCAAGCAAGTATGGGGCTATATCACTTGGGTATATCCTAATTCTAAATTTCATACTAAAATTCAATTAACTTAACTATAAGCATGTATCATGATGCACCATTATATGGCAACATTCTCAGTAATCATGTACTATACAGAAGTACTTAATACAGGAACATAAAATTCATCAACCTGTATATAACATTCATTTAACCGTCTCATTCTTATTTCTAGGAGATTGTATGCATACTATGTCTACATAAAATTATTTTCCAATATTTAAATACAATTTGAAAATTAATCAGTCACTAAAACCCCAATCAATGACTTGATCGTAAAGACACTGATGACCTTTAATAGATAATAATACTTCAAGAGTATTAATGCACATACTATCATAAGTAACCGGTAATTAGCTATTTATTCCCATATTAAATCATCATCATTCAATATCTAAACACCCACATAGTTACACATAGCTACCTATGCACATTACCCTATGAAATTTGGTTTGTCAACATGTTGAAAATTCTATCTACACACACTTAAAGACTCCAAACATGTTGGATCCAACAAAGCCATCACTATGTATGTATTAATGAATATAGGTATCACATGTAAGGGAGGATACCAAAGGGAAACATTCCAAATATTCAATGTTACACACACACACACACACACACAATATATATATATATATATATATATATATATATATATATATATATATATATATATATATATATATATATATATATATATATATATATATATATATATATATATATATATATATCACAAATGAGAGATTCAACACAACTTAATTAGTCATTGATACATGTTTATTATATGTATATTTTTTATAAGGTATGCATGTTCCTTTTTGTTATACATCCACATATGAAAAAATTATGTCGCATACACATGTAACCATCCAATATATCATTTAATCATTTGTTTATCTATTTCAGTAGACTGGGCTGCTCCAAATGAAAATGCACAAGGCTAGGTACCACCAGTTACTAACACATTAAAGTGATGTGACTATAAGAAAACACAAATTTGGAAAGATGATGCATGGTAATCATTTCTATCTGAATCAATGCAAGGAGGATTTAGATTAGGCATAGATCTAGATATGGTTGACAAGATCATTCCAATAAAATAAATGAAAGAGCAATCACTGAATATCATTATCAATTTATTCATTGATAGCAAGAAATGACAACCTAAAAATAAATCACTTAAGAGTGCCATGCAAAGTGTGAACCAACCCAAAATAAATTATTAGTGTCAATAAAATGTATTCCAAATTGTACATAATGTCTACAGACCCAATAATTTATTAATAAATATTTAGTTATTTCATATAACACACCCAATGGAATTAACCACATAAAATGATATGTATATAGTGACACTCCAGGCATTTTGACTAGATTGGAAAGTAACATGGATTTTATACCCCCATTGGGTATGCTATAGGCAAGACAATGACACTAAGGAACATATAGGAATTAAGAAATGATTTTGGTGATTTATGAATCCTAATAGCGATTTACTCACATAATGACTATGATGTCACAGTAAATTATTGCAATTAATTATAAGGTCAAGTAAATGTTGTAACCTAATATTGCTATTCACTTTGCCTAACAGAGGTGTTTGACATATACAACAATTTTATCATATTCCACTCAATGGTTTATAATTCCAACGGGTATGTAATCTAATAGATACATTATAGATTGCTATTTATACAACTCAAAATTTATAAAAGCAATTAACAAATATAATATTCAACTCAAAATTAGGTATTGGAAAATGGTCAAACAACATATTCCTTTGATATTAACTAAGGCTGAGTTTGTATAAATATAAATGAAGAACACAATATAGTTATAGCTACATGATCAAAAGATGATGAAGAAGGTGTTGAAAATAGCTAAAGTCAGGATAAGTTTGGTAGGATAGATTCATTTGCTAATCAATCCATCTCTATGATAATTTTACTAAGTTGGCAACTATCTTGGTCATTTTCTATCTTAGATTTTAGGGATGTATCGAATCACACATTTATCTAGCCTTACATTCAGTCGGTCATCTCTTGGCACATAGAAATCAAGGTAATATCATTCACCTAACAGAACACAAGGGATAAAAAGATTTATTGAACAATCCAAATATTAAATTTCTTGATGGTATCTATTCATAAGCTTGCATCCTTAACTAATTCCCTCAAAAACTTCATATTAGAACAATAGATGTAATATCTTTCCCCCCCTCTATATAAGAGTATAAATCATTGTGTCTAGGTGTCTACTCAAGTTTATATGTGCTATATAACTAGCATATATATTTTTTATATATTATATATGTACACACACACACACCCACACACACACAGACTTGATATTGATAATCACTCTTAACTATAAACCAAAGGACAAAGGCATTATACATACATATAAATATTTACCATTCTATCTATTTTGCTTTTAGATCGCCATTATAACACCCAAAAACTTAACAAATTTTCACACCAAAATTTTAATACAACACCTACCTCTCCAGGCATCATAATGGCATGATCTATCTAGAATTCCTCCTTTCGTATTGACTTCTTCCAACTTCTTCTATGCTTTACCAATTTAAACTTCTTCCCATTTTTTCTTGGGTATTCCCCCCTCCTCTCATTTTTTCCAAAGCTCTCTCATATGAAAGGTGTAGCCTGTTCTTAAAAAGGTTCATTTTTTTAAAGCACACTTTTAAAATATTTTCACCTTTATTTTTTTTGAAATTCTTTTTATTTACTTTATTATTTTTTTCATGAGATTTAATTAAAGCTCAATTTTTATATTTATCTAAATTTTAATTATTATTTTTATTTTATTTCTCTCTTTTTTTTTTCACTTTCCTGATAAAACATAAATTTCAATTATTTTTATGCATTTAATCATTAATTAGAATAATTAGTAAACTCACTAATTTAGTTAGCACTTCCTAATGTTAAGACATATTAATCAACAAATGCAAATTAATTAATTTATACTAATCTCTAAAATAATAATGATCCTAAATACAAACACACAAGATAAAATCACCCAAGCCAAAAACCTTAGTACTAATAACTATGCTGGCAGACCCAATATAAAAGACTATTTAATATAAATGACATTAACCACACTTGCTAACTAATCAATTATGCATCTAATTATGTTCTAGTTATCTATGATGTGTATAGTGTACTGGTCGATTCCTCTATCATCCCCCAACATATCGATCTAAATCACCCTCTCCGATGATGCTCTCCCTCTAGTACGCTTTGAGGTATGAGTTCTCTTGCATCCACCTCACAACCAAAATAGGTAGTTAGGCCATAACAGTCATAATATATAGTCATCATAAAATATAACAAAAATGACAAATCAATATGATCACAAGGTAAGCATATACTTACATCTAATTCATAGTAGCATGATCATGTAACCTAAGTAATATCCTACTATCCCATAACAATATATATCTAAGCTTAGTTAAAAATAGTTAAATCTAAATTTGTCAGCTATGGATAATCCAACAAGTTTGCCTATAGAGGAATCATGATGTAACATCCTTCCCTCCTAAAGCTAGTCATCGTCCCAATGACTCTTATTCAATCATAAGTTCTAAATTAAAAGCATTGTTTAGCAAAGCAAAAACATGATATACAAAATAAATCATACAATCAATCTATAATTGTATTAAGTTTTCGCTAGCTAAACATAACTAGTTTCATATTTCATAGCTTAACCTATAATGTTATGATCATAGTTAACAGGAAACAATGTTAAAATTATCATAACACACAAAGGCCAAAGATCGTAGAATCTTTACAACTTTATAAAGGTAACAAGTGAGACTATGTCTTCTGACTTGATTGACTATCACATAATGGATACAAGTTTATCTCAGCCCTTAGATTAACAAGATGTTTCACACCTCATATACCCCACTTGATTCTAATAAAAGTTAAAAATAATAATATATCTCTCTTCAAAACATCATGATTTTAAGTGAAAGATAAAAATATCAATCTAATCAAGGGTGTATAATATCATACTAATTAAAATCAACTTAAATAAAATTTAATATATATATCAAGGTTTACCACCTCACATGGTCTAAAATCACAAGTTAGATAAAGTAGTGACTCTAAAGATTCATAAGTGAAAAGTAGAGAACTATCATCTCAACAACTCCTACATACCTTCACCAGGTAAAGGAAAACATTGTAACTCAATGTTGCCAAAACACTTCTTACTTACCAAATCTATAAGTATGGTATCTCAATCTATTTCCTCAACTAGAAGAAATAAATTACTAACCACAAAGATGTAACCATCCATCCATTCTAACAATTTATCTCTCAACAAGAGTAGAAAACATTCTTTCACCATCTTCAAGGGAGAATGGTCAAATAACACTCAAAAATAAATTATCATTTAAGAGAACATTAAAGTCAACAACATGCAAATAAGATTCCTCTCAGTAGCATCATAATGACGTCAATGGATGATGAGATAATAATGACTCACTTATAAGCTAACTAAGGGAGAGGGAACTTCTTCCTAAACCACATAACTTAAAGGGTTCTGACCAAAATAAGTTCCCAACACATAGGGTCTTTCAAGAAAAACAACAATACTATATTGCAATAAAATTCCCACTACACTAGGTGGTGCCAAAACTAAAATTGGTCTTATAAAATTTTTCATTCCTAGGATTAGTGAAAATAAGGCACAAAATTAAAGATCAATATATAAATTAAGTGAGAAGCACCTTGAACTTAAAAAAAACTCACAACAAAAATCATAATGACAAAGGTGACTTGATAATCAAGAAAGGATATAGTCACTCTCGAGGTGTTTTATCTAAGTGATTAAACTATGGTATAAAGATTTTATTCATAACTTATGAACTATGCTATGTACTCACCTACCCACCTCATATACAACCATCACCATTGGGACGCTCATTAAACCAAAACCTTAAACAACTCAAAAGGGTACGAATGTTCCTAAGGGCACATACTCAATGTTCCCACACACATTCACAAATGTCTCAAAAATCCAATCATGATATAACATGGTTTTGCAATGAGGCACTACAAATCCAAGATACTAGTATAATACTTCATGTCACTAGGTTCACATTGGTGAACTGAAAGACATGAAAATGCTAATTGACTCATTAGATCTTAGAGTTTTTGAGCCAAAACTCTGATACCACATGTAATAACCCTACTAGGTTAGACATAGAAATGTGAGATTTTTTTTAAATAATTAAATAGATATAATATAAATAGATTATACATAAATAATATAAAAAAATATCACATATATACTCAAGTGATAATAGTAAGCACACATTACATCTTATATCATAGATCTCAATGTCATGAGAACGCTAAATAAAATGAATATATAAGGTAATACAACAACTCAGTCATGGCTGATACAACTCTATAATCACTGCTGATAATATACCATAGCAAGTAATTATAATTATTCATGACAATACTTAATAATAATATATAATATAATGCAATGCACATAATTTAGATACCTAGCTCCCTAGAGTATGAGTTCCCCAAAACTCTCTAGTATCTGTGGCAATCTTAAGTGTCATCTCAATAGTAGTACTACTATTGGGAGGGAGAACATCATCCAAGCAATTTTACACACCAACCATGGACCAATGATATCCCACACTAATCCATCAAGAAATGGTCCTCCCTTCATGGATGAGTAGATAGTGATGGCACGGGAATCTAGAGAGACAAATGAGTACCTGTTTGCTATATGATTCTAAATAAAACATGCAGTATATCATAGAAACCTGTTCTATTGCAAGATATCACACAAACATGTGAATCATACTCATTAAATGATAATGTCTCACTCATCATAATTTGGTCCAAAGTTTTACAAATAATAAATAATAATGATCTAGATCAATCAAATTTATACACACCACTTTATCAAACTGTGTTCATCTGTCATTGTGAGACTAGTAAGCTAGTGAAGTCCATCTCACTCATTACCTTAAATCAACAATACAGATTGGACAAATATAATTTAACCACAAGATTCATTTAATTTACATCCTACTTAGTAAATACATCACATCTTATGCTATACATAGGAGTAACCAAAATATACATTTATTCGATCAAATACTTGAATGAATCTTACATTAATTTCTATCCCATACTATAATTAATGACTAGATTCTATACCACCCAAATAAAATATACATAACTATATATTTAAATTACCATAATTTGTTTCAAAACATACTACACCTATTACCATAGTTTAGTATTATAAGACATAACTACTAGTTTTTTTGCATTTCAGTCATAGCAAAATAGTCATATTTACATAGAAACACAACTTAAATTCAAACCACTAGATATAATGAAGTAAAAACATTTCTCACAGGACAAAATAGTAAACTATCATAGCATTCATTGAACTTTCAAGACTGTATGCATGCATTCATAAAGTCCTTCTAACTGTCAGAAACATACCATTCATAGTAGTGTCTAGCACACATACATATAATCAATCAAATATAGATATGAGTCTGGCATAACAATTATATATTATACCATCTAGGTATAACATAAATCTATGTTGTAACACTCTATGATATCCCATACTATTATAGTTACCCAGCTACAATATATCATGTAATCCAACTTACGATTCCAAGACTCAAATGATCCACATAGATAACAACAAGAATGGGTCTATACCACCTGGGTATATCCTAATTCTAAATTGCATAGTAAAATTCAATGAACTTAACTATATGCATGTATCGCAATGCACCATTATATGCCAATGTTTTTAGTAATCATGTACTACACATAAGTACTCAACCGATGAACGTAAAATTCATCAACCCATATATAACATTCATTTAACCATCTCATTCTTATTTCTAAGAGATTGTATACATAATATGTCTACATAAAATTTCTTTCCAATATTTAAATATGGTTTGCAAATTATCACTCACTAAAACCCTGATCAATGACTTGATCGTAAAGACACTGATGACCTTTAATAGATAATAATACTTGAAGAGTATTAATGAGTAGACTATCATAGGCAACTGACAACTGACTATTTATTCCCATATTAAATCATCATTTTTCAACCTTCAAACACCCACATAGTTCTAAATAACTACCTATGCACATTACCCTATGCAATTTAGTTTGTCCACTTGTTGAAAATGTTATCTAAACACACTTAAAGACTCCAAACATGTTGGATCTGATAAAGTCATCACTATGTATGCATACACAAATATAGGTATCACATGTAAGGGAGGCTACCAAAGGGAAACATTCAAAATATTTAATGCTACATACACACACACACACATATATATATGGTTCATAAAAGAGATATTCAACACAACTTAATTAGTCATTGATACATGTTTATTATATGTATATTTTTTTAAGGTAGGCATTTTCATTTCTATTATACATCACATGTGACAAAATTATGTCATGTACATATGTAACATCCAATATATCATTTAATCATTTATTTATCTATTTTAATAGACTGGTCTGCTCCAAATGAAAATACACAAGGCTAGATACCACTAGTTACTAATGCATTCAAGTGATAAGACCAAAAGAAAACATAAATCTAGAAAGATGATGCATAGTAGTCATTTCTATCCGAATCAATGCAAGGAGGCTTTAGATTAGGCATAGATATAGATATGGTTGACAAGATCATTCTAATAAAATAAATGAAAGAGCAATAGCCCAATATCATTCTCAATTTATTCATCCATAACAAGAAATGACAACCTAAAAATAAATAACTTAGGAGTGCCATGCACAATGTGAACCAACCCAGAATGAATTATTAGTGTTAATAAAATGTATTCCAAATCTTACATAATGTCTATAGACCTAGTAGTTTATTAATAAATATTTAGTTATTTCATATAACACACCCATTGATTTAACCTCACAAAATGATATGTATATAGCAATGCTCCAGGCATTTTGACTAGGTTTTAGAGTAACAAGGATTTCATTCCCCCATTGGGTATGTTGTAGGCAAGCCAATGCTGCTAATGAGCATGTAAGAATTAAGAAATGATTTTTGTGATTTGTCAAGCCCAATAATGATTCACTCACATAATGACTTAGACATCATAGTAAATTACTATAATTAATAGTAAGGTTGAGTAAATGTTGTAACCTAATATTGCTATTCACTCTGCCTAATGGAGGCATCTAACATATACATTGATTTTATCATATTCCACTCATCAGTTTGTAATTCCAATGGGTATGTAATCTAATAGATACATTATAGATCATTGTTTATACAACTCAAAATTTATAAAATCAATTAATGGATATAATATTCAACTCAGAATTAGCTATTGGAAAATAGTCAAACACCATATTCCTCTGATATTAACCAAGGTCAAGTTTGTACAAATAAAAATAAAGAACACAATCCAGTTATAGCCACATGATCAAAATATGATGAAGGTGTTGAAACTAGCTAAATTTAGGATAAGTTTTGTAGGATAGATTTGTTTGCCAATCAATCTATCTCTGTGATAATTTTACTAGGTTGGCAACTGTCTCGATCATTTTCTATCTTGGATTTTAGGGATGTATCGAATCACCCATTTATCTAGCCTTACATTTAATATGCTATCTCTTGGCATATACAAATTGAGGTAATGTCATTCACTTGAAAAAATACAAGGGATTAAAAGCTTTATTGAACAATCTAAATATTATATTGCTTGATGGTATCTATTCATAAGCTTGTAGTTTTAACTAATTTCCTCACAAAATTTATACCTATCATAGAACAATAAATGTAATATCTTTTTTTTTAAAATTTTTCTCTATATAAGATTATAGATCACTATGTCTAGGTGTTCACTCAAGTTTATATGTGCTATATAACTAGCACATACTTTTTTTTAAGTGTGCGCACGTGCGTGCACACACACACACACGCATGCACGTGCACACACACACACACACGCGCGCGCGCACGCGCGCGCGCACACACACACACACACACACACACACACACACACACACACACACACACACACACACACACACACACACACACACACACACACACACACACACACACACACACACACACACACACACACACACACACACACACACACACACACACACACTTGATATTCATAATCGCTCTTTACTACAAACTAGAAGACAAAGGTGTTATACAAACATATAAATATTTACCATTCTATCTATTTCACTTTTAGATCACCATTATAACACCCAAAAAGTTAACAATTTTTCACACCAAAATTTTCATACAAGACCTACCTCTCCAGGCATCAAAAAGGCATGATATATGTAGAATTCCTCCTTTCATACTGCCCTCTTTGAACTTCTTCTGTGCTTTCCCAATTTAAACTTCTTCTTGTTCTTTCTTGGGTTTTCCCCACCCCCCCTCCTTTCACTTTTTCCAAAGCTCTCTCACTTTAAAAAGGTTTATCTTTTTTTTAAAGCATACTTTTAAAAGTTTTCACCTTTTTTTTAATTATTTTTATTTACTTTATTCTTTTTTTCATGAGATTTAATTAAATTTCACCTTTTCTATTTATCTAAATTTAATTATTATTTTTATTTTATTTCTCACTCTCTCTTTTTTTTCGCTTTCCTAATAAAAAATAATTTTCAATTATTTTTATGCATTTAATCATTAATTAGAATAATTAGTAAACTCACTAATTTAGTTAGCACCTCCTAATGTCAAGATATATTAATAAACAAATCCAAATTAATCAATTTATACTAATCTCTAAAACATTAATGATCCTAAATATAAACACAGAACATTAAATCACCCAATATAAAAACCTTAGTACTAATAACTATGCTTGCATACCCAATATAAAAGACTATCTAATGCAAATGACATTAACTACACTTTCTAACCAGTTAATTATGCATCTAATTATGTGTTATTTATATACGGTGTGTGTAGAGAACTAGTCAATTCCTCTGACATCCCTTAACATCTTGATCTACATCACCCTCTTCGATGATGCTCTCCCTCTGGCATGCTCTGAGCGATGAGTTCTCCTGCATCCACCTCACAACCAAAATATGTAGTTAGGCCATAACAATCATGATATATAGTCATCATAAAATATAACTGAAATGATAAATCAACATGTTCATAAGGTAAGCATATACTTACAACTAATTCATAGCAGCATGATCATATAACCTAAGTAATATCTTACTATCTTACAACAATATATATCTAAGCTTAGTTAAAAATTATATGCATACATGGATTAGTGTGCAATTATTGGAATTGTATGCATTATTGTGTGATATTCTAGTTAAGATTTGGTATGTGGGCTTGACTTTGGGGGAATTTTGGTTGAGATGGAAGGATATGGCTAGAAGTGAAATATTGTGCCTTTTGAGGTTGATTAGGGACTTGTTGCTGACTAATCATACCTGGTTGATTGAGGAGAACTTGTGAACCAAAACCCTATCATTGAACTTGTGGTATATTTGGCACAAAAGGTAATTATTACCTAATCAGTACTTATTGAACATTGGAACCTCTTGGTTATGTGAATCCTTATTGAGAAGTAGATGCATGTTGGATATTTGACATTTGTCACTAACCAATACTCGTACGCTATTGATTAGACATCATTTAGGATTATAATGGCATATTGGTCTGTGACTAAAGAGGTATGTTCATCACTACCTAATGAGGTGGAGCATTGGTTGCCCCTTATTGAGGTGGTAGAATGTTTTACCTTTGATGTATGGGTATGTTAGATGGTGCCTATTATTATGGAATGTTAGTCATCACCTATTATGGTGGAGTAACATTCATCATATTTTTCTGGGGCACAACATTGATCATTGTTTGACTACTTAATCTTTGTGGTTGGGTACTTGAAGAAGTAACTAGTTGAGGATTAGAGGTAGTTTTTATAGTTGGGAGGTAAAATTCCCTACCTCTTGCATCTATGAACCAATCATGGTGTTAACTAAAGGCACATTTTTTTGTGGACTATGTGTTTATACATTTATACCACTTTGGTCTGGATTGGACATTACTTGCATGTTGTCCACTATGTTTGGCTCACTATTCTAAGTGGAAGCAAAAGACACTTCTTCGATGGTGGGGGCATTGAACATCTCTCCAACTAAAGTGATTTATACAAATGGGTCTACACCCTAATTTTTTTGGACCATAAATTTAATTAAGACTCATATTGAAGGAGCTAGCTTGATAAGAGGAACATTGGACATGGTCATATTATTAAAGTTGCACGCTAAGTTTAAATACATCTACTATGTTATTTGCATCTGTATGAAGTGATCTTACATGAGGCATTTTCCTATAAAAAACATAATAGGTTCATGGTATAACATCGACACTATAGCATGAGGATTTCTAGATGAGGCCTATTCATTGGTTTAATTAAAATACATGTTGTAAGACCCTCTTACTAGACTTGACAAGTTTTCATGGGAAAAGTCTATCAAAAACCTAGCCCCTACCTCCACAGATTTGATTAATACTTCATCCTTATTCAAAATCAAGTGATGATCAAAAAAATAAGGGTCATAGGTTGATGTTATTCTAACTTATTAATGTTATTTTTGGACTTATTCTACAATTGAAGGTATGTTAGTGAGGTATTGTGCTGTCTATTATTGGTCTTGCTCTGAGTATGGAGGCATGTTGACCAAATAATGGGCCAAAGGATCTTGGATTTTTTCCCTTGTTTGACCATTGTAAGGTGGATAAGGATCCATCTCATAAATGACATCATCTCCATAGGGGTCTTGAACAAAGTCCTTTTGTGTGACAACATTACCATACCCTGGATTATACATAGCTCCACTATGTGTATAGTGAGACATATTCAAATTGATAGTGAATGTTTCATGATAAAAGGGATTAGATTTATACAAAATCTAAAAAAATAATGTCTAAAAATACAAATGGTTCAAACTAGGTCTAACTTGGTCAAAGGGATGGAACTGTATCTCTAGAATGGTTTGTGACAAAACTTGGTATAAAATAATATAACATCAAATGTCCAACATTAAATGTCTCACACAAAAGGGGTCAAGTAGATGAAATAAAATTAGAATGCCAAAATATAGGTTCAAAGTGTTCCAAATAGGTCTAATCTAGGAAAATAAAGGTTACTAGGTATTTTGGCCAAATGCAGTGTTAAAATCTAGGCTCAAACAAGGCATGTGTTAGGACTTTTGGCCAAACACGACATCAAAAGCTAGACTTTAAATAAAAAGACGATTTAATCTAACAAACTTGAAACACTTTGGCATAGAATAAGCACTTGATTTGAGACATAAAATTAGTCAAATTGACATGAGGCATGAAACAAAAGGCACTTGGAGATAGACTATTTTATCCCAAATAAAGGCACAAACAAATAGTTTTTCAAATTTGTGTAATGAATTAACCTAAGTTACCCAATCCAAAAGAGAAAGATTTGTGTCTAAGCCCAAATTTCACAAAGCATAAATAAAAATCAATCAATTTTTGAATTCTAACTTGTCAAATTTAATTAGAAACTCAACTTAGGAAACTAGGCTTTTTGAGCAAACAAGTTAAACAAAGGTGAATGATATAATGACACTAGACAAAGACCCTAAAGACACACATGGTTTGGTTTCAAATATGTAATTTAGACACAAGGAAAGATAATTATATGAAATAATTTGGGTATAATACCAATGTTACCACTCTCTAAAGATGTGAAAAATGGTTTGTTTTAAAGATTCCAAGGCACAAAACTTGAAATGATTTGGGCAGCATAATGTTACCCATTTCAATCAAGTGACACACATAATGTTTTTGTCACTAAAGTATAAGGTAAAAGCATGATGTCAAATAGATGGTATAATGCCTCCTCAAATAATGGAGTAATGTGTACACAAGACTCATTTTGATGCGACATAAACACACATAAATGGTTTTAGGCTCAAAAGACAACTAATAAAGGAAAAATACTAAATACAACTAAGTAAATCATCCTAAGCCCTAAAATGATAAAGTTGAATTATATTGTTAAAATCCATCTATATACATGATCTTGGGATGATTTTAAATGTTAATCCAAAAATAAAAGTGCTTAAAGTATTAGGGTTTTTACACCCCTCTTCTCCCAAGAGATTGAATAGTGACATGGACCTTCAGGTTACTCGCCTTGCATCAATAATATGTCCACGATAAGTAGAGTTTATCTAAAACTTAAATTTTTGACTATATAGATGGTCGCAAGTGTGGATAACACTATAGATGACTCACATAAATTGATTTCATACTAATTAACTTACTATGTAAGGGTCTATTCCTTTGTATAGTGATTCTATCTGTGTATTACTTAGTGGAATCTACTGGTTAACCAGACCTGACTCTATTTTTTATTATAAAAGGAGAGGTTCGCCACTTAACCCACTAGTTCTCATAGTATGCATACCATAATTTATATACCTCACCATGAAGTGGGGTTGAAATAATGCTGGGAGATGAAACCTTAGGTCAAAGCTTCCCTAAAGAACTCATGAAGAAGTTATGAACTCCCCTTCACAAGCCAAGTTGCATAAAATAAAACCAAGTGAAAAAAAATTAGAGGTTGCTTTTAGATCACCCAAACGATATGGATTTTAAGGAGAGTCTAGACAACATTCTTTCCATGCCTTGGACTAGGCACAAATTAAAAGTGAAAAGGCACTTTTGGTCACCCAAGTTCCCTATAGGGGATGGGGGGAGAGCATACACATGTTCTTCATTTTACACAAACAAACAAATAAGTAACAAACGCTTTTAATAATTTTGAAATGTAAGTAATCATTAATTTTATGCATCAAATGAAATGTTTGATGAAATTATTTAGCCCCTTGGCTTAAATTTGCAAAGCTTGAAAGAATTTTCACAAAATAACTTTAACACAAAACACCTAGGTTCATTTTAAGCCTTAAAACCAAATGTTTAAAACTTAGCAATTATTTTTAGGCACCAAATGAAGTGTTCAATAGGTTAAAAATTTATGTTATAATCTATCCTTGGCCATACAAAAAATAGAAGGCTTCCTTCTACTTTGAATCACATTAATGGATGAGCAAACAAGTTTTGAAAAAATAGCTCTTAGATTTCTCTATATTTTTTACATAGAGACTAATACTGATCAATAATGACTGATGTCAGTTACCATAGAACCAATGTCAATTGGTAATAATCAATACCGGTTGATAAGGATTGAGAATGACTGCTTGTGAACCTAAGGGATAAAAAATTATTATAAAAACATTTGTTAGCCAAAGTTAGCACAAAAACTCCTCAAAACCTATAATAGGATGATTAGATAGGGGAAACATAATTCAATGAAACCAAGAAATAATAATTATGAGTGCTAAAAATATTCAAAATCCAAGTTTTATAAGTCATGTTCTACCCTACATCCTGATCGATGACAGTTACCTAGAATTAATGTCAGTTATGTAGAACTAATGATGGTTAAGTAGAACTGATGCTAGTTATGCTTGACCAATGTCAATCTCTATATAAATCTGAGATAGCACAAAAAATAATAATATGACAAAAACAAAGCTAAAACTCCAAGTTTTTAGCTATTCAAGCATTAATTTGAAAAGTCTAGAGTTGCATCTCGATCTCCTTGGTATGTGGGATATATTTGGGTCCCATACGGCATGCCATTTGTGATCATATGAATTTGAAAATAGCGAGGATGTTAGATTAAGTATTAGTACATAACACAATGAAATCAACACACTAACATGCTAACATGTCTAAGCCTAGATCATAGGGGGAGCATAAAGGATAAAATATAATTAAGAACCCAACTAAAATGTAAAGAACAACAATCCTTACCTTCCTTGAGAGTTTTAATTTATTTGTTCATGGTTTGCTTAGTTTGTGCTCAATAAATATTTTACAATGGATTTTTCTTTGCTTCTTCTCTCCTTGGCACTATGGTTGGCTTGATATAGCTTGTGCTTTCTTGATGGCTTGGCTCAATATTTTGGTATTATAAAATTATTTTCATGAGTCTTATGCAAAAAACATGCATTATAACTCTACAATATCTAAGCCCCTTAATTAATAGGAAATGGCTTATATTTATAGGCTTAGGAACTAATCCCAACTCAAGGTGAGTTAAAGTGTAGTTTAAATATGGAATGGGTTCAAACCTAACCTAAGTGAGTTGATTAACCCCAATAGAGTTAAAAGGTGTTAAGGATTAATGATTTTCAATGAATAGGCGTGGGTGAGATATTTTCAAAGGCTTGATAACTCATAAAAGGTAATCATGAAAAGCTAGGATATTTGAATTTCTTTTTTTAGAATTTCATTAATTGCACATAGATAATTCAAATAGGCATTTAATTTGGTTTAGAATTTTAATTATTTTTTATTAAGATTTTATCTATTTCAAGATTTGATTTTATGTTCATGTGCCCCATTTAATAGGTTCATAGGCCAAGTTGCATGTTGTGATGTTGTAGGATGATTAGGGATGAATTTGTGAGAGGTTTTTGTTACTTATGGTAGGATACCCCTATTAGGTTTATATCAATGAGATTATAAGATTTGGAAAATGATGCCCAAGCAAATTTGGGATGTTTAGTGATTTTTAGACTTAATTTTCAGTGGTTGGTAAGAATCGATTTGAAGTCCAATTGAAGGCCATTAGTGGCTAGTTTTATGTGTCTATAAGACTTATGTAGTTTTCCCCTACATTTTGGATTTTATGTGAATCATAAAATATGTGGAAAGTAAGTAAAACAATGACCTAGATTTTAACTTGGAAAATTAGGATCTTGGGGTACTCCTTCATTACTTTAGACCTGTGTATTTGTTATTCCTATGACTGATATACAAATAAGAGAAAATAGGAAAGCTTTGCTTTATTGATTGCTTGATTGAATGATTTTGATACTTTAACTTGGTTTATGCTAGGTGAGGATTGAGTGAGGGTTGATATTATATTTATACCAATCCCTTTGGGTAAATAACTCACATTAAATAATTTAGGCTGACCATTATGATATGTTTCATTTGAAAAT
This sequence comes from Torreya grandis, assembly GCA_037957365.1. Classification (NCBI taxonomy): domain Eukaryota; kingdom Viridiplantae; phylum Streptophyta; class Pinopsida; order Cupressales; family Taxaceae; genus Torreya; species Torreya grandis. The sequence goes on along the minus strand of JARHVA010005199.1, from coordinate 1,012,780 downwards.
TAGATGAATTTAGGGCATTGGACACTTGTGTTAGAACAAGACACTAGCGTTGATGCAAGTATCTATCTAAGACACAAGTGTCTAAAGAGTAGTAAAATAGGTATAGGCTCAGAACTTGAAAAAGTGGAAGATAAGAATTACTTAAGCATTTTGGGCAAGATAAAAGGCATGGGTCATCAACATAAATCTAGTCAGACTAAGAGATAGGTCAAGGGACACAAGAGAGAATAGATGTAAGATTTGTGAAAGAAGGAAAATGTATAGAATTAAGAGGAATAACCAAGGCTTGAGTTTGCTAATTGTACTATATTGAGGTGATATATAATTCAAAAATAATGTCTACAACTCCAATAACATATCTAGTTAATTATAAAAAATATGGATTTTGGTTTATATATTTAAAAAAAATGAGATACAAAGGACAAGGATTAGGAACACATGCTTCAAGTATTATTGATATTATTCAAGTGTTTCAACCAAAAATATGACAAAGATTAGGTTATTTTGAAGAGTTAAGATAATAAAAAAGGAAATCATCCACACCATTGAGCTTATATACACATTTCCTCAAAGCAAAACTAGAGCTAACATAATAAGTTCATTGTGCATCAACATTATAGTTGATATATCTAGGCATGATATATGATATAGCTTCACCAAAAGATGTAATGTTGGATGAATTTTATAATGATTAAATTCTCTTATAATATTTTGGTGCATATGAGGTTCTCCCTCCCTTCCATCATAATTATAGTTTCCCTATAATGCTCATACATATTTTAGAGAAACTGATGAATTTGATACATGAGTCCAATTTGATGGTCCATATATTATTCCTATAACACTTGATGTGGAAGATATATTAACTTTACTTAATTAATTAAAAATTAAGTTTAATTTTGGTATATATAAATATCCACGACTAGTATTAGTAGCAACTTAATTAAAAGACAAGGAGGATATAAACATACATGTGTTAAAATATTATCAAGAATAGTTTTCTTGGGTATATTAAAACAGGCCCATAATATATTTTATAGTGGCAATGTATAACATCATATTATATCTAGATGCATAACATATCAAACAATAAATATGCAAGATGCATCCTAAAGTGGCATTATTAGTAAAGAAAGAGATTGAGTGATTACTTGAAGCACAAATAATTAGAGCTATTGATTATCCTCTATGAGTATCTAATATAGTCCCTATTTAAAAACCTAATGAGACATTAGATGTTGTACAAATTACCAAGATTTAAAAAATTATAATCTAAAAGATGACTTCCCTTTACCAAATATCAACATGATTATAGATTTTATAGTAGGATATGAAATTATATCACTTATGGATGGCTTTTCATGATATAATCAAATTAAAATCAACCTTGAATATCAATAAAAAAATCATTTATCACATCTTGGGGAACATTCTGCTATACATTTATGCCATTTGGATTTTAAAAAGTTGGGGCTACTTATCAATGTGATATGACACACATTTTTCATGATTACATATATAAGATAGTAGAAGACCATGTTGATGATTTTTTGGCCAAATATAAAAAAAGAGAAAATCATGTTATTGATTTACAATAAAATTTTGAATGTTTATGCAAATATAATGTACGCTTAAATCCATATAAGTACGTATTTAGGGTCACTTTGGGGAAATTATTAGGACACATCATATCTTAATGAGGCATTGAAGTGGATCTTAAAAAGGTAAAATATATTTTTGTATGCCTCCACTAAAAGGGGTAAAGTAATTATGATATTTGTAAGGAAAAATTTAGAAAATTAGATGTTTTGTGGCTCAATTTGTTGATAAAATGCAACCTTTTATGTAATTTCTAAAAAAATATCACAAAGTTTGAATTGGATGATAATTGTCAAAAAAGTTTTGATGCTATCAAATAATATTTATTATAAACATCTATATTTATGCCACTTATCCTTGATATACCTCTACTATTAAACATAACTACTGTTGATAATGCTTTAGGGGCTCTATTGGCATAATATGATGATGGTTACAGGGAATGTATGATATATTACATCATTCATAATTTGGTTGATTATGAAAATAATTATAACACTATTTAAAAATTGTGTCTTGCATTAGTTTTTGCAACACAAAATTTATGACATTACATGTTAAACAATGAGACACATGTTATAACAAAGGTTGATCCTCTAATATTTATAATTTAAAAATAACATTTAGTGGGACATATTTCTAAATGTGTCATGTTACTCAAAGAATTTGATTTAAAATTTATTGCACAAAAATTAGTAAAAGGACAAGTTATTACAAATCAATTCATGGTAGATCCATTAAAGGACATTCTACCAATAAATGATGATTTTAGAGATGATTCAAATTCTTATCATATTGATGATGACATTTGGAAAATGTAATTTGATGGATCTAAATGTGCCACATGTGCATGTACACACCCAAAAATTACATGGTGAAATATTTCCAAAAAATCTGATGATGATGCAAAGATCTCAACCTAAATATGCTCAGACCTAATTCTTTCAACCTTATTGGTATTATAATTCCTTTATAACCTTTTGAAAACCTCAAAATTTTCAATTTTTGGAGTTTTTTTCCTTATATTTTAAATCTCTTGCCTTCATGACAAAATCACCATTCTTCATGATGAAACCACTACTCCTAAAACATGTCGACCATGGTAGATTCAAAAACTGCCACGACGGAAACATTTTTGACATGAAAATTGCATTACTTGTCATGGTGGTTTCATTACCATGTGTGGTAGTTTCATCATAGTATATGGTGATTTAATCTTTGAGACCTATAAAAGGTGGTGGTTCCATCATAGTTTGCCCATTTTTAAAATTAGCATCCAAGACTTCACTTTCACATTTTTCACATGATTTTGATTATGTTTTCTCATTGTTTTCTCTTTTTTCGCCTTATAGATGTTCCAACTCACTCTGAATCCTATTTTTATCAATCCTTATCAAGTTAACTTGACCAAGCTCATATTCAAGATTTAGTTAACTCCCACTTGCAACCTTTTTTCTCCCCTGACAAGTATCACACTTTCCTTAGGTTTTTGGATTAGAAAATTTGATAAGAGATTTAAGATTTAAAATTTTACAAAGCCATATCATGAATAATTTTTTTGGGATAATATTTTATTGAATCTATGATCATCTTCATGTTGCTATACACAAGTTTAGAGAAATAAATTCACTGATTTGGCAACAAGTTCTTTGATGTTTGTGAATTAGTCTAGCCATAATACATTGCTCTATTTTTTAGAATTGTGTCCTTATTACTTATATTATTTTATCATAATTTTTTGGAGAGTTTAAAATATCTATATCAAGAAAAAAAAATAGTTAGGTAATTGAGGATTGTATATGCAACAATAACATCTTCACCTTTGCTTGATGTCACCATTGATCAAGTTGGAGGATTTTTTTTAGTTTTGTCTTATTTATTATAATATATTATATTATTGTTTTTATTCATAGGTAAATTCATATTCATAAAATTTTAAAATGGGATAAAATAAATAATCTTCCTCTCTCTTATTTTACATTAAAAAAACTAGTTTTGCTTTCTTTAATTTATAGTTGCATATCAAAGATTCTAATAACATAGTTTTATATTCAATCTAGGGTATATTAGAAGAGATTTATTGCTAGGGAAAACCATAAAAATTTATTATATTTTTAGTTTTAGATAAACACATACTCATTAAAAAAAAACACACACACACATCCACACACTTGAAAGCTAGGAAAATTGAGACTTGCACCCTATATCTAGTTTATCTCTTTTTCATGTTAAATAAAATCACATAACTCAAAAAATAATAATTACATAACCTCATTAAATAAATAATACAATTATTTATAGTTTCATACAATCATTAAAATGTTAAAATACTCATAATCTAGCTTGCATGTTAAGCAAGATCACAAGGAATATCAAAATAAGCACTTGTATCATCCACATAGAATTCAGTTTTAGTAATTGAATGCATAAAAGATATTGAAAATAACCCCAAAAAAAGCATTTAATTTATTTTAATTTTAGTTAATCACTACAAATACTTTATTTTCAACAACTAACATAATTCACTTTATTTACAAAGCATTATAAAAAACATTTAAAAACACAGTCAAACAAGCCTTGCCAAGATGAGTACAAGCCTAAACTTTGATCCTAAAAATTCAAAATAGAAAGCACAATATTTTAAACCATAATAAAGACTAGATTTATTCTTTATAAATTCATCACATAATTGCATTTTCCTTTTGGATGACTCTTCTAGAGTAGCCATATTTCCATAGAGCAAAAATCTTTCCTTGAGTTAGATCTCCCATTCCAAGTAATAAAATTGAAAGATATATTAACACTGAGCTTAGAATATAATTATCCCATTTCACTCCCATTATAAACCTTATCATTATTAAAATTAATTATCTTTATGAGTAAGACCATGCAGTGGTGCAACCAATCATTAGACCTATTCATATGTGAGCTCATTAATACAATGATCTCCAAGTCTAGACCTTAGTTCTCACTTTTATTCCTCCTCAGGATTAACCTCATCATATTTTCATTTAATTCATGTATGAAATTTAATGGACATAGTCAGCCTGATAGAGTCAATCAATTCCCTAGGATTATCCACCCTAATTACACCCAATTCACTATACCTAGTATAGACCTAGAACTACAATATCTTATCGTAACTCACACCGAGGGCCCTTACAGTTATATTCCCTCTCAATTTGATACTCTTCATGAGATACATGATGATAGTGAGATATTTTTGTATCATCACAAGTACCCCTTACCACTTATCATCCAAAACCCCATCCTTGCACTTCAACCTAATTAACGAATCCCATATACCCATCACCCTATTATCTCTTCATCAACTCTGTTAGCTAGACCTTGGTAGGTCAAGCATATGAAGCTTAACATGTCACTTTACTTGTCTACATAAATTTTTTAAATGTGATGTGAATGGCTTCCCATTTTATGTATTATTATTTTTATTTGTTTCTTCCACATCTCTTCTTGTCCATTTATTCTATGGGTATATATACCCATGAATATGTCTAGACAAGAGCTTGAAAGAAATTTTGACCTAAATAACTATAGGATAAACCATAAAAATCCCATTGAGGTCTCCTTATTTATTTATAATAACAAGAACTCCCTCAAAATATGGAGAGATAGTTTCCTATCCTTTCATCCTTAAACTCACAAACTAGGTCTAGGGTAGTGACTCAAGAAGTGCAAGATCCATATAAAATAATTAGGAACTACCAAGACTCTCATAATATGAAATTAAAAACTAGATGAGGGACCTACCCTCAAATTGAAATAAGACCAAAAATTATCTTGAAAAATCTAGATACAAATATCTCAAGTAGATTTGATCAATATATTGATAGAATCTATTATCTAGAAGGTGGGTTGAACAAGATACAATCATCCACACATCACCACAATGATAACTAAAACATATATATATTACATGAGTAATTTTTAATGACTCCTATTTAATATTCCAACATAAACTAGTTCATTACTGGTTACCAATATTTCCCCCATGAATCTTCCACAAAGGAAGTCCCTAAAACTAACACCTCTTCCTTACCAAATGAACACATATCAACCTTAATATGGTTCATTCAGGATTTAGAGAGAAAATAAGTCTCTCTAATTTAAGGGATGGTATCTAATCCTTCCAAACAAGGTCATTCCTCTTCCATTCATATCCTAGTAACAACTTACTAACCACCAGAATACCCATCCAACCCACTTCACATTAACTACATATCAAACTAATAGCCCAGGGAGATTCTCACTCATGGAGTCCTCAACCTATCACCTCTAACATTACTCCACCATATCAAACTCCCAGTAAAAATACTATTGAAGGAATATTTTATTACATTCCTCCCAACAACATGGTGACCAATATGTCACCACCCTTCATTTCTCTAATTTATGTGGTGGCCAATGCGCCAAACATATACACTCCTCCTATATAAGCACTAAATGTCACTTTTGATTCTAATCCTCTTCCACCTTATTAATACATGTTTTCTAAGTCAACCAAGTTGGATAACTATTTTCTAGCCTACTATACTCCACCATATCAACCTGTATCTTTTCCTTGTAGAAGTTTCCCATCCACCTCTTATCAAAATCCTCCTCTTCAAGCTCATCCCACCATGCCTTTAGAAAAATTTAGTGCCATGGGGACCTATGCTGAGTATCTAAAAGATCCCCTCAATCAAAATTTATGAGGAATAATTTTTGACATGTCCCCTACTTAACCTCCCTAAGTTTAAAGGGGAGGGAGATCCCATTGCACATGTCAAGGTGTATGCAACTGTTGTTAGAGACATTCTACCTTGGGATGGGGTGGTATTAAAAAATTCACTAAAAATCTTGAAGAAATAGCCCTGTATTGATATTACCACCTTATTGAGGGGTATATTCATTTCTTTCAATATTTCATGGCAGAGTTTGTCAAAGCCTATGATATGAACAAACTTCTCATGATTGACATATTATAATTATTTCCCATTAAATAAGAATTTAATGACTATGATTCTCATTTCATCATGAAATAGCATCTTTGATCTAGGAATTTGACTCAATAGAGGATGGTTAGTATGGTGTTAGTTCCAAAATGAAAACAAAATGAAATAAACACACTAATAACATAACATCTCTAGGCCTAGACACTAGGGAGAGCTTAGTTAACAAAAATTAATGAAACACACAACTAAAATGAAAAATAAATCCTTTTTTACCTTCCTTGGATGCTCCAAAATTCTTTTTGTAGTGGCTTTCTCGACTTGTGCTCATGAAGTCCATAGTAATAGAAGCGTGGCTACCCCCATCTCTGCTTGGCACCTTTAGCTTGTGGCTTGGCTTGGAATCAATTTGGCATGGTAACGCTAGTTGCTTGAAGCTTTTGGAACTAATTTGGCATTATAACTTTGCATCAAGAAAACTTAGAAATGATGTTCTTAGCCTCTCTATTTATAAATTTTTAGATTTGATCAGAATCAACCTCAATCATCCATCTCAAGATTGAGATGTGTGGTTGAGGATTAATTAAAATTTTGGAATTAAGTTTGTAATTATCTTCATCATGACATTGGAAGAATGGGAAATTAAGAGGCATGGAGGGCATCATGGAAGATATTGATGAGGCATGGGAGGCATGAATCCTGATATTTTTTGTATTTATGGCCTAGGGATGTCTTTTCAAGAAATGAGGTCATTTGATGATGCAAATATTCAATATTCATTTCCAAAAAAAATTATTCAACAAGCTTCCATGGAATTCTTATTTAGGCCTTGATTTGGGTTAACTAGCTCTTAAGCATGATTAAACATATTTTGCACAAATTACCCAAATCAATTAGAATGCCTTGTTATTGGTCCTAAATTTGACTGGATTAAAATTGGAAATTGCTATCAGATGCATTGGAACTATATTCCCATTTAGAATTTTACCAACAAAAAATAACAAAGGCACATGCCTTGTGTAAAATATTTGATAGGAAAGAGCAATCCAAAGCATGTGGGTGCAAAATTGGCATTTTGACTTGAAATGATCTAATCAAAGTTAGCTGGCTCATAAATTACATTACACCATTTAGGGATACCCTAGCCAAAATCAGCACTTGAATATGTCAGTTTCACATCTTTAGTATGTTTTAGTGTTTTTAGGCCAAATTGTGCATTTTGGATGGAAATTGGCCAAAATCCTGATTGGAGGTTATCGGTGGCCAGTTTTAGGTGTCTACAACATTAAGTCTTATAATTGTTTGCTAGTTCACCACACATGGACCAATGAGAACTATGTGATCCTTTTATGTACTCATGTAGCAAGGAAATAAGGGAGTATGTTCAAAAAACACCTTATCATTCCTATGAATAATCACTTGAAAGTGTTAGGAGAATTAACCAAATAGTCATTTATAGTGGTTGTAGAACCTATGAAACCAATAAGCGACTAATCAATTCAAACCAAAATAATAGGGGTTATCAAAATGAAAACCAAATCAACCCAAATAATCAAGGTCCCAAATGTATAAATAGAAACTAAAACACTACTATGAATGGTGTGATGAATCAAAATAATAGGTTAAATGTCATGAACAATAATCCACCTCAACCTATGAATAATAATAATACTACATGTGTGAGGAACGAAAACCCAACCCACAATTTATATGGTTAATTTTAAATGTCTCTCATCCCATAACACACATTTTTAGGACCCAACTCAAAACCAATTCCATCTTGGTAAAAATTACCTATAATTTTATAACTAACTCTTTCATCAAGGATATAACCCACAATAGTTCAATCAATAAATCCTAAACTAATGGCCTATGGATTAGGATTTTAATGTCTACTATATTTTCCATAGATTAATTGGACACATCACTAATTCATATAGGGAATACAATAAATTTATTTAAATACTCCCTAAGGACCAATAACAAAATTTTATAGACATGATCTTAGGGAATGTTAATGTAAACCCACCAGTTTAACCAATTGATCCTATAACACCTCAAAAAATAAATTTGTGCATATAATAGAACCTATTTCCTAACCAAAAGTAGTGAAACAACTATTACTAGCCACAAGGTAATGAAACCAACCAACCTCCACTGGCTAGAATCCATGATGCTGAAGCTTTTACCTCTGGCTCAACCAACCTTGATGTGGCTCCCCAATAAGGACCTTATGGGAAAGCTCAGATGATAGAAATTATAGAATTAAAAATAGATGAAGATGTGAATATTAATACTCACACATGATAATACCAACATACAACTCACCATATTCTAAAATATATAGATACTGACATCAACCCCAAGCCTATGGGAAACCATGGATTAGTTATTAATCTTACAAAGACATTTTCCCATATTTATTTCATAGACTTGCTCAATAATTCTCATGATAATTGTTTGACATTTCTTTATGTCTTTAGATTGGGACACCTAGATAGAATCCCTCTTCCACTCCAAGCCTAAATCAATCACATCGATTTGAACATGTTTTCATCAAGGTAAAACTTGAGAGATGCTAATGACTTATTTGACCTCAAGAGTCTTCCCCTAGATGTTGAGATGGCTAGGAAAGGGGTCTAAACTTGTTTTTACAAGTCTAGATTTATATTAATTATGTAAATAAAACAATGGGGTGGCTATGAACATAGTCTCATTATCATTTCTGTAGAAACTTAATTATGGGGAAACTAACTACTCCACCACTCAAAAGACCATAAGAGGCTATAAAAACCTCAAGTCCACTTCCATTGGGACCATTATGTTTCCAATAAATTTGGGTACCAAAACTATTTTCATGGTGTTTTAAATAATTTCTAAGGTGGATTATAATATGATTCTTTGAAGACCATGGGTTCATAGAATGAAGGTGATCCCTTAAAATTTATTCCAAAATATTAGGTTCCTCTATTTTGGGAAGGTTTTTGTTTCTCAAAGGGATCCTAAACCATTTAATGTTTTCCAAGTCAAATTTAATTATAAACCAAGGCTTCATATTGACTATCACCTACCAATAAATGATGTGACAAAACCCCCACCTTCAACTAAAGATAAGGAACTTGTAACAACCAATATGTGTTTAACCTTAAATTGAGGTATGTGGGATAGGATTAAGAATATATAAAAATTTCAAGCATAAGGGTGATAAACTAATTTATAGTAGGCCAACTAATTTTAACCTTAGACAAATGAATATTCTGAATTATAATAATAAGATATGTTGAATATAGAAATTACCAAATTAGAAAGATGTTTAATTTATTACAATACCAAAGTGAAATGATAGTTAAGTTTACTATGTGCAAGAAGATCTAGACTAGAAATAAGGACAAAGTATATAGGATCAGTATTATGGACCAGATGTGATATTTTATAAATTTTAATTTTGTAGCCACGTAGACTTATTTTAATTGAATTTTTATTTTTCTATTTATAGAAGAAAGGTAAAACTAAAAGAGGGGTAGAAGTTAGTATAACCTGGATGGGTGTGTGTTCTGTAATCTAGACAGTTGTAGATACTCTTCTTTGGTTTGGGAAGATGATCTGTAATAAGAGAGAACTAGAACAGGGTTTGTTAATTAGGTAGGTTGGGTGGATTGCCTATCAAGCTAGATCTAAGAAGCGTGAGATATCTAGGAGGCTGCCAATCCACCTTTTAAAACAAGTTAATGTGAATAAAATAAAGGTTGATAAGAAAGATAACATAAATAAAAGTATTAAATCAAAAGAAATAAATGCTTTTCAAAAAAATTCTTATTCTAACAAAATAATATTAAGGTAAATTCTAAGTTATTAAATAAATGTTTTTAGGTGAGGTCAGGTTGTTGTTTCAGGTCTATGAAATGACAGAGGTCGAGAAAACAAGGTTTGGTTAGTGGTTGATGGTTGCTAATTTTGGTCAAAAAAGTTCATAAAGTGACCATCAGTGGTTAGGGTGACTGTCAGTAGTTAGAGTAACCATCAAAGGTTGGGTGACTAAAATTAGTTTAACAATTGACCATCGATGGTCTAGGTGATTGACAATAGTTTGACAGTTGACTGTCAATGGTTAGGATGGCCATCAGTGGTTACTATTGATAGGTTTGGTTAAGGTAAAAGGTTAGATCTACAAGTTTAGAGGTTACATGGAAAATGGTAGATAGGTATAGTAGGTTATTGGGGGTTAGATAATTGGTCAAGAGGTTAGAGGTAGTAGGTTAAAAATAGGAGCAAAGTAAATGAATAGAACAAAGAAACTAATTGTTGATCCTAATAAGAGACAGATACTTAGCTTGATTGTTGAGGTCTAGAACAATTTCAACAAAGTAAAAATTGGTTGATTGGTGAAGCCTATAGTGATTTAGATAGAGGTTTGGGTCTCTATTACACTTATAGACTTGATAAAAACCTATAAAGAAAACTCTAAGATCTAAGAAGATCAAGATCAAGAAGCCCTTTTCTTACTCTTGTTCTCTTTATTTTATAGGTAAGAGGAGATGGAGGATAAGAGGATGAATTTTATAATTAGATAGGATGATAAAGTTGCTAATTATGATGCTTTAAATCTTCTTATCATCACATAAGGGAAGTTGCTAAATTGTGCTATGCTTATTTCTTACACAACTAGTGATGTGTTAAAGTAGGTTTGATGGCCTAACCATTAATGGTTAGAGTGATCATCAATGATTAGAGTGCTAACTGTCAATGATTATTGTGCTGACCATCGGTGGTTACTATGCTGAACATCAGTAGTTAAAGGTTAAGTTTGGTTGAAAAGGTGAAATGGTAAAGTTTAGTCAAGGGGTTAAGTCTAGTCAAGGTTGGTCAAAGTGGGTTAGAAGGTGAGTTGTTCAAAGAGTGTTTTGATGTAGGTTTATGATCAAAATGGGTATGGATGTTAAGTTGGGCATTTGGGGGTATTTTGACATATAGAACCATAGTGTATAGTTTTCTAATGTCTATATTTTACCCATTTTTGTTATGCAATTTGTATCAATAAGTTACAAAATAAAAATGGATTTGGATGAAAGGTTCAATTTCCCTATGTATGGGAGGAGGTGATCCCCCTCAAATCAGGAGTTGATGAGGTAAAGCAAAATTGGGTTCAAGTTTGATGAGTGGTTATGTGGGTGAAAAGGATGGTTAGTGAGGTTGGGAATTAAGGCACAAATATGAACACAAAATGTGACTAAATGTGATAGTCAATATAATGCATAACTAAGTTGCCAATATTTGTTAAAATAAGGTTAGTTCTAGAAGGATAAGTGACAGGGTAATCAAGTCCTAGCATTAGGCATAGCTGATTGGGTTACTCTATCAGTCTCCTAGATAAGGTTAGTGTCTTGTAGGTATCCAAGGTAGGAAGTACTCCCAGGAAGACACAAAACTATTGGTAGTGCATGAGGTGGTGCAAATTCAAAATTTCAACATGGCAAGGTAATTGGTGTGGTCAAAAGGACCAAAGCAAGGTCATCACAAAATATGTAAATAGTTAGGGTAACAAATGTCCAATGTTGAGGTGGACATGGTTGGATGGTTAGTTAGTTAGTTGGAGAGCGTGTTCTCTAATGGTTCATGGTTTGTTTGCAAAGAATAGGTGCTCTTTGAAGGTTGGTTAGTGATGTTCAAATGGGTTGCCCTAATTTGGTGTACCATATGGTTTGGTTTGGTTGAAGGTTTGTAGAGAGAGGTAATCTCTAAAGGTTAAAGTTTTTTGGAGAAAGGAAATCTCCAAATTCTAGGGTTTATGGAGAATGTTATCTCTAATGGGTCATGATTAGGTTAATTGGTTGGTGGAGAAGGTGATTCTAAAAGAGTAGATAAGGTGACTCCCAAATAGGTTCATTGATTGGTTAGTTTTATGGGTTGGTTTCAATGACTCAAAAAGGGAAGACATGTATTCCTAAGTGGTCATGAAAGTATACAAAGGAGGCTAAATGCTCTAATTGTCAAAGACCATAATGGAAAGATGGGTGTGATTATGAACATAAACCCCTATCATTTTTTTTATTTGTTGTTAATTTGATGGTTAAAAAAAGGTAGCTTGATCATATGGTGCCAAGTATGCTAAAAAATCCCTTGATTTATGGAGGACAAAAGGGGAGATAGATGATACGTAGTGGGTGATAAGTAGGGTAACCTTATTATGAGGATGACTTACCCCTTTTGTAGGTGACTTAGAAACCATGATAGACAAGTCCATATCACATGCTAGGTGTAGACTGATTGATGCATGAAGTATACTGATGTTATTTTGAAAGCTGATTGTAGCTTTGTTGGGATAGCTTATTTTGATTTTGATATAGGGTTTGTTATTGCTTAGTTGATATGTATGGGAAGCTGATCGATATAGGAAGCTTCAAATGATTAATTTTGACAAAGTTGACTTAGCCATCCTTCAAGGGAGTGGTCTAAGTTTGTATTTATTCATGTTTGATAGTTATCCTTTAAGGGAGCAAGCTACCTTATGTTTATAAATTTTGACTATTTTGGGGTAGTTGTCCTTCAAGGGAATAGTCTGTAATGCTAGAGATGTTGACCCAAGTGATATTTTGGTATCCCAAATTGTTTATATGCTATATTAGACATGGACTGTCTATATAGGCCTAAGGTTTTCCTTTATGGAGGTAAAGCCATAACATAAGTATGTTAATGATGGGTAGAAGAGGTGGTTGAAGTGATAATGACCATGTGAATCTATCCTTAAAAGGTTGGAAAGTACCATGAAGATCATGCCATGGGTCAAGCTGTGGTAGCCTTATTTAGGTTTAGGCTAAGTTGTGATGGATAATCACATGATCCTATTTTAATTAGTTATCCTTAAATATAGGAAAATGAAGGTGATTGAAACAAGGGATGAGCTTAAGTTAGACATAAGATGACAAGGAACTTAGTTTAACTAAAGAACAAGAAAATAAATGCAAAATCATTGGAAGAGGTTGAGGTCTTGATATGCCCCAGATCCATGCTTACATAAATGGTTGATGTCAATCAAGAGAGTAGATTTCCCCCAGTTACTTTTTGACACTTGGTTAGATGTGGAAAAGATTTGGATTGATAAAGGGTGAGGTCGGTTAGGTGATACTTTGGTGGAGAAGGGTAATCTTTAAGGGTTGGGGGAGAAGGTGACTCCCCAAATAGGTTGTGTGGTATCTAAATGGGTTGCCCTAATTTGGTATACCACTTAGTTATGGTTGGGTTGATGGAGAATTTACTCTCCAAAGGTTAAGGGAGGATGTGACTCCCAAATAGGTTAGTGGAGAAGGATAATCTCTAATGGTTGGGGGAGAAGGTGACTCCCAAATAGGTTGATAATCACAAAATGTAAAAAAGGTGGCCTAAAATGACTAAGGTTAAAGTCATTTGGTTGGTTGGTTCTCGAGTATCCAGGGTAGGATGTGATCCTGAGAAAGGATAAATGTTTGGTAAAGTGGAGAAGGGTAATCTCGAAAGGTTGGTGGAGAAGGTGACTTCACTAGGTAGGAGAGAAGGTGATTCTATAGAAAGTTTGGTTGGGTGAAGGAAAAAGGTAATATCTAACAATTTAGGGTTGGTTGGTTGATAGGCTTGGATGATAGGTTGAGGTAAAAAGGCCAAAGGTTAGTTTGGTCAATTATTAAGGCATAGTATGGGTTGATAAATAGTCAAAGCCTTATGGAGGAAAAGTTCCCCCACTTTGCTCTTTTCATGGATGCTTGAGGTGGGAAAAAGATCCCAAAGTGAAGGTGTTGGTTAATAAGAGGGTTTAGGAAGGGTGAAGATGATTTCATCCTCCTCTAAAAAGTGGTGTTAGTTGTTAATTATTATAAGTTAGTAGGTTAGTTAGTTAAAGTTATAGGTGGTGATTCAGGTGGGATTTCCTCTATTGTACCAAGGCTAGGAAAATATGGTTGGGCTTGATTTTGATATGTTATGGTAGGTTTGGTTGGTTTTATGGGTTGATCTAAGTTTGGGTTGTTAAATAAGTTGGTTATGGTTGGGTTAAAAGATATATTGATTGTGCTTGATTGATCTTCTGTAGAGGTTGGTTTGATTGGTTGAGAGAGGTAAGATAAATGGTTGAGTTTGTTTGTTGGTTGGGTTGGTTAGGTTGGTGAGGTAAGGTTGGGTGGATGGTTATAGGTAAGGTTAGGTTGATGGTAAGTTTAGTTGGGTTATTGGTAATTCTGGTTTGGTTGATGGTAGGTGAGGTAGGGTTAATGGTAGGTAAATTTAGGTTAATGGTAGGTGAGGTAGAGTTAATGGTTATTAAGGTTGGGTTACTAGTTGGTAAGGTAGGGTTGATGGTAGGTTCCACAAAATTGGTAAGTAGAAGAGGTAGGTAGGTTGGTTATACATGGGTGAGTAGAAAAGGTTAGTTGGTTAGTTCCACATGGGTGAGTGGAAAAGGTTGGTTGGTTGGTTCCACATGGGTGAGTGAAAAAGGTTAGTTGGTTGGTTCCGCATGGGTAAGTGGAAAAGGTTGATTGGTTGGTTCTACATGGTTAGGTGGAATAGGTTGATTGGTTAGTTCTACATGGGTAAGTGGAAAAGGTTGGTTGGTTGGTTCCACATAGGTAAGTAGATAAGTTTGGTAAGTTGGTTCCACATGGATGAGTGGAAAAATTAGGTTGGTTTCCTTGATTAGGATTTCTAAGGAAAGTTGAGAAGGTTATACTTAGTTAAAAAGTGGTTTAGTTAAGGGTTGGATCATGGTTTCTTTAGTTATAGGTTGACTAAGAACTAAATCTAATAGATAAAATTCATTATGTTGAGGGATTTAGTTATTGGTGTGCACAATAATGGGTGCAAAAATATGTTCAATGATGGATTGGTCTTGAGTTTGTGAGCTAATCAATTGGTTTGGTGAGGTTAGTTAGTTTGATAGGATTGGTTGAGTTGATAGGTTGGGTGGGTTTGATTTCTTGGGAAAGGTTGATAAGGTGGGTTGGTTTGATGGGTTAGGTAAGGTTGATAATTTGGTTTGATAGTTGTTGGTCAGATGGAAAAGAGGATAGACCAAATATTAGTGTTGAGAAAAATAGGGCTGCCTCAAAGTAGGTTGGGGTAATTGATATGATGGCTAGGGTAGGTGACCCAATGGTTGATGAGGTTGGATAGGTTGAAGTTGAGGTTGGTTATGATAATTATTAAGTTGGTGTTGATGGATTATTGGTTGGGTATGCTGATGGTTAAATGATAGTTGATGGGTTATTGGTTAGTTATAGTTGATATTTGATTGGTTGTAGGTGAGGGTTGATTGGTCATGGGTACCAAAAATAGATTACTCTACTTTATTTATTTGATCCATTAACATTTTAACCAGCTTAGGTGGTAGTTGATAGTTTGTTGGTTGGTTGTAGTTGAGGTTTGATAGGTGATAGGTAAGGTTTGATTGATTATGGGTGAGGTTGGGTTGGTTGTTGATGAGGTTAGGTAAGGTTGGTTGGGTTAATATGTTAGGTTGAGTTGATAAGTTTGGTAAGGTTGATAAGGCAGGTTGAGGTAATTGATATGATGGTTGGGGTACGTAATATGTTGGTTGTGGTAGGTAGCCCAAATTTTGATGAGGTTTGGGTAATTGATATGATAGATATTGGTAGGTCGCTGGTTAGGTATGATGATGATTAAATGGTTGTTGATATGTTGTTGGTTGGTTATAGGTGATATTTTATTGATTTTAGGTGAGGTTAAGAGCATAAGTGGCTCATGATATAAGGTATCACTCTAAGGCGAGATGGTTGTTCTCCAATATCCTAGCTAAGTTAGTATCTCTAGGAGAGAATATAGGTTAGTTCCCCATTATACATGGCAATAGAGGTAGGATGGTAGAAGGTAGGTTTATTACAACTCAAATAAAGAGAAGAGAAGAAAAAAGTTAAAAAGGCAAAACATACACTAAGGTACGTTAATTCCTAAGGTTATTTTTAGTCACTCTTTTGGATTATGCCTTGAGTTAGAAAGAATATGTGAAAAATTGGCTCATAGAGTGGGTACTAGAAAATAAGTCTATAGTTGGTTTCAAGTTATTTATGGCTCTCAAAATTTGTATTGAAATTCAGTACATGGCTTGATATTGGGGCCTACCCCTTCACTTCACACACTGTAGCCAAGGGTGTTGGGTGCTTAGCCAATATATACTAATTTTTAGAGTTTAGACTCAACTAGAGAGTTGAGTTTTGGGTTTTCTTCTTGGTAGTGAAGTCCAAGTAAGATAGCCAAAGGGTGAAGGTTTACCACTAGGTGATGAAATTCTAGTCAGGTGTTAAGATGTGTTGATTGTTAAGTGGTTTGGTATGTGTGTGATACAAGAGTGAATGCTATGATTAATTACTTTGATTTTAAGTTACTAGATGAAATAAAATAAGCAAGAAATCAATGTGTGAAGTTATTTTTTTACCCAAAATAAATTTTCAATTTTATTATATGATAATAAAATAAAAAAGAAAAGGGGACTAGATGTAACTAGGTCCCACCGAGCGTGCTAAAATGTTTTACTTGAATTTTACTTTTTCTATTTATAGAAGAAAGGTAAAACTAAAAGAGGGGTAGAAGTTATTAGAACTTGGATGGGTGTGTGCTCTGTAATCTAGATGGTTACATATACTCTTCTTTGGCTTGGGAAGATGACCTATAATAAGAGAGAACTAGAAAAGGGTTGGTTAGTTAGATAGGTTGGGTGGATTACCTATCAAGCTAGATATAAGAAGCATGAGCTATTTAAGAGGCTATCAATCCACCTTTTAAGACAAGTTAATGTTGATAAAAAAGATATCATAACATAAATGAAACTACTAAATTGAAAGAAATAAATGCTTTTCAAAGAAATGCTTGTTTAAAAAAAATAACATTAAGGTAAATGCTAAGTTATTAAATAAATGTTCAAGTTAGGTCAGGTTATTATTTTAGGTCTGTGAGGTGACAAAAGTTGAGAAAATAGGGTTTGGTTAGTGGTTGATGGTTAATAGTTTTGGTCAAAAAAGTTCACATAATGACTGTCGACAGTCAGGGTGACCATCGATGGTTAGAGTAATAGTTGATGGTTGGGTGACTGATAATAGTTTGATAGCTAACCATTGATAGTTTGGGTGATTGATAATAGTTTGACAGTTGACCATTGGTGTTTAGGATGACCATGCTAGTTACTGTTGATAGGTCTGGTTAAAGTAAAAAGTTGGATCTATAGGTTTAGAGGTTAGATGGAAAATGGTAGATAACTACAGTATGTTATTGGGGGTTAGTTAATTGGTCAAGAGGTTAGAGGTAGTAGGTTAGAAATAGGAGAAAGTTAAATGAATTTAAAAAAGAAACTAATTTTTAATCCCAATAAGAGATAGATACTTAGCTTGATTGTTGAGGTCTAGAAATTTTTTGATAGAGTAATATCTAGTTAATTAGTGAAGCTTGGAGTGATTTTGATAGAGGTTTGGGTCTCTGTTGCACTTATAGACTTGATATAAACTTATAAAGAAAACTCTAAGATCTAAGAAGATCTAGAAGATCAAGATCAAGAAGCCCTTTTCTTGGTCTTGCTCTCTTTCTTTTATAGGCAAGAGGAGATAGAGGATAGGAAGATGAAGTTGCTAATTAGATAGGAGGATAAAGTTGATAATTATGATGCTTTAAATATTCTTAACATTGCATAAGGGAGGTTACTAAATTATGCCATGCTTATCTCATACACATTTGGTGATGCATTAAACTAGGTTTGATGACCTGATAATTAATGGTTAGAGTGACCATCAGTGGTTAGAGTGCTGACTGTTAGTGGTTACTGTGCTAACCATCGATGATTACTATGTTGACCATTAGCTGTTGAAGGTTAAGTTTGGTTGAAAAGGTGAAATGGTCAAGTTTGGTCAAGGGGTTAAGTCTAGTCAAGGTCGGTTAAGGCAGGTTAGAAGGTGAGTTATTCAAACAATGTTTTGACTCAAGTTTATGGTTGAAAGGGGTGTAGATGGTAGGTCAGGCATCCATGGGTATTTTGACATCTAGGACTGTAGTGTGTGGTTTTCTAGTGTCTACAACACTATAGTTTAATCTAGGCACTAAAATTGATTTTAGTGTCTAATTATGACACACATGTCCAATAAAAATCATGATTAGATCATGATGCAAACAAATTTATTATTCTAGGTTTTCTATCAACTTTCTACTAATGTATTCAGATCTAGGATACATGATGTAACTATTCACTAATTGATCAAGCCTTATCTCTTCACCCTTATTATTAGAATGAATTTTCTAAAAATGGGTTAGTGGGATCATGATGTTGAGCTAGCCTTAATGACCTCTCTATCATTGAGTGATGATTACATATCCAATAATCTAAGGAGGGCCTTAGACTTATGTACTTCTCCCTATGTTTGGGAGTGTGTGTGCATGAGGGTGAAATATATTATATGAAGTTGTATGTAGTGATCTAACCTGTAACTTGATAAATATCACTTATGGGTTACTCTTTAAATGCTTTTAGACATTTTTTATTACTACTCTTATGAATAATAAAGAGATAAGGATGAATAGGTCAAAATAAATCAATTGTTTAGTTTGTTGAATGAGTCTTCATAGGTGTTTGATTTGTATTTTCTAGATGAGGAATGAGAAGGATTATACTTGTATTTATACCACACCTTTTGAAAATATCTCACCATAGGGTTCAATAATATAAATAGGATGACCCATAGGTTTTAAAACATTTTAAATTTGGATGACTTTTGACAATTGGACACTAGATAAGGATATAGACACTATTGTCAATGGTAGTGTCCCTCTATGGCTGGTAGTGTCTAGAAGGATAGAAAATAGGTATGGATCTAATATTGATAGTGCAATATGTTCATCTACTTTTAAGATTCATATATAGTGCAAGAGACATAGGTCATTAGAATGATATGGATCGAACCAAAAAATAAACATTTATGCATAGTGAAATGGCTAATGTAAGATTTTTGGTAGTAATGAGGTCTAATAATCAAGGGTAGAGCCTTGATTAATATTTTTCAAATGTATAAGATTGAGATGCGATAAATATTTAGTTTCAGTATCTAAACTATGTGTGTTTTAAAAAGGGGTTATAAAATTACCAAAACCTCATCAAATGAAAAATATGAAGAAATGGGAGTTAAGATAATGGGAAAATTAAGGAAACCCCAATGGAAATACCAAACATCTCACCAAATCTATGACTGATATCATCACCATCTTAGAGAAGGATGAGCTAATCAAACTCCCTTTTAACCCTATAAAATTGGCACTTATAGTCACCACATGTCTCTTGGTCTAAGGTTCTTAACCCTATTAGAAGAGTCCACCATGTCAGCATGGTAGAGGTCTTGAGGAATGAAGATAAGACCCCAAAATAACCTAAAGTTCCACCTCCTCAATACAATAAATGTTCCATCATGTAGGGGTAGTTTGTAGTTTAGATGTTATACTAGATAATAAAACCATTTACCTTCCCTTGCCACCATAGTGCTTGAGGGAGGAACTTGGAATTTTACTCTTGAGGCTATATAAATCAACATTAGCTATAATGAGGACCCAAAATTTCTCAAAATTGGATCTTATCTTTGTCCCAAAGAAGTAGAGGACTATAAATAACTTCTTACTAAATTCTCACAAGCTTTTGATTTCCTTTGTTCAAACATAGTGGGAAAAACAAAGCTAATAATGCCATATAAACAATAACATGAGTATCATAAAAATATTCACGAACATCCCATATAAGTATAATACACTATCCTAAGACTTGACAATAGAATAGATAATAAAAATGGACAAGGACTTAAGTTCAAGTCCAGTTGGTTGGGCCCTCATCTGGTGATTGATGATTTCAATAATGGACCTTATCGATTATACACTTTAGAGGGTAAGGAGTTTGGTGAGTACATTAACTATTTACACCTCAAATGTTTCTACATATATTCATTACATTTCACATTACCCTATTTTCATAATAAATAAGTTTCTCATAGTTTATGTGTTGTTTTGCATATCAGATGTTTTATTTAGTGGTTGTTTAGCTATGAGTTCACATAATTTTTAAAAAAAATTAAACATATCATTCCATTTCATTTTCCATATCACCCTATTTATTTTTATGAGCACAAAATACTCAAAATCAACATGACATAGGTCCTTGTCTTAGTTCTTATGAGCACAATGTACCTCATTCCTCTGTATTGTCTTGTGATCTTAGAAAAATCTAGCCTACAACCTAGTATACAAACTTGTCTATGATAGAGTCTCCTTCTATTTTTACTACTCAGTAAAAACATTAGCATGCTAAAAAAGGAAATCTTACTCACTTATCTTGGTCTTTGGTGATAAGCCCTTGCATCTTATTGGTTGCATAGAGTCAAGATTTGGGGGTAGGAGCCTTCCCCCAAAAAATGAAAATTGAAAGACACTAATACAAATATAAAAATCTCATGCAAATTAAATCAATATCACCTCTCTCATGCTTAACTAATCTTTATGTTAATCCCTTAAATATTACTAGTTGCATGTGGTCAGTATTAGGGGGAGATGTCCTTATTTGATTACATATAACCTCTGGTGATGAGCCCATGCATCTTCTTAGTTTCATGAGACTAAGTGTAGGGAGTCAAAAAAAAGAAAAAGAGAAAATTACAAATAAAAAAGTGTAAAAAGTAAAAATAGAAATCCAAAAAATCTTGCCTAGATGTTTACATCAAAACAAGAAATTTAATCCACTAACCAATTTTGTTATGGTTGGCCACCTCTAGACAAAGCCAACAAATCTAATGTTTTATATGTTTGGAAAGAAGCATAATTTCCCATTTGCTTGTAAAGATTAAGTCAACTTCCTATTCCTTTTGAATTTTCAATGTATGGTTTCCTAATTTATCTATCTCTCATTTATATTTTTCCCCTTTCATCCCTTTGCTACAAGTTGAAAGTAGTTTGTTGTATGAATTAGATATCTTGATCATCACCTATAAAAACACTCATTAGTGCATTTTTTAGTTTTACAAAATATCCATTTCACTATGTTTGCATATATTATATTTACACATCTCAAATATATAAGCATATCTATATCATTATCATAAAAATAGAGATATACAACATTTCATGACATGTATGGTCATCTGGAGTGCACATTTTTTAAACATTAACATGAAAATTAAAATAAAAGTACATGATGTCAAGTCACCAAAATAAGTGATAAAAACGTTATCTATATATATCATTGTCAAGTTTGTACACATAATGTCTTAGTACAATCACCTACATAGAGGGCAAGTGTTTTTAAAAACCCAAAAATAAAAAAAATAAGGTCCATTATAATTATCCTAAGGTCCTGCTAGAGACTCTTAACCACCTATATAATCTAAGTGTTTGGGGATCTTGCTCCTCCTCCTATGAGAAAGTTTTGATGCTAAGGAGTGATTTAGGTTATGAATCTTACTCCTACATCATATCCAACTTGTGTACACATAGGAGGCCATCCTTCCTACTATCTATCAGCTCAAAGAAGCCCAACCTCATCCTGTCTTGATAATATCTTGAAGAGTCTTCACCTGATTCTAAACCCACCAACTTGGCCTCCAGACTAGCTATATGCCTTTGTTGATGAGTGAACTCCACATATGTATGATAATTAGGGGAAAAAAATTATTTTCTTGCCTATACCCATGGGGAGACCCATTTTCAACAAATGTTGATCCTGGGTTAAGTCAGTGCTCACCTAAAAAAGGCTAACCAAAGTGTCTATGATTATCCTCTTCCATTGAGTATCTGAATCTACAACCAAATAATGAAAATGGATATTATATCTCTAGTGATATAAGTGAAAATGATAACTAAGTAATAAGCTAGATAGTAATATAGTAAGGACACTAAAGTAAATAACAACAATATTTTAATTGGGTCCCCTTATGCTAATCTAGGTCTGAGTCCTTGTCAGGGCTCATCTCCACCTCCTCTTCCTCCATCACAAGATCCTCGTCAACCAATGCCTTGTTTCCTCATGAAAAGTTTGGTTTCTTACCCCCTCTCATCTATAAACTACCTATTGATACTGTTAAGGTTTCTATTATTTATAAGGGTCCTGATATAGTGGTGGTAGCTATATACACATAATATTTTCAAACTTTTATTGATTACTAACACTTTGTATTTTGTAAGAGCCTATTGAATCTCAATCTCTCTAAGTGAATGCCTTAAGGGGTACATTGAGAAAAGGGTGGGTAGGCCATTGGTGCTTCGTAATATTATTGTCCCTTTTACCACTTATCATCTACACACTTATCTTCTAAAACCATTAACCCTAAGT
Source organism: Torreya grandis (assembly GCA_037957365.1). Lineage (NCBI taxonomy): Eukaryota > Viridiplantae > Streptophyta > Pinopsida > Cupressales > Taxaceae > Torreya > Torreya grandis. Next base: position 989,908 of record JARHVA010005199.1, on the reverse strand, counting down.
TTATTCTTCTTAGTCTTACTTCTCCAGTGTTTTCCTCTTTCCATCCCTCCTTTTCTTGTCTTAAACCCCTTTTGCTTAGTTGGCTATACTAGGTTGATTAGGTTGACCTAGTACAATTTAGGGGTATTTTTCACTTTCTTAGCTTGTTAGCCTTTCAGCGAACCTAGCTTAAACCTAGTGAACTATCCTTGAAAACACACTGGGTCGATTGGGTCGACCCTATACAACCAATGTTTCTAAGAGGATTTAGGGAAAGATCCACCTATATATACAAGTTCATTTCCCACCATTTCATAAGAGAAAAATTAAGAGCAAAGAAGTGTAAATGAACATCTACTTATTGACCATTCTACTTGAGGAATAAAGCTTAAGGTTTCATACTTTCCTTAGAGATATAGATCTTGTCTTATGGAGAAGTATTTTAGATGCTTAGATAGGTTGTGTATCTTAGAGTTGATTTATCTTCATTATCCGTACATACCACAACAATCTCTTACGAAGCACCTTGGCCAAGGGAGAGATTGAGGCTTGATGGGTTCATCTTCAAAGGTAAGTATTCTTAACTTTATTTTTCCTTTGCAAGAGTATATAGATAATGAATTATATTATTATCCCATATATTAAGATTTTGTATACATTGACATGATTATATGTCTTCTAATACATGTTTAGGTTATTTTTATTATTATTTCTGACTCTTACTTTGTACCACAAGATTTAGTGTACACTAGATTAAATTTACTTTCTTGTTATTAGAATAAGTGAATGCTTTAAACCTTAGGAATACATTAGGGTTTCTATGTAATTATGTTAGACTGTAGAATTTGGAACCCTTTTTAGCATGATATGTTGTGACAAGTGATCCCCTAATTAGATCTAGTAGATCCCCATATTGGTCATGCTCCTACTTAACAAGTGTATTCCCAATTGAAAGTGTAGGTATGCTATATCTTCTCCAATCTAGGATTGATTTATAGACAATGATGCATTTTTGATTACATGCATTTTGGTGAATTTAATGTGAAACTAACCCTTATAGTATTTATTTCACTTATTTTTATTCTTTTAATCATACTGGATCAACTCTGTTGACCCAATTTTTTGACTTATATGTGCAGGTTTCCAAGAACAAGTAATTAGATTGACCCAATCAACCTATTACAGGTTTCTAACCTTTCAAACATTTAGTTCAACTTAATAAGTTAACCCAGTTGACCCTACACATTTTCATCACTCTGTAGCAGGTTCTTGCATAGCTTGATCAATCTTGTCGACCTAGTTTGTAGGTTTCCTAAGCATACTTGAAGGTTATTCATCAATAATATTCCTTAATTATATCTCTAATCCACTAATGTTCCTTTCTACCTCTCTATTTATTTCTTTACTCTCTTTCCTTTCACAATTTGCAATCTTTAAAACTACCCTTGCACAATTAACTAGATCGATCCTACCAACCCATTTTTGTGTTCTGTGTGCTGTCTAAAATAATTAGGTCAACCTAATTGACCCAATTCATTTTTGAACCGTGCTTCCATAGTACAGGTTCAACCCTATCAAACTTGTTTTGTATTTTACGCATATAATGTCAACACTATACCTTGTTTCACATTAGAATTAACCTCATAACTTCTAGTAATTAGTTCACACTTTCTTTTCTTGTTGCTTGCATGCTTAAAATATCTCACATAGTTTAATTAGGGGATTATTAATTAATCATTTATTTTCACTATTTATATTTTATGCACATATGACCAAAAAACAAAAACATAAACAAGCACTTTTAACATTTTGTCTACCCAAGGCCAACCTACTTGGATTTCATCACCAAGGGGGAAGCCAACTTGATGCTCTGGTCAAGTATAAAACATGGTTAATGGTATATTATGGATAAGCACCCAACATCCTTATCAATAAAGTGTGAAGTTAGGGGGTAGGCCCTAATACCAAGCTTGTATCATTTCCATTATAGTTCTTCTCAACCCGGACTACCTGAAACCATCCTTAGATTACTATCTAGTACCTTACTTATAGCCAAATTCCAATCACATTCAAAATCATATATTTATAATCTAATAAACATTCAGGTTGACCAATTATTTAGCTCTTTACTATTCAATTTGATTTATTACTCTTTGCTCAATTGTGTGCATAAAAGATTGTATTAGCCAACATTAGTGCAAGATTTTGTTTTGTCTATTTCAATTGGGTTGGCTAGTGTTAATCCAATTATATGTCTATTTCCTTTCAGTATTTATTGATTTTCATTACTTGAAAAATTATCTTATTTCATTTTCACAATCTATTTTTAGGATTCTTAAATTCCCTATCTGTTATACTGGATTGACCCAGTTGACCTAGTAGCTTTTTTGCCTTTTATACACTATACTAAATCGACCTAGTCGACCTTGTATAGTTTTATAGTCCTTGTTCCCATGCTAGGTCAACACAATTGACCCTATACTATTTTATTCACCTCTTTGTCCTTTGTGTGAACTATAAATTTGACTCAAGAGAGGTGATTAGTATTGTGTTAGTCCAAAAAAGTAGAAAAATTGATAAAAATGCACTAGCTAGCATACATCTCTAGGCCAAGTTACTAGGGTGAGCTTAATAACAAAAAAAAAAAAATGAAAAGTACAACTAAAAATTAAAGAAAAACAAGAATCCTTCACCTTCTTTGGATGCTCCAAATGCTTGTTGTAGTGGCTTACTTGACTTGTGCTCATGAAGTCTTCATCAAAGGAGGCTTGGCTATCTCCTCTTCTCCTTGGCATCTTGTGGCTTTGGCTTGGCTTAGCTCAATATTTTGGCATCATAAATTTGGCATGTGATAGATCTTGGAATCAATTTGACATGGTAACTTTGTAAAAATTAATATTTTAAAATGATGTTCATGGCCTCTTTATTTATAGATTTTCAAGAATGACCAAAATCAACCATGACCATCCATCTCAAGATTGAGATGTATGGTCATAGATTAATTGAATTATGTAATTAAAATCCATAATTATCCTCATAATGAATTTTGAAAAAGGGACATTAGTGAGGCATGGGAGATAATAAAGATGCATGGGAGATCCATAATCATGATATTTGTGGCATTTATGGCCTAGGGATGTCTTTCCAAGAAATGAGGTCATCTGATGATGCAGATATTCAATCTTCACTTCTAAAAATAATTTTTCAAAAAGTTTCCATGGAATTATTAATTAGGCCTTGATTTCGATTAATTATCTCTTAAGCATGATTAAGCACTTTGTGCATAAATTATTCAAATTGATCAGAATGCCTTGTTATTAGTCTAAAATTTGACTGGATTGGAATTGGAAGTCAATGTTAGATGCATTAGATTTATTATCCCATAATAACAAAGGCACATGTATTGTGTAAGAGATTTGATAGGAAATAACAATCTAGATCACCTAGGTGCAAAATTGGCATTTTGACTCAATCATTTGATCAAAGTTAGCTAGCCCATAAATTGCATTGGCCCATTTAATGATACTCTAGCCAAAATTGGCACTTGAATATATCAATTTCAACTCATTTAATGTGATTTAGTGTTTTTAGGCCAAATTGTGCACTTTGGTGGAAATTAGTCAAAAGCCTAGTTGGAGGTTATCAATGGCCAGATTTAGGTGTCTATAGTTTGCCCCTGTTTGGGAAGGCATTACAAGCTATAATCACAACAATGTCTTCTTAAATAATGAGAGATGGATTGTATGCCAAAAAGAAGATGATGGTTGAAGAACAAAGCTCCAAATGGTTTTGGGAAGCCTATGATGATTCCCTATTGAGAGAGTGGCCATCACATTTATTGATGGATGATATCTTGAAAAGAAATGAGGAGAAAGGTGGAATTAACTCATGGTTGAGATTAATGTACATAAGAAAATGCTTGCATGAATTGATGTATAAATGAATATAATTTGCCCAAAGGAGGTTATAATCAGAAATAAAAGTCAAAATAATTATTTTCCCACAAGTGGTTATAATCATTAAGCGGACCTATATTGGTTAAAACTGATAGTGCCCCAGTTAGGGATGATTAGCAAGCATAACTCAAGGATATAACCTAGAATATAGATTAAAGATGAGTGGGTGAAAATTGATGAAAGAGATGGATAGAGGAATAAGATTGATAATTAGAAATGATTCAATTATACCTACCAATGAGGAGATGCTTATCCTTATTAGTAATGATATAAGTAGAATGGCCAATGGGCTAATTTTATCAAGGGTGGGATGGAAGGATTTGCTAAGGTGCCAAGGAGAAAATTTTGTGACTCCATTTATTGTATACCTTCCTAAAGCTAATTTTTACTATAACATATGATGGTAGGCTTCATGATAGAACACCATGAAGATTATCCTAAAATATGCATAAGGACTGACTCATGATCTAATAAACACTTGAAAATAATACACCAATGATAAAAATCATTATGATAATATTGATGTATGAATATGGATAGACTCAAGAATAATGTGCTCAAGGAATCACCCATGAATGCATATAGACTAAGTTGAGGCAACAATGTTAAAAGAAAATAAATAATCAAGCAAATAAACAAATAGAAAAACAAACAAACAAACAACCTAAAAAAAGAAAGAAAGAAACAAAAACCCTAAAAATAAAAGCCAAAAAAAACATCCTAATAATGATAATGCCCCAGTAAGGTGGATCACTGATAATTGACTAGGCTTATACAGGACAAATATTTTTGGATTTTGAAATATTATGAATGTTTGAGGCATTTTGAAATATTATAGAATGACAAAATACCTACTCACAAAATGCCAAAATCATTTGGCTTAAGTTACTCAAAAAATTATGAGAGCATATGGAAAGGGGGACTGAGGTGACCTTTACATGAATTGGGCATGACCCACATAATCCTAAAATGACCTCAATTCATAGTAATTCCATCTCCACAAAAGGTAGGGAAAATCCAACTAGGTCTTAATAAGTTCTCAAATCTAGTAAATGGCCAGTCAAATGAAAATAGTAATGGCAAGGTAATGCGATAATACATGATAAATAGGTGTTTCCCCTAGTTTACCCATAATCAATTATAATTAGGATATAATAGAATATGTCAATGATACTAATTTTCCCATAGGTATTTATAATTAGTAGTAAAACTAGTGAGACATTGATTTGCCCATAGGAGGTTATAATCAGGCTCACATAAACAAGTTCGATACAAGATGGAAAATGAAATATATCTTACCCAATAAACTATCACACTAATTTCATAGAATTTAATTTAAAAATGCAATTGATTTATTGTAAAAAATTTATTGGAATCCTCTCACAAAAAGTGTGGGAAGAACCAAAGGAACCAAGATCAAAATAGGTTGGGTAGAATGACTAAAAATAGACTCTGGTCTAGATAGGAATGGAATGGTTAGATGGAACAGTCTTTCTAAGGATAAATATTGTTTGATAAATTGGATAAAATGGTAAGAGGGTTTCCCCCTTCAATATGACATAGGAATTTGACCACCGGGTGTGTCATTATGTGAACTAGGAATTTGACTCAAGAGAGGTGATTAGTATTGTGTTAGTCCAAAAATGCAAACAAATTGATAAAAACACACTAACTAGCATACATCTCTAGGCCTAGTTACTAGGGTGAGATTAATAAAAAAATAAAAATGAAAAACACAACTAAAAATTAAAGAAAAACAAGAATCCTTCACCTTCCTTAAATGCTTCAAATGCTTGTTGTAGTGGCTTGCTCGACTTGTGCTCATGAAGTCTTCATCAAAGGAGGATTGGCTATCTCCTCTTCTCCCAACTTTTAGCTTTGGATTGGCTTGGATCAATATTTTGGAATCATAAATTTGGCATGTGAGAACTCTTGGAATCAACTTGACATGGTAACTTTGCAAAAATTAAGCTTTAAAATTATGTTCATGGCCTCTTTATTTATAGATTTTTAAGAATGACCAAAATCAACCATGACCATCCATCTCAAGATTGAGATGTGTGGTCATGCATTAATTGAATTATGTAATTAAAATCCATAATTACACTCATCATGACTTTGGAAGAAGGGACATTAATGAGGCATGGGAGGTAATAAAGAGGCATGGGAGACCCATAATCCTGATATTTATGGCATTTATGGTCTAAGGATGTCTTCCCAAGAAATGAGGTTACTTGATGATGCATATATTCCATATTCATTTCTAAAAACAAGTTTTAAACAAGTTTTCATGGAATTATTAATTATGCCTTGATTTGGATTAATTAGCTCTTAAGCATGATTAAGCACTTTGTGCACAAATTATTCAAATTGATCAGAATGCCTTGTTATTAGTCCAAAATTTGACTGGATTAGAATTAGAAGTCAATGTCAGATGCATTAGATCCATTATCCCATTTATGATGATTTAAACACCAAATAAAAAATACATAAATCTTGTACAATAAATTTTATAGAAAAGAGCAATCCAGAGCATCCAGGTGCAAAATTGGCATTTTAACTCGAAATGATTTGATCAAAGTTAGCTGGACCATAAATTAAATTACCCCATTTAATGATAATCTATCCCAAATTATCACTTTAATATATCAATTTTAACTCATTTAATGTGCTTTAGTGGTTTTAGGCCAAATTATGCACTTTGGTGGAAATTGGTCAAAAGCCTGGTTGGAGGTCATTGGTGGCCAGATTTAGGTGTCTATAGTTTGCTCCTATTTGGGAAGTCATTGATAGATATAAGCATAGTAACATATTCTAAAATAATGAAAAGGTCTTGTATGCCTACAACTATAATGATGATAATCTAACTATATGATAGTTTGCCCCCTTGAGGGAACGGTTGACATAAGTAGGTTGGCAAATGGTCCCTCGATAAGAAGTGAAATGAGGGGACCAAAGAAAGGAAAGATGATGGGGTGAAAACAAAATGATTATTACAAAGTAATCAAAATCATTAAGAATGCAGGTGGGATGGTGTACAATGGTTTGCCCAAAGGTGATTATAAGCATTGTACCCTGATCGTGGCAACATGGTATGATAACATAATGATTTACTCAAAGGTGGTTATAATCATTGAGAAGATGGAGCTACCCCGGTTAGGATAGAAAAATAAGATAATAATGTGCCGATATATGGGTAGAAAAATTAAAATGGTGAGAACACAATGATTTTCCCAAAGGTGGTTATAATCATTGAGAAATGCAGGTGGGATGGTGTACAATGATTTTCTCATAGGCAATTATAATCATTGGACCTCGATTATAGAAAACATGATAAACTTAGCCAAGGATGATGATAACTTAACATAGAGGGTAATGATGAATTGGAACAACCTACTAATAGGGAGATGCTCATCCAAACTAATAAAGGTTGAAAATTTTCCATGGTTAATTACTCTATTTGGGATATGATTGGGATTGAATCGAGATGTCGATGTTGAAGATATGTTGATGTGACCATTACTGAATAGAATTATTCAAGCTGAGGTTTGTTTTAGCATGTGTTGGTAGGTATCATGAGGACTTGGCCAAAATATGCATGAGGATTGACTCTTGTAGTCCAATACTCAATAAAAAATAATGCACCAATAATAAAAACCATGATGATAATGTAAACATATGAATACAAATGGATTTGAGTATAAGTGTGGGCAAGGAATCACCCAATGAACACACATAAACCAAATCAAGGCAACAATGCTAAAAGCAAATAAACAAGCAGATAAATAAATAAAATAAGTAGAAACAAACAAATAATGTAATAAAAACCATACAAACATTACCCCTAGAAAATAGACAACTTAACAAACAAATAAAATGGGGGAATAAAAGAAAAGGAAGGGGGTGGCTGAGTTGTCTCCATATGTACCAGGCAAGTAGATGCTACCTACGTAGTTCCATAGATGTAATATCCAATAAAAAACTTTAGTCCAAATGTAGTTCTCCTAGGGAATGGGAAGAATGTGATAACTAATGAAAAAAAATATAATAGATGTGATAGAAGAAGAGGAATGGTCTTACAAAATGGCAAGTGTGTGAGAGAAAATGCCAAAAAGGATGGAGAAACTAAGTGACAAGTGGTTTGCTTACGACTTAGTAAGGGTTTTCAGAATCCTTAAGGAAAATAAGTGGTCAAATGTTTTTGGTTTTTTATAATAATTTTACAAATGTTTTTAGAAATTTTTGAAGTATCTCAACTTGATCAAGAATGATGAGACACTAAATGGTTCAAATTCACAAAATCGAGAGAGCATTCAAACTTAGGTTGATCGCAAAATGATGAGAGAATTCAAACATAGAGAGAGCATGGTAAAGGGGTGATTGAGTTAACCTTAACAATTATCAAGTGCTACCTACATAGTCCTAGAGTAGGACCTCAGATCACTGAAGTTCCACCCTACAATGGAGGAACTTAACTAGTGTAACAATCAATTCAAAAAAAAAGGCATAGGTGGTAAAAATACATAGTATGACATATGAGGTGGCAAATTGTTACGTCAATAATTAATAAAAAAATGTTGCTCCTAGTTTGCCCATAGGTGGTTGTAACTAAGACACAATGTCATGGATAAATGGTACTAATTTTCCCAAAGGTGGTTATAATTAGTAGCAAGACTAGTGATAAGAAAGGAATAACAAATGAAGGATGCAACTACCAAAACTTCTATCATACTACTCTAAAATATGATCTCTATCTAAATTACTTAAAACAATTGATGAAACTAATCAAATTCCTTGTTGCTGAAAATGTGTAATGAATGGAAAAAACTAAGGTCAAACGGGCTAGGCTTTAGAATAGATTTGGTTGATAGAATAGAATGGTAAAATGGATAAGTCTAAGAGGATGGATAAGAATGATATTTATACAAAAAATAATAGTGATAAAATGGCACCATTGAAATGGTATTTATAGTTAATACACCTTAGCACTCAAGCATAGTACCACTTGAGGTAAATAATATTCATTAGCTCAAAATTTTTATCTCCATCTGGTGTGGCAAGCCTCTATGCCTATGATCCATAATCTATAGTAATGATGAAAGGCCCTATCTAGTTTGGTTTGAATTTACCTTATGCTTCTTCTCAGCCATGGTATTCTTTTAATTTTCTTTAAGAACAAGATCAAAATATCATGCAATGATATCATGGAATATGACAGTCATGGCCCTTTGATATGTAGCTATAACGATCTTAAGAATAAATGGAATTACCTAATAATAAAATGTTCCCCATGGAGTGGTGGATTCTATTTTATGTTGGTCTTTTGGTGCTATTCTGATCTGGTTATATCTTGAAAAGCCATCCATGAGTGAAAGCATTTCATATCCTACCGTGGACTCAATGATCATGTCAATATTAGGTAATAAAAAGTCATCCTTAGGACAAGCTTTGTTTATGTCTAAAAAATTAGTAAAGATTTTGATTCCTAATAGGTAAAACATTAGATATCCATTCTAAGTAGTCAATGGACCAAATACATCCTACTTTTAGGAGTTTTTATAACTCTTTCTTTACCAAGACAACAATGCAAGGATGCATATTATGTAGATTTTATTTCATTGGGTTGGCATCAATATTGACCACAAGGTGGTGTATAGCTAAGGTGGGGTCCAAACTTGTCATGTTAGAATAAGCCCATGTAAAGATATCTACAAATTCTCTCAATAGAGCTGTAAAGACTTCACATTCCTCTTCAATGAGGGACATACCTAATTTTATCCATTTTGGGTCTGATGGATTCCTAGTGTTTACCTCTATTGTATCTTTAACTACAAAGGTCAAACCATCTTCTAGGATAGTAGGCAAAGACTTGAAGTGTTGGACTATATCAGGTCTTCTATTAGGACTTGCTCTTTAACATCTCCTAGGCATGATGAATCTGAGTCCCCCAATGGGAGATCTGGCCATGCGATAAAAATAGTTGAAAATTCTTAAAGAATTTGATCAAATACTTGTTTTTATGAAAAAATAAACTTAGATCCATAGATAAGTTCATCATTGGTTGTCTCTTGGTCTAAATTTAAAGAAGAATAAATACCCCTATCTAATGGCACCTGAAATAGGTTTTCACCACTAGACTGATCTTTATCTTTACTTTTTCCCAAGTCAAAAAGTGCATCAAAGAGGTTTTCACTTAGGTACCTCAATGTTTTATTTATTTATTTTTGGCTAAGGGTGTTCACCCACTCTCCAAAATAGGCTTCAAGATCTAATGTAATTGAAAATCTTGATTTATGATCTCCCAATGGAATGTTGTCTCTAAGGCCTAAAAAATCATAGAAGGCCTCATCATTCTAAAACTCATCAATCAACAAATTGGATTCTTATTGGTCCCAATCTATCAGTTGGGGATAGTATAATGGCAATGGGTTGTGACAAATGATTAGGGTAAGAGTACATATGGCATTGTTATCAAATAGGTTAGTCTTAGCTACATCATCAAAGGTGAGGCTATGATCAAACTCTACTTCACTATCGATATCATCATCACTAGCCACTAGTGATATAACTTGAATAAGATATGTGGGGTTACCCCCAAGTGGTTTAAATCCAAGTCTACAGGGTCTTTTGTACTTAGTCATGGAAATTGGCTCAATGGTTCCTTATTTATTTAGTCTGAGGCCTCTTCCTTCATAATAATGATGCTCCATGATCCTATTGGGAATATGATACTTTGAACTTTTATAAAAATTAGCTTGGTTGTCATTGTACAACCATGATTCATCCCCTTCAAGAGGGTTTAGTTTTAGGATATATGCTGGTACAAACATTATAGGTCCCTTATTTTTGTTTTTTTGTTACCAATGCATGTGTGGTATTTTTAGGTCACCCAAAGGTCTTTTGATTTTGAGAAAGATTGGTAATATGGAAGGTATCATGGGTCACATACTCCCTTGGTCCATTATCTAAAATGGTGAAATGATTAGAAGCTTTAGGAGGTGGCATGTAGGAAAGGGAATCCAAGGTATTAGGATCTATGAATTATCTTATGGAGGATCAATAAGTATGGCCTTTCCTTTATCCTACTTGGAACTTGGATTCATGTCGTATTGGTAATTTTAGCTTTGAAACTTAGCCTCAAGATATTTGTAGTATTCATATAGGTGTAAATATCTTGGAATATTCACTTCCATCCCTAAGAGGGAGAACTTGATATATTGGTGCAGTGTTGATGGGACTACATGAATCTCATGTAACCAAGGCCTACCTAGAAGCATATTATATGAAAACTCAAGATCAAGCACATGACAAAGTGTATCATATGTCAAAGGCCCAATGATAACTGGTAAGATAATGGTGCCTTATGATTCTCTTTCTTGATTGTCATAGGCTTTGATAGTTATCATTTTTGGTTGAAGATCTGCCATTGTGTACCCAAGAAGCTTGATGAGCTTTAGAGACATTATGTTGAGGCCTCATCCATTATTTATAAGGATACACTTCACTTTATGCCACTTTATATAAACTTATATGTATAATAGATTATTATGGAGTGGGCTAAGGGAAGACATATCACTTTGGTTGAATGTGACTTCTTAGGCTAGAGCTAGGTGTCTAACCAAAGATTGAAATTTATCAAGGGATATGTCAATGGAAATATTGGATTGGGTCAAAAATTCATTCAAAATATTCTTGTGAGTTGTTGATGTTCACAACAAATTTAAAATAGAAATTTGTGCTAGTGTCTTCTACAATTTTTCCACAATATCAAACTTCTTATCTTGGTCAATGGTGAATGGTTTATTACAAGTCTGAATGGTTGGTTGGATAACAGGTAAAGTGGCAGATGGTTGTGGACCTAGGATAGTAATCTTTGACCTCTAAGTTGTGATTACATAATTAGGATTAGATACTAGACCATAATTGCTAATAAATACTGGGAATGGTGTGGGACCAGATAGGACAAGTCTTAGTTGTTGGTGTACTTATATGTGGTCACGTGGCAAGGGTGAGTTATCAGTATATGGTCTAAAAGTGGGAGTCCCAATTTATTGGTTTGTTTATGTGTAGTCCTAAGTCAAATAAGGATTATATATGTAATTTGATTGAGTGGTATTGTTTAGCAATGGTCTAGATTGATTAGTGCTCAGTCTAGGATTAATGGAGATGGTATTAACACTTCCCCCTGCAATATGACCTACAACCCTATTGTATTCATGTGCAACAACATGGTAGGTTTGTTGGTTGTTACTATTTTGACCTTGGTTTTGTCCATTATTTTGACAATGTGGGTTTTCTTTGTTGATTCTACTAGTTCAGCCTTTGATTTTGATACTATTAATTTTGTTATTGCACTAGCTAGTGTTGTTGTTGTTGTTGATTGTTATGCTACTATTATGTGTTATGTTGGGGAAAGGGGTTTTGATAAATCCTAAGAGTTTGATTAGAGGTGGAAACACCATTATCCAATGTTATCTCCCCATTATCCAACATATTCTTAATCAAATGTTTGATTTACACACATCTTTATAGATTATGCTTGTTGACCCAATGATATTCACAAAATTCATTTTCATAGTACCAATCAGAATAAGGAATGCATTGTGGATAATGATTTTGTATAAGCAAACTAATCAGATTAGTAGTGGCAAGTTTTTGAAATACAGAATCAATAGGCTTTCCTAGGTCACTAACTGCACAATGCATAGGCACAATTCTCCTTAGAGGAGGGGTTTGTAATGGTAAAGGTTATTGCATTTGTTGCATGGGTCTTGGTTGTTGTGCTTGTAGTGTTGGTTGGAGAGCTTGTTAGGTAGGAGTAAGTTGAAAAGATGGTGCAGATGATGTTTCCACTATTTGGATATGACATGATGCAGTTACTCCATTACCCACAACATTCCTATTGTAGTTGAATTGCTTTGGTCTATCTTGGTTATTGGCCTATGCTGGTTGTGATGCTTGTAATTGGATTGGATGTTGGTTTTGGCCATTTCCCTGATTGATACCTTGATTTTATTTAGTTGACATAATATTGATGGTATATTTATTAATAAGGGCTTGCTCAATCAATAATCCTTTGCTGATGATCTCCTTAAAAGTATGTGCACATTGTAGTTCCAGATGATAAGCTATCTCACTATGAATTTTTTTTGTAAACATAGTGACTAATTGTTTATATGGTAAGATGTGGGTGAATTGAATTGAAAGGGATTTATATCACTGTAGATAACTTGTAAAACTCTCACTAATTTTTTGTTTTGTTTGTGTTAAGTCAATCAATGAAATCTCATGTTTGAGATTATAAGAAAAGTGTTACACAAACTTATCAAAAAAATCATCAAAATCTATTACTAAATTATTGGGAAACTTTAAAAACCACTCCAAGGCTTGTCCAACCAAGCTCCTTAGAAATAATAACAAAATGTATATATCAGTATATGCCACTAGTTGACATGTGATAAAGAACTCGATTAAATGGGCCTTAGGGTCACCTTTCCCTTTGTATTTATTGAGTGGTTTGTATCCTAGAGGAAATGGTATATGCAAGTAATCCATGTTGAATGGATAAGAATAGACATAATTCAACTTAAATTTTTTTGTCTATTTCCCAGCCTAAATGGCAGCAATTGCATCCTTCATTTGCTAAAATTCTTGGGATAGGAAACTAGAAGGAACATTAGTTTGAGGGAGAATATTGGTTTGGGTAGATGGTTAGGAGGTCTTAAGTGGGAAAATTTAACTAGGGTATGATGGAGATATCTATTGGCGTATATTGGTTTAGTTGGGAAATGGAATAAGAATATGCATATGTGGATTAAGATGTACTTGAAATTGCACATTTGGTTGTGTGATATTATAGTTTGGGTTAGCTATGAAGGTTTGACTTGGAGGATTTTATGGTTGGGATAGAGGGATATAACTATGTTGTGCTTGATGTGGTTGAAAAGGGACATGTTGCTGACTAATTGAACCTTGATGTTGAGTGGGAACTTGTGGACCAAGACCTTGTCTCTGAACTTGTGGCACATTTTGAATCAATTGTTGTCTAGTAGGTACTTGAAAACATGGGATCTTCCTTATTACATGAATCCTTATTAGGAAGAAAAATCATGTTGAAGATTTGATGTCTGTCACTGACCAATATTTACATGTTGATGGTTAGTCATCATTTGGTTTTAGATTGGTATACTGGTCTATGACTGAGGAGGTATTTTTACCACTACTTGATGAGGTGGAACATTAGTTTCCCCATGTTGAGGTGGCAATATATTTAGCCTCTATTGTATTGGTACACTAGATTGTGACTACTATTATGGAATACTACTCGTCACTTATTGAGGAGTAAGATTCATCACATACAGATATTGAGGCATGACATTGGTTGCTAGTTGACTACCTAATCCTATTGGTTGCACACTTGATGAAGTAGCTGGTTGAGGTTGGGATGTAGAAACTCCTACTTCCTAGTATGATGGTCCACTCATGGTATTAACTACAAGTACATGTTGTTGAATAGTTGCTTGTGCATTATTACCACTTTGATTTGGATTGGACATTGCTTGCACATTGTCCACTATATTTTGCTCATTATTTTGTGTAGAAGTAGAAGACACTTCTTCAATAATGGGCATATGTATAAAGTTGTCTACCGAAGTGTTTTACATTAATGGGTTTGAACTTTGATTGTCTTAACCAGTTAACTCTATCAAAACTCTTGTTGAAGGAACTAAGTCAAGAGGTTTTTTCACCATGGTCATCTGATTGAAATTGCATTTTAGATTTAGGTGGGTTTGATATGCCATTTGCATTTGGTTAAAGTGGTCTTCCATGAGGTTTTTACCTTTATTAGGCATATTAAGTTCCTGATACATTATTTGGACTAGAGAAAAAATATTTATAGAAGAATAATATTGATCATAAATTATGTTGTGGGGCATTCTTACTAGGCTTGGTAAATTTTCATGAGGGAAGTCTACTAGAAACTTGGCCCCTACCTCTATGGTTCAAACCAAAATCTCATCTTTGTTATCCAACAAATGCCACTCAAACAAAAATAGATCATATGTGAAAGGTGTATTAGTAGAGCATGACTATTGAGTAACTGGTTCATCAACTATGAGTATTATAGATAGGTATTATGTGGTTTTTTCTTGGTCTTATTCTGAATAAGGTGGTGTATTGACCAAATAGTTAGCTAATAAATCTTGGCTTTGTGCCCCTAATTGAGTATTATAAGAGGGATAAAGATCCATCTCATAAGAAATATTATTTCCATAGAGGTCTTGCACTAATTATTCTTGTGTAATTACATTACTAATCCCTGGATTGTACATGAGTCCACTATGAGTGTAGGAATACATATTGGGATTCATAGTCAATGCTTTGTGATAGTAAGGGAAGGGAGTTATACAAACTCAAAAAGGACAATGTCTAAAAAGATGATGTTCAAACTTGGTCTAGATTCATCAAAAGGATCAAAAGGTTTATGCAAAGATTTGTGATAACATGAGCCAATGTTAAATGTCTAATGTTACATGTCTTACACAAAAATATTAAGTAAATGAACCAAAAATTGAAATGTTTCAAATCAGTCTAATCTAGGAAATTAAAAGTTATTAGGTATTTTGGCCAAATGTAACATCAAAGCTAGGCTCAAATAAGACATGCACAAGGACTCTTGGCTAAATGGTGTCAAAAGCTAGAATTTGAAAATAGATGAAAATTTCAATATAAAAGATTTGAAACACTTCTAAAAAACATTAGGCATTTTATTATTAGACATGGACTTGCTCAAATAGGTATAAGGTATGAAACAAAAGGCACTTTAGAGATAGTTTATTTTCTCACAAATAATGGTATAAAACTTGGTTATTTTGACAAATAAGCTAGACAAAAGTGAACGACATAACTGTGCTAGACAAAGGTTCAAAAAAGTATACTTAGATTAGTTTAAAAATATAGAAACAAATTTGAACTCTATACAAGAGGGCTTATGAAACAATGTCTAAAATGTTTTGGGTAGTGTAGCAATGTTAGATTACCCAAAAGATGTGACAAAATGCTTGTTTCAAAAACTCTCTAAGGCAAAGATAATTTCTCACAAACTTGATAGCATAACACTACCTTTCATAAATCAAAATGTTGTGGTGCATAGACTCAAAGTGCAAGTGTTTATCATGAAATGACTTAAGTATATCAAGTGGTGATAATGATCATGAGTCTTAAATGAACTTCAACCTAAATTGGAAATTGAACCTAAGTTCCCTCAAGTAAAATTGGTGAACCTAATTAACACATCAACCCTATAAACTTATAAAGGTGTTATTGAATTTAGATTATAAATGAAGGACTTAACAACTTTGGAAAAGGTCTAGATTCAATTGCGTAGCATAACTATGCTAAAGTGGATGATATGACTCCAAGTTTTGATGAAATTTGAACAAGGCAAATTGATGATTTCACGTGGGCAACATAATGCCTCTTTTTTCAAATGAAAATGAGGACCATGTGTTTGGTTTGGATCATTTGTTTACTCCAAGTTTTTACTCTAAAAAATATTTTAATCTAGGACAAAATCAAATAATTAATCACTCTTAGATCCTAAACTGACAAGGTTGATTGGTATTGTTGGAATCCATCAATATACATCATTTGAGATGATTTTAAGTGTTCATCCAAAATTAAATACACATTATATAGTAGGTTTTTTACACCCCCCTTCTCTCAAATGATATTACTGTGACATGGACCTTGAGGTGCACCTTGGACCATAAATACTTCCATGACAAGTGGAGATTTATCTAAGATCTACAAGTTTTTGAACATTCTAGGAGAATCAATTGAACAATGAATTTCACATCAAACAAGGTAAAATAAAATCATGGATTTGGGTCCGTATCACTTGGATTGTTACAAAAAGGTCTAGTCCTTTTTCCACTACATCCTACTATTCACTCAGTGTAGTGCGATGTCCAAAGTTCCACTACATCCCATGTGTAACTCCAATATGGAGCCAAATAAAGTCAATTCCAGGAGGTAAAACCCTAGGTCAAATCTTCCTTAAAGAACTCATGGGAGGTAATGATGTCCCCCTCGTAAGCCAAGTTTACATGAAATAAAGAAAGCATAAAATAAAAAGACTTTAGGGTCATTGTCAAGGTCACCCAATACATTTTTGAGTTTTTGGGGAGTGCTTTAGATGATGTTATTTCTATATCTTGGACTAGGTAATTTGAAAATAAGGAAAGTAATTTTGATTCTAAGGGTTCCCTAAAGGGGACAAATGGAAGAGCATACATGTAACATCCTTGTATTTTGCGAAAACAAATTGCTAATTGAAATATTGAAAAAAAATTGATAAGTGTGTTCAATTTTAAGCCCAAATGAAAGATTTGGTGGTGTTTATTTGACCCCTTGGTATTAAAATTGTAAACTTTGAAAACTAATTCTAAAAACTTACTTAAGCACCTAAATGTTATATTAAGCACCAAAATAATGTTCCTAGCTCATTTTAAAGCATACAAAAGATGATTTAAACACATTTTAGCAATTTTCAAAGTTGGTCCTATAAGAAAAATGTTAGCAAGTGGTTTAGATTTAAAGCATTTTTAAAGATGAAATAATTAACTTAGGAAAATAAACTCTCGAGTTGACATAATCAAGTTGGGATCCAAGTTAGGGTGAGTTGGGTCAAGTTGAGGTGAGTTGGGATCTAAGTCAGGGTGAGTTGGAATTCAAGTCAAGGTGAGTTTGGATTTGAGTTGGGGTGAGTTGGGATCCAGGTTGGGGTGAGTTGAGATCTAAGTTGAGGTAAGTTGGGTCAAGTCAGGCTGAGTTAGGTCAAGTTAGGCTGAGTTGAGATCTGAGTTAGGGTGAGTTGGGTCAAGTTAGGCTGAGTCAAGATTTGAGTTGGGATTTGAGTTAGGCCAAGTTAGGCCAAGTTGATAACAAAATTGTGAGCTCTAAAAAATAATATTTTTTCTCAAATCTTCACCGTTTTTTCTTGTACACTCCAAGATCCTGCATGACAATGGTTAGTATGTTACTTATAGGTGTTATTTGATCAAATTTGTGGGGTGTGGTCCCATTAGGAATGCCATTGTGTGAACTAATAATTTGACTCAAGAGAGGTGATTAGTATTGTGTTAGTCTAAAATGTAAACAAATTGATAAAAACACACTAACTAACATACATCTCTAGGACTAATTACTAGGATGAGATTAATAACAAAAAAAAATGAAAAGTATAACTAAAAAGTAAATAAAAACAAGAATCCTTCACTTCTTTGGATTCTCCAAATGCTTGTTGTAGTGGCTTGCTCGGCTTGTGCTCATGAAGTCTTCATCAAAGGAGGCTTGGCTATCTCCTCTTCTACTTAGCACCTTGTGGCTTTGGCTTGGCATGGCTCAATATTTTGGCATCATAAATTTGGCATGTGAGAGATCTTGGAATCAATTTGACATGGTAAATTTACAAAAATTAAGCTTTTATAATGATGTTCATGACCTTTATATTTATAAATTTTAAGAATGACCAGAATCAACCATGACCATCCATCTCAAGATTGAGATGTTGTGGTCATAGATTAATTGAATTATGTAATTAAAATGCATAATTATCCTCATCATGACTTTGGAAGAAGGGACATTAATGAGGTATGGGAGGTAATAAAGAGGCATGTGAGACCCATAATCCTGATATTTGTGGTATTTATGGCCTAGGGATGTCTTCCCAAGAAATGAGGTCACCTGACGATGTAGATATTCAATACTCATTTATAAAAACAAGTTTTCAACAAGTTTCCATGGAATTAATAATTAGGCCTTGATTTGGATTAATTATCTCTTAAGCATGATTAAGCACTTTATGCAAAAATTACTCAAATTAATAAAAATTCCTTGTTATTGGTCCAAAATTTGACTGGATTAGAATTGAAAGTCAATGTTAGATGTATTGGATCCATTATCCCATTTAGGACATTACCAATAATAAATAACAAAGGCACATGTCTTGTGAAAGAGATTTGATAGGTAATAACAATCCAGAGCACTTAGGTGCAAAATTAGCATTTTGACTCAAAAAGATTTGATCAAAGTTAGTTGGCCGATAAATTGCATTGGCCCATTTAATGATACTATGGCCAAAATTGGCACTTGAAGATGTCAATTTTATCTCATTTAATGTGCTTTACTATTTTTAGGCCAAATTGTGCACTTTGGTGGAAATTGGTCAAAATCCTAGTTGGAGGTTATTGGTGGCCAAATTTAGGTGTCTACACTTTGATTTCTCATATCTCTTCTTTTCCCTTGATCATGGAATTTTTTTTGGATAATGATACTGAGTTACAGTCAACATACATGATGAAATTTATCAATCCTAATAGGGTATCCCATAGATAGAGTAGGGATCCTATTTTAGATTCTAGTAATATTTATATTTCCACTCTCATAATGAACTATGGGACCCCTCCTAATACCTCTTCACAACATAGTACTATTTTCTCATTAGAAGACCAACCTAAGTTAGATTATACTCCTGTAATGCTCTTCTTTATTTTTTAATTTCCTCAACATCAAAGAAAGCATCCTTCTACCATTTATAACCTCATGATTAGTGGTCAAACTGAGGAGCCTCATTCACCTACTCATACATTCAATACTAGATTTGGGGGTACCACTTTCTTTAATTTTTAGCCTCTTACTTAAATTTTGACTCCTTATGCCATGACATCTTCTCTAACATTTTATACCTCCATGCCTAGTATCTCAACAAACATGGTAGGTTCTACATCTAGTAGGCCTCTCGTAAGATCCACTATCCTTAATCCTTCCACTAGTTCATTGTTTTCTATCCAAGGCAATCATGCTTTTAGTGCGTCTTCTTCTCACCCATTCACTAGTCCATCTTTTGCTACACAAACAAATTTTGCCACTAGTGCCTCACATTCTCATAATTCATCTCAAGCTCATATCAACAATAATAGTGGTACCCAAGCCACTAATACTAACATAAATACAAATTATAATGATTCTAATGTTAATCAAACAATCAATTTTTATTGAAAACTCTCAATTAAATGAATACCTTTCAGTCTCATAACATGAATCAAATGATAAAAATGCAAAACCACCTTCTTCACCTTCAATCTCATCCACAACCAATGGCTTGGGGCACACATAACCAGAATGTTCCCCCTCATCTTTGATATTATCAAGGAAATATCATTCCTCAACCTCCTTTAGTCAATAAAACCATCAAGCATATACAAAATGAACCTCTCACTACTCAAATTACCAACATTGATATAGGAATTATAACACCCACAATTTATTATAATGGGTCAACCAATCTTCCCATTCACCTCAAAACATTTAAAAATATTTATAAGGATTGGGTCAAATCAAACACCTTTATTTCTACTAAGTTCCTAGCCAAAACCCTCATGGGTGATGCCTTGGATTTGTATAATCAACTTAGAGCTCATTCCAATTCTAATTTGGAGGACTTAGTAAATGATTTAGTGCAAGAATTATAAACTAATTATCTTCTTGAAAATACTTTGTCCCATTTATTTAATTTCAAACAACATGAAAATGAAATTGCCCAAGCTTTTGTTAAGAAATGGAAAACTTTGTCAAATAATTGTGAACATAACATGGTGGATGACAATCTTTTTCATCTCTTTACAGATTTCATCTTTCTTAAATTACAATATCAGGTCCATACTCTCTCTTCACATACCTTGGATGAGGATATTGACCAATATAAACATAAATATTTCCTAATGTGTCAATTTGAGCCAGCCCAAACTTTTATGGGTCCTCATCTCTTACAATATCACTAATGATTGTGTTACCAATTCTTATGATACCATTCACAATGTTCAAGCTGTTGTTCTTAGCCATTCTTTAGAACTAAATCCTTCTCAAAAATATACCAATCCTTATTTTTATTCACCAAATAACATCAAAATTCAAAAACCTCTATCCTCAGTTGAAATGCTTAAATGTCTACCCAAGCCTCTTGCACGAGAGCTTGACCCTACTTGTCCTATGAAATATTGGTATGATCCTAACAAGTTTTATTGGTTTCACATTAGTTGGGGTCATTCTCATGAGACCTATAGACAAATTTGTAATTTAGCTATTTATTTTCTTCTTGGACCTAATTTTGATCATGATTCCATTATTCATAAGCATCAACAAGCCTATAATATTACTTTCAAGGATTATAGATCACATGATAAAACTCAAGCCATGAATTACACCAATGCTCATTTGGATATCTATAAATATCCTTCACCTAATCATTAACCTATTCCAGATAACCAAAATATGCCCACCCCTTCCACCAATAATGTTGAAAGCCTTATTGAACTAAATTCCAAAGAGAATGTGGTTAAAATTACTAATATGTGAAGGGTGGTAGCTTTCATTGATTCCCAACCTATCTAAACTCCTCCTTCATCTAAGACATAACATATTATCTAGGATTCTTCTCTAACTAATTTAGATGAGTTGTGGCAAGATGACCTTATTAGTTTTGATGATCCAATTTATGATTCTCCCTTGGATAACATATCCCATACTATTTATACCATTCTTCCATCTTCTTCCAACAGTAATGATAACCAAGCTTTTACGAACACTACTTCTTCTAATTCTCAAAATCAATCTGAACCAATCATTTCTTCATCTTAACATGGTTTAAAACCTTCTTCTAATCCTCCTTCTTATTCTTTATAACAATTTTTTTTATGTACTTTGGATCCTCCTTCTGAGGATATCATTAGTCCTCTATGCACCTTTATCTAACAACATTCTTATGGGCTATGATGAGTGGGATCCCATTACGGAGCTCACTAATCTCCCATCCCAAATTCTATTCCTTGAGCATATGAGGACTTACCCACATCATAGAAACCATCTTATGTAGCAATTATTCAAGATGAATGTCCCTTTTCCTCCTCTAATAGGATGGGAGGCAATTTTTTTTGGTTTCAAAGATAGTATTTTACAACAATGTGAAGAGATGTCTATCAACATTGATAAAACTATAGACACTTCTCTTTCCTTAAATTTTCCCATAGATTCTATGATTCCAAACGTTTTTATTTTTCATGTAGATGATCCTCCCTTATTCATTAACATCCAAATAGGTGATATCCAAGTCAAGCATGCATTGATTGATAAGGGTTCTGGCATGTGTGTCACTTCTCTCAATTTCATTAAAAATCTTAGATATTTTGAATGTAATCTTAATTATACATTCAAAACATGCCAAGGATAAGATAGAAGGTAGATGCCTCTTCTAGGTTGCATGTGGCTTCCCACTACCATCCCACTTATCACCATTTACGTAAAGGTGATGATATTTAACTTCCCTCTTTCTTATAACATCTTGCTTGGTAAGCCATAGACTCACCACATGAGAGCTATCACTTTTTCTGCTTGCCAATAAGTTAAGTTCCCTCACATGGATCCATTTATAGGATTTATGGTGACACTAACCCTTATAATTTCAAATAATTCCAAGATCATGGTGTCTTCAAGATTCTTACTCTTGAGATTTTACCAAGAATTCCATTTTGTGAGTCTCAACATCTCAAATTTATTATTAACTCAATCCAAGGTTACAGTGGGCATCTTGAACTCATTGGTAATATTTATCCCAACCTCTTAGACTTTTAAGATGATGAGCCCAATGAGATTAACTTAAAGATAATTTTTTTTGATCTCTTGCCTAATCTCATCTCGTAGCTTCCTACTTCCTTGTAACCTCATTCTCGTAAACCTCTTTGCGATGACATTACCATAGCCTTGACCAAGATTAGACATTCTATTCACCATGCTTCATCAGATGACAAGGTTATACATACTCGTGTCATTGATATTCATACCCTAGATTATGATGATGGCTATTCCTTAGATGATCCATTTTTAGGTGGTCTTGTCCAGGTCTATGATGCCAAGATTGTCCATTATCATTCTTCTTTACTTGAGTCTT
The DNA here is from genome assembly GCA_037957365.1 of Torreya grandis. NCBI lineage: Eukaryota > Viridiplantae > Streptophyta > Pinopsida > Cupressales > Taxaceae > Torreya > Torreya grandis. The sequence goes on along the minus strand of JARHVA010005199.1, from coordinate 966,967 downwards.
TTCATGTATCTCATAGTTTTCCTTCACTTATAATTCTTTATTTTTGTATTTTCCCCTTTATAGTAGGGTAGAGATGGCACCAATACCTCTAGTTTTTGAGGATCCACATAAGACTATGCTCATAGATCGTGCTATGACTAGGCCTTACCATTATGATAAATACATTAACCCTCATGTTTGGTTTACCGCTAAGGTCAGTGCAACTCTCCTTAGAGATTATATAGATCCCACCCCTCCCTAAGTAGAGCCTAATATAGTTAATCCTATTTTTTCTCCTATTATTGTTGAGCCTACCCCTATTTTTGATGCTATCACTCCTTCTATTGAGCCTATTTCCATTCTTACCTAATCATCACCCTCCCTTGGTGATGGTTTGCTTCCCTCGCCTAAGATGGCTCCTCTACCCACCAAATGGGTCGATGAGTGCTCTCTAATTTCTTCCACTCATATTATACCTCCTTCCATGAGTGCTTCTACTAAAACCACTCACAAGCATATATATTGATTTAATGGGATAGATAATCATTCTTCCATCCATTGTTTCAAGTTATGATAATATATTGATACTTTTCATCCTGCTTCCCTATCATCAGACAAATCCATACCTCCCTTGAAGTTAATTCCTAAATATCTACCCAAGTATGGTGAGGTATATTGTTTATGACATCTATGTGGTACCCATCACACCAATCATTACCACATCCTTTAATAACATCTCAAAGACCATCTTATAACCATTCTCAGACCTTATACCATTCCTACCATAGGTCATTCCTATAAGAAGGCTCCTCTTTTTCCCATAGATCCACCTCTAGTGGTTTCATCACCTCTTGTGGTACATTCACCACCTTTTATGCCTCCACCCATAATTCCTTCACTCATTGATCTTCCCTAACTCATATTCTTCTCCACTAATGATTCTTACATCTCTACTAGATCCCACTCCCACCAATTCTCCTGACCATATTTTACCTAAATTTCCTCCTTAGCATGATCTATCGAGTATTCCTATTTTTTTAGTTGAGGAGATTAGAAAAGAAGTATTTACCTAGTATTCATTGAAGATTGATGAAACTTTAGTAGAAATGCATATCTAGCTTCATATAGACTTATCTAATATATTGGATAATGTTTATGGATATATTTAATAGTATTTATGAACACATATATGGTGCTTTCACATTTACATTTGATTGGACATGTGCTCCAATATTATTTATATCTATTTTATATCATTTGACATTGTCAAATTTTTTATTATCATATATGGTGATTTATTATTTTTTGTACTATATCTTGTTTATCTTATCATTTATATTTCACATATGTTTTATTTATTTATCATTACTTTCCTTTTGCCCTAGTGTTTCTCTAAAAACTCCTTTCTTTCATCTTCATGGTTATTTGCTTTCTTATCTCCATTTTTTTATAGATAATTTATCATGGTGACTTGGTTATACCAAACCTATTCCCTTTTGTTATTATCTTCATTTACCATGTGATTAATTAACAAACAATATATCTCATTATTACCTCCTTTCACTGGTCCACCTTTAGGATCTCCTTTCTCACTTATTCCTTTTTCCATAAACTAAACATATACATGGTTTAGACTTGAGATCACATGATAGTTCATTTATAAGGCTAAGTGTTCTAGTCAATATTTGTCTTTGTTTACTTAGATTCTTTTAGCCTTAGCCTATAGATCATTCATGTTTATCACTATCTTTTTCATGATTGTTCATTCCAAGTCCTTATGGAGGAGGAATATTAAAAATCCTTAAAAAAAAGAAGTTAAAATCCAAATATTTTAAACAAAATGCAATGATATCAAAAGGAAAAAATATTATTAAAAAGTATAATCATACTAAAAGACATGATTCAAAACACATCTACTTCTTCTAGTCAAAGCTCAAACTCCATATTAGGCCTCATGGTAGAGATGAGGTCCTTTGGGGTGCGGTAGGCTAGTAGATTAGAAGAGGAGAATAAAAAAGTGTTTTAGTGCTATATACTTTCTCATGTAAGTACCCAATATTCATAGTAGATTGATGGATTTGTAAGGGGTCCTAAATAATGTGGACCACATCATGGGAAAGTAGGTCCATTTTAATTTTCCTTGTACCAATATACCTTCATGAGTTGATCTTAGTAGCACACTAATTTACCTACAAAGCTTTGTGTCTATAGTGAACATGTTTCCTTTATACATAGATGACCACTAGTCACTTAGTACCTTCTCATGTCCTTAGTATGCCTCTTGCCTCCTAAGGTCTTCTCATAAGATGCCTAAGTCTTGATTTTTACACTCAATTTTTCACTCCTTATAACCCTTATATTTCCTCTTGAGAAATATTATTTTTTCTAATAATCACTCCCCTTGAGATTTCATTTGTGAGTTGCATTATAAGACCATGGATAGGACCCACTCATCCTCATAAATTACCATATTTTCCTTCCTATTACCCACATCCTTGATTACCTACTTATTCCTATTTATTACACCCCAGTGGTGTTCTCTTTATGAGTTGCATTGTAACACCATGGATAGGACCCAACCCTCATAAAATTTTCTAATACCCAAATCACCATCCAAATTACATGTGTTAAATTTGAGATAATATTTGATCGATTATGAAGTTACACGTCATTGACATACTTCCCAACTTGATTTAGTGTGTTTTATGCTTCATTTTTCTTTTGCCTTTTTTATCTTCTTATTTTTTGAGTGCGTGTAAGATTACAACCATTTTAATTTTTTTTCATACTTCTTATCTTGAATTAGTATGACCGATTTAAGACCAAAATTTTGTAATTTATTTTTTCTTTCATACTTCCCAACATGATTTAGTATGATTGATTGAATTAATTTAATTTGTTTTTATACCATCTATGCCCTTTTACATACCTTCCATTTTATTACATTATATTTAATACTTCCCAACATGAATTAGTATGATTTTAATTATTTTAATTTGGTGAAAAAATCTTTCACTTTGGTTTAAAAATAAATCCCTTTTTACCATCTTGTTTTACCATTTCTTAGTTCTTTATACTTAGTCATTTCTTGGTATTATACATTTCCCAACTTGAAGTAGTGTGTAGTACATTTTATTGATTGATTATATTTGACCAAGTCCTTTTTGCCTATTTATTTTTAACCATGAATGTGTTTTTCATAATGATAGAAAAGAAACCACATCTCATATATTTCTTATATAACATACAATAAAGATAAATACATGTACTATAAAGAAATATATCCAAAGCATCCAAAACCATAACCATAATGAACAACCATAATAAAAAATAATGACAACATACACATCTAACACCAATATTCCAAAATGATCCATCATATATATATATCTCATGGATTTTAATACAACATATATAACCATATACAATGCTCCAACCCTATGGCTGGGATCCATCCTATCTATCTCATGGCCTAGCCACACTACCTACTAAGGCCTTGGTTTTACTCCTCTAAATATTAAGATATAAGGAGGCTAGTCAAGATCTCAATCCCTCTACCTATCCTTATAGGTACGCTACCTACACCTATGACTCTACCAACTAAGTCTAAATCTCTATCATATATGTTACTATAGCTAGATACTTATCTCTCTGGCTTGCCATGCTATAGCTCCCCTACACCCATCACTACTAGTGGCTTCATCCTCTCTCTATACTTGTCTCTACCTCATTACCTCTCTAGCTAATCTAAACTAGCTCACCTAAGTTGGGATAGATGGTACACTCAGTTATTCTAGTGTTATGGGGTCGTATGGCTATAGAGTCTTATCCAAGATGTCATGGAGTCATCCCCTCACCAAGGACCCCCATATCTCCTCCTCATCCTCAGATACATCTACAAAATCACACTAGATGGATATTAGATCACTATTTTATCTCAAAAAATCTATCTATCTCTACTTCCAAATAAAAACTTAAAGCAATAATTTAACCATATTTTTTACCTATATGTATTTCAGCTACTATGGTCTCAACATTTTCATAACCACTTAACATAATCTTCCCATCTACACAACCTCTTATTACCTCCTCTATAGGTCACCTACTTAACTCAAATCTAACTATCATGGCTTGTGTCCATCTCAATCTATGTCTAAGTGGTTTCTTTATCATCTCCTCTAGCTTACCTATGGGGTCATCTAGGATGACAATAGTCTCCACTCTCTCCTTCTCCTCTTGCCTCCATCGATGCTATATCCTCAGTGGATGATACTCATCTAGATATGGAGCTAGTAGTGGTACATTTGGCATATTTTCCTCCACATATTTATCCTCTTGATTAGCTCCTCATTATGCTTGACTAGTCGATGGTATCTCTTAATGTGGCTTTAGTGTTAGCCTTACTATTCATGGCCCCAATCCTCTCCTCCCCTATGGCTCCCTCACATTTTGAGCATTAAAATAAATTTTTTTAGATGAGGTAGGCCCATCTGACCTATCACTTGTGCCATTAGATATGGCTCTCTCCACCAAAAAATGTGTCTAGTAACCTCTATTCTCACTATCACCAGTATAATTGTGTCCCATCTCACCCATGTAGCTACTATGTGCTCATATAGATACCACATAATATATGTACATCTCATAACTATAGTATTGGCATATGAGGTATAAATCATGATACTTGGTCCTCTCTCCATTTCTATACCCAAGGTGACTTATCATTAATCATATGGGGTAACATAGCTAATCCATATATAGGAAACCTCTTTTATATCCAAGCTATTAACAATATGATTGATCTTATGGTCCTATACCCTTTAACCAATATCTCATACATATCATGTACTAGTTGGACCTAGATGATAGATCCTAAGTTATATATAAATTACTTGTCCAAGATCATCTTATTCAAGGTTACCATGAACATTGATACCTTGTCATCTAAATTGTGACATAGTACCCACTATATCACAAGACCTATCATATCCTTTTGAATATCTAGAATGTGTGATGTATAGACATCAAACATTCTAACTCTCCTACATAGTAATATCATCTTTGAGCTTGTAGCCCATATGGCTAAGGATCTCCTCTCCTCTAGGCTATCTAGTATCCCTATGGACACCTGCACTCCTACTATAGGTAGCCCCAAGATGGCATGGACATCCTCTAGCATGATAACCACATCTATTATATCCCCATCCACCTCCCATCTAAAGGTGTTAGTTAATCATTCCAAACAACTATGGAACATGACTAATAGATTAACACTGAGGGGGATTTGACACATATCAACTATCCTACCTAGATCTACAAATCTTAGTCTAGCCCTATCTCCATTTGAAACCTATCTAACAAGTCTGATAACAATATCATATCCACAAGTCTCAAAAAACTCCATCATCCCTATACATAAGAAATAATAAAGGATGTATCAGTTTCTTCATGTCATGTATAGTCATAATATATTATTTTTACATTATTAAAGCAAAAATAAGCCTAAATTACTTTATTTTAGTCATTTTAACCTACTTTTATCCTACTCAATCTTTCTTGACCTTACTTGGTCATTTTAGGTCATTCTACCCCTCTTTTTGACTTTTGCATGCTTTTTTGTATCATTCTAACTCTTTGATGAAACTATTTTGACGAAAATTTTCCTATCTTTTTCCCTGGTTGACTCAAAAATTTGAGTTAACCCCATTCTCTTCTGCTCTATAGTGCTAATTTTCCATTATGGACCTTTCAAACCACCTAACAACTCTAAATTAGGCTATCAACTTGTAGAATGTACAGGGTCAACCCATACCTATTGGGTCAACACCATGGATTTTGCTCATTTATAACCTACTAGGTCAACTGGGTCAACCTAGTGCTTTTTACTTGTTGACCCCTTGCATTTTCCTGAAAAAGTGCCATTTTCTTGATTTCTTCCTAAAACCTCAAAATCCCATTTTTTATATTCCTATTTTCTACCCAAAAATATAATTTTGTTTCATTTTGACATATAAAAATTATTCAAATCAAATTTTACTAAAAATTCACTTAATTCATTAAATTTTTCTAAAACTAGTGTGAGATTCATAGTTGCATACCTGTAGTGCACCTATCGCCACCTCTGGAGCCTTTCCTTGTCTAGCATGTCATGTCCTTACCATCCTAGCTTTTTTTTGTCTTCAGATCTCTTTTCCCTCTCTCTTAAATCAAAATAAACAAATGACTTGTCTTTTTACCTATTTAAAAACACTTTTAGCAATTTAAATTCTTCAATTATTGTCCCGTAGATTCCTTGTTTTGCCTATATATTTATTTTTACTCATCCATTTTTTAAATCATAAAATGCATTGGATTCATGATAATGTAGAGAATATTTTCAACTGTCACATGCTTATCATCTATTTTTTTTTTAATTTTTGGCTATTTTTTGCACTAACTTCTACAGGTTTGTCTAGTGTTCTCTATATTGGACACCTTCATAACTCTTACAGTCTACTTCTTTATCTACAACACTAAGGTAATTTAAAGGTATGTGTTTTTCAGTTTAATCCTTTCATTTATCTTATTTTCTACTTAATGCACTTTACTTAACATCAATATTGTGTGTTATCATGTTCTATCCTGAAGCACCATCCCATGTTGCACTTATGTGATACATGATGAGCTTTGAGTGGGGCATATGTATACACATAATATTTTCAAACTATTATTGATTAAGAACACTTTGTATCTTGCAAGAACCTATCAAGTCTCAATCTCTTTGAGTGCATGCCTTAAAGGGTGCATAAGAAAAGGGGTGGACAGACCATTAGTGCTTCATAAGATTGTTGTCCCTTTTTTCACTTGCCATCTACACACTTGTCTCATAAAACCATTAAACTTAAGCTTATTATTCTTAGTCCTACCTCCTCCAATATTTTCCTCTTTCCATGCCTCCTTTTATTGTCTTAAATCCTTTTTGGTTAGCCATATGTACTAGGTCGACTAGGTCAACCTAGTATAGTTTAGGGGTATTTTTAATTTTCTTAACTTGTTAGCCTTTTGACTGACCTAGCTCAGAACTAATGAATTGTCCTAAAAAACACACTGGGTCAACCCTATACAACCAACATTTATGGGAGGATTTAAGGAAAGATCCACCTATATATATATATATATAATTTCATTTCCCACCATTACATAAGATAATAATTAAGAGTGAATAAGTGTGAATGAACATCTACTTATTGACCATTATACTTGAAGAATAAAGCTTAGGGTTCCATACTTTCCTTAGAGCTACAGATCTTGTCTTGTGGAGAAGTATTTTGGATGCTTAGATAGGTTATGTAGCCTATATCTGATTTATATTTATTATCCTTACATACCACAACAATCTCTTGCAAAACACCTTAGCCAAGGGAGAGATTGAAGCTTAGTGGGTTTGTCTTCAAAGGTAAGTATTCATAACTTTATTTATCCTTTGTAAGAGTAGATAGATAATGCATTTGTATTCTTCTCCCATATATTAGGATTCTGTATACATTGACATGAGTACATGTCTTCAAATACATATTTAGTTTAGTTTTTTTTATTGTTTCTAACCCCCACTTTATGCTACAAGCTTTGGCGTGCACTAGATTATATTTACTTTCTTATTATTAAAATAGGTGAATGCTTTAAAACTTAGGAATCCATTAGGGTTATTGTGTTATTATGTTAGACTATAAGCTTTGGAATGCTTCCCAGCATGATATGTTGTGACAAGTGATCCCCTAACTGGGTCTAGTGGATCCCCATATTGGTCATGCTCCCACTTAAAAAGTGTATTCCTAATCGTAAGTGTAGGTATGCTCTATCTTATCCAAAATAGGATTTATTTATAAAAATGATGCATTTTAGATTGAATATAGTAACTATGGTGGTACCCATTAATGCTGTTGAGCTCCAATTAGTGCTGAAATAGGTATAACCATAGGTATTCCATCTCATCTTCCTACCATAGGTTATAGTTTAGCCCTCACTCCTCTCATCCTCCCTTTACTAGTGGCATGATATAAATACCTAGTGAAAGAGGGAGCCACTCCAATATACCTATCCTAACATCCATGATGTCTCTATTCTCCTTGAGCATTACCTATGGCACATGGAGATTGGATACATATGACAATCTGAACTACTAGGGCACCCTGTCTACAAGGTGTACCTCTATCTATAAAAACCTATCTATGACCTATCATGCACTCTCATAGGCTTTAATAATGGCTATTTCATTTACCCATTATCTTTCCATACCTTGGTAAAACAAATCTATCATATATAGCAAAAATCATTGTACCCATTTCTTGGGGAAATACCCTAAATAGTGTTGTCCTTATCCATTTAAATCCCTGATAACCCCCACATCTCCAATCAAAACCCATAATTGATAAGGGATCATCCACTAAAAAATATAGCTCATAATGAGCATGGTATGACTAATAAAGATATATCCCAACTTGGAAATCGAATATAAATATTTTTAGGTCTTTGTTAGAAAATTTTAGGCCCACATGTACTACCCCTCTCCTTGATCACTTTGAAAATAGGAACCTAATTTTAAAGAAGATAATTTGTCCCCTTTTCTCCCATAAATAAAGAGGAAAATATTATTATAATAACCTTGTCAATGTTTGAGATTTATTCCCACTCCACCCAAAATAGTCTCACCCCATACTTTGCTCCCACATTGGGTGCACCAGCATCTCTAAAATACTCAACCTAGCTGACAACCTCACCTCTATTTATAGCCTCTCTTAAATTCAAAACCTATCCCATGGTTGATAAGTCCAATATACTATAGATATTAGTGAGAGTGATGGTACACTCTTTGAGATCTTGTGGAAATAGAAAGGGGTTTCAATTTATGTCCCAATATGTGAATAAGTCATAAAGAACCTACTAGATGGGGGTATGGTCCTCACTTAGGCTATCTACAATATCCTCACCATGTATAATATGACCAAATAATTAGTTTTTAATAACCAAATAATTAGTTTTTAATAACCCCATTATCATAGGATTACACTCCTTCTCCCTCACTCAGTTCCATCGTATATACAACCCCTACAAAGATAATTTAAACATCTTTAATAATTTTTATGGCCTTAAAATTTTCTCTAAGCTAATTTTTTCCTCTTGTGATGAAAACACCACATTTTTCAATCCCTACATTTACTAGATTCATATAAGGTAGTTATTGAACCTCCATAAACTAAAAATGGAAACATAACTACCACCTTGTATTATGCGGTGGCTACTTACTAGTGTATTAGAAATGTAACCATCAATTTGTAAAGATTGAACCTTTCATTGTAACAATGTAATTTCCATTTGATAGTCATGACAATCCCCAAAACCCACCTAAAATATCAAATTTTAACCAAAACACAAAATTTATAGCATTTTCCTAACCTATCCAACCCCCTAACCCATACCATGCCATATATCCTAAATTTAGTAGATCAAAATGCATTTTTAAGTATTTTTTTAATTTAGGGCAAAAATGTAAAAATAAATAGATCTTACCTATGCTTACCCTACCTGTACTGGTATATTCACCATATTCTCCTCTTACTCATCAATATCACTGCTCTCTCACCCAAAAATATCATGGTAAATCTAGATCTCAAATCTCACATACTTCAAATGCACAAATGAACTCCATTTTTGGAAAGTTTTCAAATATATACTAACTATTATGTTTTAAAAACTTCCAATTTTTGAAAATTTTCATTTAGGATTTTTTTTCTCATTTTGAGTCTAATTTCATGCCTAACTAGCCAAAAACATAATAGACACTAACAATTTTAAACATTTTATTTTCCATATCACTATTTCAAGGTATGTTGTTTTCCATCTAAATTTTGTAGGTTCATACCTTTCAACCTTGAGCTCACTCCCTAATGGAATAGTTCAGATAGTATCCTCATACCCACATATATGGTAAGTAGGATTATCTCTATTTTGATTAATTATCTTATTTTACACTTTCTCATAAAACTACACTTGATTTCCATTTTTTGCTCATAGGTCATGAGGAAGGTCTTGACTAGTTTCTCTACGTTGTGTAGGTAGGTAAGGTAAATTTCCTAGCCCTTTTTTTTTCTTAGTGTGCCACTACTTAGGAAAAAAAAATCACTTATTCATGATGAGGCATATCCCTAAGGGGGGAATATGCATGCACCCAAACATTACATGGTGTAATAATTTGCAAAAATTGTGATGATAATGTAAGGATCTCCACCTAGATATGCTTATACCTAGTTCTTTGGCCTTATTTGTATTATAATTACTTTTTGGCCTTTCATAAACCTATTTTTTTAATTTTTGGTGTCATTTTCCTTAGATTTTTAAGTTATTTCCTTCATGACAAAACCATTACTCTTCATGATGAAACTGTCACTCCTAAAACATTTCTACCATGATAATTTCATAAAATGTTCTGATGATTTTTTTAAAGTGATAGTTACATTACTTTTCATGATAGTTTTATTACCCTATGTGATGTTTTTTTCATGGTATGTGGTAGTTTTGTATTTTCCACATGCATAAGGTTATGTTTCCATCATAATTTTCCCATTTTTAAATTAGCATTTGAGACATAAGTTTTTACATGTTTTGCATGATTCTAGCTATATTTTCTCTTGTTTACACCTTCTATATGGCCTAACTAACCCTCAATCCTATTTTTATTAATCCTTATCAAGTTAACTTGAATAAGCTCATAGTCAAGCTTCAGTTAACTTCCACATGCAACCTCTTTTCTTCCCTTATAAATATATCACTTTACTTAGGTTTTTGCATCTAAAAATTTGATAAGACATTGAAACTTTCACGTTTAATAAATATTTAGTCTACCTTGTTTTATTTTGGAGAAGATTTTATTGAATCTATGATCATCTTTGTGTCATTATACATAAGAGAGAAGGGAATTCACCAAATTGGAAATCAAATTTTTACCTCTCTTTTTTAAAATTATGTTCTTGTTTTTATTATTTTTTCATCCTTTTTTTGGAGATATCCCAAGGTAGATATTGAGAAAAAAATCTACATGTGGATCATGTACACAATAATTACATCTTCACCTTCACTTGATCTCACCTTTGATCAAGTTGAGGGATTTTTTTAAAGTTTTATCTTGTTTATTAGAATATAGTATATTACTTTTTTTATTCATAGGTAAATTCATATTTATAAAATCAAAAAAGAAAAGAAAATAAACCATCTTCCTCTCTCTTATTTTCTACCAAAAAATGTAGTTTTAGTTTTTTAATTTGTAGTTGCATATAAAAGATTCTAAGAACATAGTTTTTCATTCAATATAGGGTAGATTAAAAGGGATTTATATCTATGTAAAACCATAAAAATTTATATTTTTTTAATTTTTATCTCAATACATACTAATTAAACAAGCACAACCACACACCCACACATCCAAAAGCTAGGAAAATTGAGACTTGCACACTAGATCTATTTTATCTTTTTTACATGTAAAAAACCAACAAAAATATTAAAAATAATACTTTAAAAACTTAATTAATTTAGTCATACAATCATTTATAGTTTCATACAATCATTAAAAGGTTAAAAAACTCATAATCTAGTTTGCTTGTTAAGCTAGATCAGAAGGAAAATAAAAATCAACACTTAAATCATTCACCTAGAATTCATTTTTAATACTTGCATGAATTAAATACCTTGAAAAAATAAAAATAAAATAATTTAATTTATTTTAATTTTAGTTTTCCACTTAGTCATTAATTTTCAACAACTACCATAGTTTACTTTTTTTGTAAAGCATTATCAAGAACACAAAAATACACAATCAAACAAACCTTGTCGAGACAAATAAAATCCTAAAAATTTCTCCTAAACCTTTGAATAAACAAGTAAACTATTTAAATCCATAATAAATACAAAATTTATGATTTATAAATTCATCACAAGATTGCCTTTTCCCTTTGAATGATGCTTATGGAGTAGCTAGATCTCCATAAAGCAAGCATCTTTCCTAGAGTTAGATCTTCTATTAGAACCAATAACATTCAAAGTGATGCCAATGTTTAGATTAGAATAAAATTATTATATTCCACTCCCATTCTAAATATTATCATTGGTCAACTTAATTCACTTAATGAGCAAGACTGTGTATAGGTGCAACTAATTGTTAGACATATTCATATGCAAGCCTATTAATATAATGACTTCTAAGTCTAGACATTCACTCCCCTTTTTTATCCTCATCCAAACTAGCCTTGCCATATTTTTATTTTATTCACATATAACATTGGCTACACATAGTTATCCTGATAAAATCAATCAATTACCTAGTGTTATCCAACCTAATTATGCCCAATTCTCATACCTAGTATAAACCAATAACTATGGTATCTTATCATATTTATTTTTCCTCTCATTTCAATGATTTTAATGATTAATGTGATGCTAGTGAGATATTATGGTATTTTCAAGAGCACCCCTTACCACCCATCATATAAAACCCCATAGTTTAACTTTAACCTAATAAACTAGACCCATATATGCATCACCCTATCATGTCTTCATTGACTATCTCAACTAGACCTATGAAAATCATGTGTACAAAGTTTATCATTTCACTTTCCTTGTGAATAGTGTTAGTGAGGGTATTTTTTTCAACACACCTCAAGGTAAACCTATTTCATTTTTTTATTTTTTGGATTTTTATGCACAATTAATATTATAAAATATGAAGCACTAATATTTGGATTATATACAACATTTACATTACAAATAAAATATCTCAAGATATATGGAGACTCTCAATTAGTGGTTAACTGAGTAATAAGTATATACTAAACAAAATAATAAAAATTAATTCCATATAAATAATTGGTATAATAATTAATGACACATTTTGAATATTTTATAATAGAAAGCATACTTAAAAAAGATAATTGACATCCAAATGCTATGGCTAGTGAAACTTCTATAATTACTATTGATATAAATGATGACCATGCTTTTTAACTATATAATAGCTATAAAAATCATACATATCTACAAAAAAATTCAAAACCTTAGTGGTTCTTGTAGTTAGTTGTAGTGCAATTAATTCAGAATGGTATAGTAACATATATGGGCTTTTATACATAGGAACCATAACATAAAATACTACATGCAATGAAAAACATAAATACAATTAGATGCTACATGTTATGTTATTTTTGGTATATACTTATTAAAAATATCAATTAATAGAGTATTAATTAAATATTTAAATTGAGAAGAAGCTAAATTAGTAATATTTGACTTGCATGATAGTATATATGGTGGTAGTTTTAGTGGCAAAGCTATGTCTCACAAATTATTATGACAAAGTTACTATTGGCCTACATTGAAACATGAATGCCATGAATATACAAAAAATTATCCACAAGATTAAAAACATAGTAACCTTAATCAAACCCCATCATATGAATTAACACCTATGTTTCAACCTATACATTTTCACTACGTGGTTTTGATTTGATTGGAAAAATAAGTAAATGGTCACAATTTTATCAATATGGTCACATATTTATTTACAAAATGGGATGAAGCCATACCTTTGTAATCCAATATAGGTGAAGACATATGTTAATTATTTATGACACATATTATTTCAAGGTATAAAATTTTGAGCAATAGTTAAAATATTTTGTGCAAAATATAAAATTCATCACACATTTTCTACACCATATTCTCAATAAGGTAATGGTCAAGTAGAATCTACAAATAAAAATCTTGTTAATATCAAAATAAAATAGTTACAAAGCACATAATAAATTGGCATAATAAGGTCATTTGTGTACTTTGGAAATATCATACAAGTGTGCATACACTAATAAAATAAAAATATACTCTCTTGTTTATGGCACAAAATAAATATTACTTCTTGAGTTGGAAATCCCTTCCTTAAGGGTGTCCTTTAAAGACTTAGTCAAAGATAATGAGTATCAAGAAAAGAAATTACATGAATTAGAAATGATTTATGGAAATATTATATAGGCTATTGAATATATCAAAGTTTATTATGATCACATCAAATAGGCATATAGGAAAAAGTTCACAATAGTAGGTGATCTAGTGTTAAAGGAAAATAAAAAATAAAAAAGTAGATTAAAAAAAGGCAAATTATAACCAAAATGGTTGGGTCTATTTGTGATTACAAATATATTTAGTATAAGAACTTATCAATTAAATACACAAGAAGGAAACCCTATGAAAAATCCTATGAATATCATGCATTTACACAAATATTATACTTAAAAAAACATTTCAGATAATTTAAAAAATAAAAAAATATAATTGTACATAGATTCTTAAATGTTTATAAATATTTTGATTTTTCTTTAAAATTTGATCATTTGATCCATTCTTCTATTCCCTTGGCTTTTGTTGAATTGTTGGCCTCTTGGCTCTTACTTTTTACTATCTAATTCTGAATAATCCAAAACAATGGTCAATAAATATTTAGTTTATACCAAGGTCATAACCCTTAAGTAGAGGTTAGGAATGCATGCTATTCTTGACCCTATTTAGACACCCCTATCCTTCTCAAAATTTCACTCAGAAACCAAAAGCAGAGCACATATAACCTTAATTGTTCCATTTTTTAGCCTTTTCAGTTAGTTTCATTATGAAAATAAATGTTTATTCATGCAAAATGTTTCTCCTTCCATACTACATTGCTTATAGATGATTCAAAATTTGGAAAGTGTACATTTGATGAAATGAGGATGTACAATTAGTCTTATACATATATTTTTAAGTCTCTTACAAGTCATCACTCATATATAGTAGAGGCATCTTGTTTACACATGGCCATGCTATCATATCTAGTGCATCCTTACATTAAGTCATGTAAACAATTATTCATATCCCTATCCTTTATTATATTTTAGAACCTTTGATTGGCACTAGTTTCTATTTTTTTCTAGTTTCTAAATTCATAAAAATATAAAAACATTCAAAATATTCCTCCATTTCTTTCCATGAATCTCTCTATTTTTATAGTCTACATTGATAAATATTTAGTTTTTACCAAGGCCAAATTTTTTAAGTAGAGGTTGTATACACATAATATTTTCATAACTTTATCAATTACTGATCCTTTCTCTCTTACAAGAACCCATCAAGTTTCAATCTCTTTTAGTGCATACCTTAAAGAGTTCACTAAGAAATGGGTGGGTAAACAATTGGTGCTTCAAAGATTGTTGTCCCCTATACCACGACTTCCAATCTATAAAACCATCTCCAATACACTTCCCTTAGATTTAAAACATTTATTATGCACTTTTCCAAGTAAATCGCCACCTTAATTAGCCCCTTACTAAGCCTAATTTTTTTTTATAGTTGATAATACATTAACAACCTATGTCGACCCTATATTTAATTTGTTTAAAAGCACGTTATGGCTCTAGGTCAACCTTGTGACCCAACTTATTTTTATAAATAATGATACAAAGTTGAATTGGGCTGACCCTATTGGCTACACTTTCAAATAGATTTAGGGTTAGATCTAATTATATATACACATTAATTTCTCCATTTCTAAGAGATATAATAGAGTTAATTATTCATTTGCACTTATTTATGATATGTTCTTCAACCATTCTACTTGAGAAATTATTGCCTAGGATTTATACTTAGAAAAGAATCTTATCTTTTGGAAAAGTCTTGGATGCTTGGGCCTATCTTAATGATCCTTACAAACCACAACAACCTCTTGTGAAGCACCTTTGGACAAGGGAGAGATTGAGTCTTGATAGGTTTGTCTTCGAGGTAAGTGTTGTGGTATGGAATTGCACCCTATGAGAGGGTTCTTTAGGATATCTCACTCCTAGCCACATAATGGGATCAATCCCAGGCTGTGGGTATCCTATGGTGGGGTTGAAACTTTAGAGAAGGTTGGTTCCTCTTGTAGATCACCTAAACTACTAATTTTTCTTGGGAAAGGGGTAGAAGAGCTACATAAAATGACTAAAAGAATAAAAAGGGGTGATACACCAGACTAAATAACCCTCCAAATTACTCAAAAAGTAAATTTGAAGGCATCTCAAATATCCCCTACACAATCTTTAACACTAGCTGATTTACATGAATAATTATAAATAAGGCCTTTTAGACAAGGGATAAAGCATAGAGGAATGGTAAAATTCACATAATACCTTCAATTATGAATAAAAAACACAAATTTAGACTTGAAAACACTTTAAACCCATTGAAAAAGGTAAGGAAGAGAGGACAATCACTAAGACAGAAGACTTCTTCACAAGGCAATCATGGACAAGCTACCTAAAACATAAAGTGCAGTCAAAGAGATAGGAAAAATAGGTAACATTATTGCTTCAAAGGCTATTATTTAAAAATTTTGATAGGGTTTTACCTTATCAAATGAGAATATCCTTATAATGAGAAGAAAAAAGATATATATATATATATATATATATATATATATATATATAGAATAAGGGAAGAGAAAAAGAAGGAGAAAGCTTTCAATCCTCCATAAATGCACCTCAATCACCATATTTGGCCATCCAACATAGAATATGAGGAGTAAATGTCTTTCAACAACCCTCCATGGTCCTTAGGGATTGATCATGCTTTGCTTGATAATCTTATTTGATCAAAAGGGGCTTTAAGAGTTTTAAATTTTTCAATGATCCATGTCCAAAAGTTGATGGGGTTTTTACTTGTAAAAACACATGTAAAGTTTGATTGAATATCCATCAAGGTTTTTAATTGAAAAAACACATGCAAAGTTTGACTAAATGTCTATCAAGGATTTTACTTGTAAAAACACATGCAATGTCTGACTAAATCTCCATCAAGGTTTTTACTTGAAAAAACACATACAAAGTCTAATTGAATATTTGTTAGGGTTTTTACATGTAAAAACACATGGAAAGTCTAATTGAATCTCCATAGAGGTTTTTACTTGCAAAAACACATGCAAAGTCTAACTAAATCTCCGTTAGGGTTTTTACTTTAAAAAACACATGTAAAGTCTGACTAAATCTCCATCGAGGTTTTTACTTGCAAAAGTAGTTGGGAGGGAAAGTGAAAATTTAAGTGCACTTTATAAATTTGCAAAGTTTCAAAGTGTGCAAAATTATTTGATTTCTACTTCTGAGGGAAAATAGAGATTTAAGTGCATTTTGAAACTTTTCAAAGTTGTAAAGTTTATAGAAATATCTAGTTTCTGCTTAAGAGGGGAAATAGAGATTTAAGTGCATTTTAAGACTTTACAAAGTTACAAAGTGAAAATAAATCTTTGGTTTCCACTTGGGAGGGAAAATGAAGATTTAAATGCATTTTGTAAGTTTTCAAAGTTATAAAGTGCACAAAAATCTCTGATTTCTACTTGAGATGGAAAGTGGAGATTTAAGTGAATTTTACAACTTTGTAAAGTTACAAAGTGTGAAAAAATCTTTAGTTTCTACTTGGGTCTTGGTAAATAAGTGCTTAGGCAATATTGAATCTTTTATTCATGGCTCTGATAGTTTGGTTATTTTTCACACCACTTCATGCTTACCACTAGATGGTGAATAACCTTGAAAATTGACTTGATTTAACACTTGCAGTGTAAACCCCATTTTTAGGAATTTACATTAAAGTTTCCAAACTTACCTTAAACTTTGCTAAAATATTCACAAGAACACTAAGAACATGAAGTAGGGACATGAATATTATCTCATCCCTTCACCATTAGATCATCCACTATAATAAGATCTCGAGATATTTCAATTCACCATGCCAAGACCCTCTAAGATATGCACCTGATCATTAAGTCATGACTAAAAAGAGATTACTCATCAAGGCAAAGGGTAAATGAATGGTTTGGGAGAATGGTGCAGTCCATCTAGGCAAAATTTTAGTATGTAGGCTAATTTTGGCCAACATTTTTGGTGACCTCCTGGGATTGCATCCCTATTTATGAAATAGACTAGTCATCTTAATCTATCCATTGGGCTTATGGAGTCATAAAAAATCCTCCTCATTTGATAACAAGGATGTCAACCTCTCAAAAAAAATCTCACAATATCAAAAACAATATGGAACCAAATAAAAATGTGCTCAAAGTACTTAGAGAAGGGAAACACACAACAAAAGAGGATGTGAATGAAGCACTTAGAGGAAAAGAACATCTAATCTAATATATACAATGGTTAAAAACTGATTCTAATAACAAGGTTTTAGATGAATCTTATTGACTGGGATGGGTAATATCTTTCCATTCAACTTGGCAAGCTAAAAGGCATTGTATTATTTATAGCCATGAATCAAGTAGGGTCCACTCTACAAACCATCAAACTTTATATGATTTCCTGGTTTGGCCTTGTTAGCATCCCACTTTAAGACTAGATCACCTTCTTAGAAAACTCTACCCATGCACCTCTTGTCAAAAAACTTTTTGACTTGAGTTTTATGTGATTCCATTATATTAATTACAAGGTCTCTTATTTTTTGAAGCTCCATGAGTTCTTTCAATCTCACACCCATGGGCTCACTTTACATCAACTCAAGTTGATGAGCTAACTCCAAAGCTAGTAGTTCAAGAGAGATGGCAAACTTAACCTCTCTTACATACATAAGGATAAATGGTAAGTTACCAATGAAACTCTTGGGAGTCACCCTATCAGCCCAAAATGATATTCTTAGCTTGATATGCCATACTCTCTAGTTTTCCTCCATGGTCCTCTTGATTATCCTAATCAAGTTCTTGTTTGTTGATTCAATGATCTCATTACCTCAAGAGTAGTAGGTGGATGATGTGCTAAGGTAGATACCTAGATAAAGATCCCATTTAATTATTTTCATGCTAATAAATTCCAAGACATTATCTAAGATGATAGTGGTTGGTACCCCAAACCTTGTCATAATGCTATAATAGAAATCCAACACTACTATCTCGTTAACCTCTTTTAGTGTAATAACCTCAACCCACCTAGTGAAGTAGTCAGTGGTAGTAAGTACCCACTAATGACCTTCACTAGAAGGTGGGTTTATCATACCTATGAAGTCAAGACCCCACTACATGAAGGGATGCTCTATCTAAATGGGGTTAAGAGGAAGGGTTGCTAGTCTTTATTTAAAACTAAAAAGAACACACTTTTGGCACTTCATAACCCATGTGTAGGCATATTTGAAAAGATTGGGAAAATAGTAAATAGCTCTCATGATTTTTTTGCTATTGTCCTTAAAGCAAAGTGACCTCCTATAGGTCCATCATAAAATTGATCCAAGAGTTTGTTTACTTGATCAACCTTTATGCACTTGAGAAATACTCCATTGAGGTCTTTCCTAAAGATTACCCCATAAAATAAGGTATAAGGTATGGATTGAAGTCTGAAGTATCTCCTTTTATTCCTATCCATACCTTAAGGACACTCACCTGTCATTAAGAATCTAATCATGTCTTACATCCAATTAGTGGAGGGTATAGGTGTAACTAATTTTAGGCCATATAATATCACTAGAGTAGCCTCTTTTTCCTCTTGTAGGTTAACAATCAAGTGCACACACAAACCTTTACCTCTCACTAACCTAGTAACCTTGATCTCAATGTCATACTCCATGACATTGGTGATCTAACTAGCCCTCTTCTCATTTATATCTCTACTCAAAAGGTAATATCTCATGCCTATATCAGAGACCATGAGATGAATCTTATTGTTTAACACCACAGGCTTGCATTTTTCCAATGATCTCACAATAGCTAGAACTTGATTTTTAACAAAAGTATACCTCTCTTTATAGCCTTTAAGTCCTTGACTGAAGAAATTTATTAGTTTCTCAAGACCTTCCTAATTATTTTACATGAGTTTAGTTGATATGTTATCCTTATTAGCAAAGGAATATAGGTATAAATATCTTGAAAAATATAGATTCAAGAGAGTTGGTGCTTGTGTAATGTCTAACTTGATAACCTCAAAACCTACCTTGCCTTATTTTGACCAAAAAAAGACTTGATTATTATTCAACATTACTATTATAGGCTTGACCAAATGTGCAAAATTAGGTATGAATCTTCTCAAAAAATTTATCTTCTTGAAGAAGCTTTGAAGTTTATTCTTGTGTTGAGGCAAAGATAAGGCCAAAATGGCACTTATCCTCTCAGGGTCAATGCCTAATCCTATTTTGGAGACAATACAGTTAGCCTTAATGAATAATAAACACTCACTTTTTAGGGTTTAAAGAGATAAAAAAATCCTTACACCTCTCAAATATGAGTCTCAAATGGTTTAAGTGGTCACTTGCCTTATTAGAGAAAATTGTGATATCATCCAAGTACACAAGCACCATTTGATTAAGTAGACCCTAAAAATCCATGTCCATGCTCTTTAAAAAGTGGAAAAAATATTATATATACCAAAAGGCATATTATTTTAAGCATAATTCCCCCACTTGGTGGTAAATATTGTCCTGTACCAGTCTTTTTCCTTGACTAGCACCTAGTTGTAACTTGAATATCCATCCAAGAGAGAGAAACATTCTGAACCAACCACCATTTGGAGGATCTACTCCATGTATGGACAAGGATAGTTATCCTTTAAGGAGACCTTCTTTAAATCTATAAAGGCAACATACAACCAAATCTCACCACTTTTCTTCCTTAAAGGTACTAAGTTGGCTACCCATGAAGAGTGTTTAATTGGAAAGATAATGTTTGACTCAATAAGCTTAGTCAACTCTCTTCTCATGAGCACCTCTATCTTTGATAAGCCTATAATTCTACCTCATAGGATTCACATTTGCATCTAATTCAATGCTGTGTTAAACAAGATGAGTGTTAAACCCCTAAGATTAGTGTACTCCCAAGTAAACACATCTACAAACTCCCTACAAAGTGTAATGAATGTAACTTTCTTAGCCTTAGTATTGACCTTCCCAAACTTTAGAAGTTTATCTTGGAAGATGAGAAATCTTTGATGGTTCTCTTCACTAGTGGACAAGACTACCTTGTCTTTCCTCATGAAATATACCTCATGAAAGATGCTCTTAATGGTAACCAACCCCTTAGGGAGTTTTTTGGATTTGAATTAGAGGATTTGATCTCCATACTAATTTTTAAACTTGTTCTAATTTAAAGATGAAAATTCAGCCTCTTATTGCAAGAAGTAGGCAATCTAATTGTCATTATCAAAAACTTTCTAATTGGATTCATTATCGAGAATGGATGGTATTATAACCACCTTAATATGTGACTAATTTTATGATTTACTCATCTGATCTGATATATCAAACTGGTCCCCCATTGATGCTAATATATCTACATGCTTTTTGTTCTCTCTAGGCACGCTTTAGATGTTGAAGGATTTAAAATCCTCTAATAGATCACATACCCTATGATTTTAAAATTTAATCAAGGGGTTCTTAGATGTATTTTGGATTCTTACCTGATTGACAATGAGTTCACTATCTCCATATGCCTATAATTGCTTGATTTTCCTCTTTCTAGCCCATTTGAGGCCATGAATAAGGCCTTCATATTTAGCTACATTGAAAGAATATCTAAACTAAAACCTATAAGCTAAATAGTACTTGTCATTAGAGGGAGAGACTAGCATAACACCTGGCCTTAATCCATGTTTTCTCTTTGATCAATCAAAGAACATTTTTTAGATTTTATTTGTCTCCTCTTATGGCCTAGTACGGGATGGTATAAACCCATTCTATTCATGTAAGCAATAAAATACCATATCCATTTATTCAATTAATATTAAAGGGTCAAGTTGTTTATTTTCATTCCATAACTCATCCAAGAATATGTTAGGTATCACCTCAACATGAGTGTCTATCTCTTGACCAACAAGATAGTCTTCCTTATCTAGGATTGTGCAGTTGATATTTGGGTTGCTTAGTCCATAAGGCTCAATGTGAAACTTTGTAATTTGTTTAGCCTTAATGGACACCTTGGTTCCATACCTTGTCCTAAATGACATATAGGACCAATTGACTACCATGTAAACCCCCAAGTTTGGTGGTGAAGTCTCTAAATAAGCATAGAGCAAAATGGGGTAGTACCTCTAAAACAACCAAATCTTGGGCCATAAAAACATTAGGACAAGTATGGATGGTTAAATTTAGACATATGATAATACAAAATGGTTTATTATAAGATCCATAAATTTATAATACCCCTTTAGAGAGGGGATCATATTTCAAACCAAGTTGATTTGCTATTGATTTAGGCATCACTGAAGTACTTGCCCCACTATCCACCATGTAAGTGTGTACCAAAAATTTATGAATGATGAAATAAATGTATAAGGGAGTAGGTTTGGTCACCTTATTTTACTACCCTTCATTGGTTTTGATTACATTAATGAGGACCACATTCTCCTTGCTTGGTGGCTTCTCTAAAACATTGATTTTTGATAAGCCTTATTGAAGAAGATCCACTTGACCAGGTATAGAAATCATTTCCCACATAGGGACACTCACATGTGACTTCTCAATTTTCTAAAAAATGTTGATGTGTGCACCACCAAACTTTGATTATGCTTTGGGAGCCACAATAATGATTTATACTTGTGAGATTTGAGGTATAAAAGTACCTCCTTGGTTTTGATTTTTTTGAGTTATTTGAGATTTTGGAGCTGCATTAGGCCCATTTGGAATTGAAAATAATGGAGGAGTAGAATACCAATTAACTACTTTTTATCTACCTTTTATGTTCCTTTTCTTAAACCTTATGTTGGCTACCATAGGAATGTTTACTTGGCTAGTACTAGCTTCTTGATTGAAAGCACAAAACTCCTCTAATTGGTAGTTAACCAACATAATATACAACTAATTTTATTCCTAATTATATCCTTGTCCTTATTGATTCCCTTATGGTTTAGTCATGATAGCCACTTTTGCATTTTGTGCCACTAAAACTTGGTTAAACCCTTAGCTAGCAACTTACTGCCATTGCTCATTGAAGCTTTATTTGAACATTGCATTTAAGGTGATAGCTTTATTTTAAGATTGATTCAAATGTAGAGGAAACTCACCTTATTATGCAAGGTTGTTTTTAATAGGGACCAAAGTCCTAGAAGTACTTACAACATTAGGATTGTAGTTGTTACTTGGTTTAACATAGGTGATCTGCCCTTGCCCTTAAGAATTAGCCTTGAAGGGTGGCCTATTAGCTTTATAGGGTTACTGAGGATGAAATGGGGTTGGTATGTTCTATTAAACTAATATTGATACCTATTAACATTAAATAACTCATTACCAAATGTTTGTAAAATGTTTTTGAGTTCTTGGAGCTCACTATACTGATTAATTAAAGCTTTATCTTATTTCAATGTTGATATGGAAGAAAATGTTGGTAAAATAGGAATGGTAGTAAGAAGAGAAATAAAAACATGAGTTCATTTAATATTAAGGAACAAGGGCATATGAGGCCTAGGTGTGAGCTTACCATCTTGTATTAGGTTATTCTCTACCCTGAATACTACCTCATAAGCATTAGGTAATGTGCTTCCCCACTTTGATTATATGATAATTGCAATGTCACTATTGAGGGCCCTTAGATAATAAAGGAAAGCATAATTATAAGTGGAATTCACAAGGATTATAATCCTATCCCATGTTTTTTGAAACCTATTGTTAAAGTCCTTCATGACCTCTTGAGGATCTCTCCTGATTGTTGTCAACTACTCTACTAGTGACAAGTTGTCACTCTTACATTCAAACCTCTTACTTAAAATATCCCCTTACTAGTCCCATGTTATGATGGAGTTAGGAGTTAGGTTATTATACCAATCCAGTGCCTTTCCCTTAAAAGAGATGGTAAACAACTTGATATTTATGTTCTCTTTAGTGATGTTATGTATGTTATAAAAGTTATCTATGTATTTGATGTGTTAAAAGGGAGTTGTGGAGCTATCCCCTAAATAGTAAGGCACACTCTCAAAGGATTCCACTAGGATAAGATCATATTGGTTAATATTTAAATGAATTTTATAATTTTAATCCACAAAATGTAGAGCTCTAGGGGTAGCCATGGTAATGAAAGGAGATAACAAGGATCTTTTAGTAGAGGTAGACTTACAAATTGGCTTAGGAGGGAAGCTTCTCAAGTATGGATGAGTGTTATCAAACCTCAATCTTCTTACTGAGTGAAAAGGTAATTAAACAAAATTAAAATGAATACTTATTGAAGCTAACCTTGAGGTCACCTTTGGCATGAAAAAAATAGGCATTGCTTTATCACCAAAAGGTTTAATGTTTGTTGGAGTTACCAGATGTTGAGAGTGTGGATACTATATCTACTGAAAATGGATAAAGACTAGCATCAATCTCAATCAATCTTATTCAAATAGGTCCCTTTAGGCATGCCATAAACTATTATATCATGAAATTGTACCTTGTGAGAGGATTCTTCAAGATTTCTCACTCCTAGCCACACAATGGGATCAACCCTAAGCTATGTGTATCCTATGGTGGGGTTGAACCTATAAATAATGTTGGTTCCTCTTGGTAGATCACCTAAACTACTAATTTTTCTTGGGAAATGGGTAGAATAGCTACATAAAATGACTAAAAGCATAAAAATGGGTGATACACCAGGAAAAATGACACTCTTAATTTCTCAAAAAATAAACACAAAGGAAACTCAAATATCCCTCACTCACACAATGTCTAACACTAGCTAGTTTGCATGAATAATTCTAAATAAGGTAATGTAGACAAGATATACAACATAGAGGAATGGTAAAATTCACACTATACCTTCACATATGACTAAAAAAACACAAATTTAGACCTAAAAATAGTTTAAACCCCTTACAAAAGGTAATGAAGAGAGTACAATCACCAAGAAAGAATATTTCATCACAAGGTAGTCATGCATAAGCTACCTAAAACATAAAGTGCAATCACAAAGATAGGAAAAATAGGTAATCTTATTGATTAAATGGTTGTTATTTACAAATTTTAATAGGTTTTTACCTTATAAAATGAGAGTATCCTTATAATGAGAAGAAAAAAAATATATATAGAAGAAGGGAAGAGAAGGATGAGAAAGCTTTCAATCCTCCATAAATGCACCTCAACCACCATATTTGGACATCCAACATAGAAAAAGAGTAAATGTATTTCAACAACCCTATGTGGTCCTTAGGGATTGATCATGCTTTATTTCCTAATCTTCTTTGATAAAAAAGGGCTTCAATATCTTTGAATTCTCTAATGATCCATGTCTAGAAGTCAGTGGGGTTTTTATTTGCAAAAACACATGAAAATTCCAACTGAATCCCTATCAGGGTTTTTACTTGTAAAAACACATGTAAAGTTTGATTGAATATTTATTAGGGTTTTTACTTGAAAAAACACATGAAAAGTCTAACTAAATCTCCATCAAGGTTTTTACTTGCAAAAATAAATACCAAGTCTGATTGAATCTCCATCAGGGTTTTTACTTGTTAAAACACTTGCAAAGTTTGATTGGATATCTATTGGGGTTTTACTTACACAAATAAATGAAAAGTCTAAATAAATCTTCATCAGGGTTTTTAATTTCAAA
Source organism: Torreya grandis (assembly GCA_037957365.1). Classification (NCBI taxonomy): domain Eukaryota; kingdom Viridiplantae; phylum Streptophyta; class Pinopsida; order Cupressales; family Taxaceae; genus Torreya; species Torreya grandis. The sequence continues at coordinate 941,421 of JARHVA010005199.1, read as the reverse complement.
ACACATGAAAATTAGGACTAAATATCCATCAGGGTTTTTACATATAAAAACACATGCAAAGTTTGACTGAATCTCCATCAAGGGTTTCAATTAAAAAAGATGTAAAGTTTGACTGAATCTCTATTGGGGTTTTTACTTAAAAAAACACATGTAAAGTCTTCCTAAATATCCATTAGGGTTTTTAATTGTAAAAACACATGAAAAGTGGGACTAAATATCCATCAGGGTTTTTAATTATATAAATAGATGCAAAGTTTGACTGATTCTCCATCGAGGTTTTTAATCAAAAAAAGATGTAAAGTCTGATTGAATCTTCATTGGGGTTTTTAATTATAAAAGTACATGGGAGGGAAACCATATATTTAAGTTCACTTTGAAGCTTTGAAAAGTTTCCAATTATGTAGAAATCTATGGTTTCCATTTTTGAGGAAAAGTAGAGATTTAAGTGCATATTGTAACTTTTCAAAGTTGTAAAGTGCACAAAAATATCTAATTTTTGCTTGGGAGGGAAAGCATAGATTTAAGTGCATTTTGTAACTTTACAAAGTTGAAAAGTGTGCATAAATATACAATTTTATCTTGGGAGGTAAACCTAATATTTAAGTTAAATTTTCAACTTTACAAGGTTGTAAAGTGTGTAGAAATCTTTGGTTTTTACTTGGGAGGGAAAGCAGAGATTTAAGTGAATTTTGCAACTTTGAAAAGTTACAAAGTGTGCTTAGGCCAAATTAAATATTTTACTCAATGCTATGATAGTTTGGTTATTTTTATAATTACTTCATGCTTGCCACTAGATGGTGAACAACTTTGAAAATTGGGTTGATCTAGAACTTGTAGTGTAAACCCCATTTTTAGGCATTTCCCTTAATGTTTTAAAACTTACTTTAAACTTTACTAAAAGCTTCCCAAGAAGGCTGAGAACATGAAGTAGGGACATGAAGCCTTATATCCTCCCTTTACTATTGGATCATCCATTGCAATAAGATCTTAAGATAATTCAATTCACCATGCCAAGACCCTCCAAGATAGTGCACTACATCATTAAGTCATGACTAGAAAGAGATTAGTCATCAAAACAAAGGGACAATGAATGATTTGGGAGAATGACACAATCCATCTAGGAAAAATTTGGGTATTTAGGCCAATTTGGCCCAATGGTAAGTATCTCTAACTTTACTCCTCTATTTTAGTAGATATAAGTAATATAAGTAATAGATTTTGAATATATTGCTCTCTCCATGCATTAAGATTTACTATACATTGACTTGAGTATAGATCTTCTATGCTTATTTAATTTTTATGTTTATTATCCCCACTTTGTGCCACAATATTTGGTGAGAACTAGATTAGATTTTACTTTATTTGTCATCTACTTAGTGAATATGAAAACATAGGACCTAGGTAGGGTTATTGCATAGTGTTGCTTGACTAGAGGCTTTGGAACCCTCTCTAGTGATGTTATTATGGTAAGACATCACTTGGTTAGGTCTAAAAAATACATCTTGGTCATGACCTTGAATATTTAATGTATAAAAAAACAAAAGTGTAAGTGGGATCTATCTTATCTGATCTAGGATTGATTAATAGGTCAACTGCATTTTCCTCTGTATACATTATGGTGAACTCTACATGAATCAAACATGTAACCTTATGATTATGTATTATCATCATATATAAATTTATCATAATTATAGACCATGAAACCCTTATAAGTTTTTTTATGCATTCATTTTATCATCATATTATATATTTTTATTTTTGTAGTATTATATCAAACTTATTAGTATATTTATAATAGTTTGTGTGCAGATTTAATACATAGTAACTCAAAAACAAATATATTCTATTTATATAGGTCTTCTCCAAATACATGTGACTAGATTGATCATCTTGACATAGTCTTCTTATTTAGTTATAAAATTTCATACATAGTTAAACCAATTGACTCTATTCATAGTTCTTTTTTTTAGCATATAGGATTGCAATCATAGTCTAGCTAGCTGACTCTGTTCATAGTTCTTCTTTTTCAGCATACAGGTTCTACAAACTTTTTCAAGCTAGTTGAATCTATTCACAAAATATTTAAATCAACACTTGAACATCACAACATAAAATTTTACAAACTAAGCATCTTCAAAACCACCGAAATTCATTCTTACCTTCTTTGTCATTTAATTTTTTCATTTCCAATAGTATTTTTCACAAGTTTGTAGTCTATAAAATTGTATCCCTACAACAAACTATGTTGACTATCTCAACATAGTTCTATAGCTTATTTTCTATCTATAAGACATAATAAACCTATTGGGCTGTGTTCTTTTGGATCTTACTTCTATAGAATAATAATGACCCTATGGAATCTATTCTACATTATTTGCATACAATGTCACCTGAACTAAATTTATATTATTCACATTTAAGGAACTAACCTATTTTTTCTTGCAATTAGTTCACTTTTCATTTTAGTTGTTTGCATGCTTAGAGTAAAAAATCTAGATTGATTAGGTGGTTTTTAAATTTACCTATTTAGTCACACTATTTTTCTCTTTTGAACAAACTTCCAAATCAATTTACATAGAAAAACATTAAACATTCTTCTTCCCAAGGCCTACCTACTTGGATTTCATCACCAAGGGGGTAACAAACTTATTTTTTTGGCCAAGTATAAACACATGGTTGATGGTATAAATTGAAAAATTGTTTGACACCCTTATCACTACAGGATTATGAAGTGAGGGGGTAGACCCCAATAGTAAGACATTAACATCACCAATACAAATCCCTTTTAGCCTAAAATTCTTAAAACTATCCATAGATTGCTTTCTAGTTCCTTCTTGCAGCCAACTTCACATCACATTAAATTCACATTTTATTATAACTTAATAACACTTAGGAATGACCAATTAGTTAGAATTTAATTTTTGGTTGGTTGGTTATTCTTTGTTCATTATATTTTGTATTGTAAAACTTACGTTAGCCAATGTTAGTGTAAGATTTATGATGTGTGTCCTAATTAGATCAATCACATTGATCTAATTACTTGTGTTTTTTTTCATTTCATTTGCCTTGATAGTACCTTGTAAAGCATTTTTCTATTTTTAGAACACTATCATCCTTATCAACATAGTTCTTCTATAAACTATCAATATTATTTACTTTCATTACAAAATCACCTTATATGACTGTATATCTTATCAATATGTACTATTTCCTATCTTGTATTACATAGTTGATCTATTTTATTGTGTTTTCTCTTATAAATTTATTTCATTTATTCATCTATAGTACACAATTGACCCATATTATTGTGCACCCCTCTAGTCTATTTCAATTTTATCCTTTATAGCACATAGTTAACCCATTCAACTATATTTTACTTCCTATACTATGAACTATAGACACCTAAATTTGGCAACTGATGACCTCTAATTAGAATTTTGACCAATTTCCACCAAAATGCATAGTTTGGCCTAAAAATACTAAAACACATTAAATGAGTTGAAATTGACATATTTAAGTGCTAATTTTGTCTAGGGTATCACTAAATGGGGCAATGTAATTTATGGGCCAACTAACTTTGATCAAATCATTTTGAGTCAAAATGCTAATTTTGCACCTGGGTGCTCTGGATTGCTCTTTTCTATCAAATTTCTTGTATGAGATATGTGTATTTGTTATTTGGTGTTGAAAACATCCTAACAAAGATAACAGATCAACCACATTTGACATTGACTTTCAATTCTAATCCAGTCAAATTTTGGACCAATAAAAATGTATTTTGATCAATTTCAGTAATTTGTGTACAAAGTGCTTAATCATGCTGAAGAGCTAATTAATCCAAATCAAGGCCTAATTAATAATTCCATGGAATCTTGTTAAAAACTTGTTTTTAGAAATGAATATTAAATATCTACATCATCAAGTGACCTCATTTCTTGGGAAGACATCCTTAAGCCATAAATGATACAAATATCAAGATTATGGGTCTCCCATGCCTCTTTATTATCTCCTATGCATCATTAATGTCCCTTATTCCAAAGTCATGATGAGGATAATTATGAATTTTAATTACATAATTCAATTAATCCATGACCACACATCTCAATCTTGAGATGGATAATCATGGTTGGTTCTGGTCATTCTTGAAAATTTATAAATAAAGAGGCCATGAACATATTTTTTAAGCTTAATTTGTGCAAAGTTACCATGTCAAATTGATTCCAATATATCTCACATGCCAAAGTTACGATGCCAAAATATTTAGCCAGGCCAAGCCAAAGCCATAAGGTGCCAAGGAGAAGAGGAGATAGCCAAGCTTCCTTTGATGAAGACTTCATGAGCACAAGTCGAGTAATCCACTACAAAAAGCATTTGGAACATCCAAATAAGGTGAAGGATTCTTGTTTTTCTTTACTTTTTAGTTTTGATTTTCATTTTTTTTATTAAGCTCACCCTAGTAACTAGGCCTAGGGATGTACACTAATTAGTGTGTTTTTATCAATTTGTTTGCATTTTTTAACTAACACAATACTAATCACCTCTCTTGAGTCAAATTCCTAGTTCACATAGACATTTTTCATAGACTTTGTCAACCTATTTGAATTTATACCTATTAGTTGACATTATTTTGTGTATGGTTGACTCTATCTCTATTTTTATTTCTTGCTTCTTGATCTCAGATTCTTTATTCAAACATCATGATATCCCCTATCATAATCCTTTTGGACAACCTAAATCCATTTAGATGCTATATGGAATGTTTTTTTCTTCCTACCTTCACTATCCAAGAGGATTATCACTGTTGGAATACCTCTTCTCCTCCCTCATCTTTTGATTTCAACAAGGTTCAAATCACTCCAATAGATGAGATTGGTGGATTTAATCCTTTTCATACTTATTACTATAATTACCATCTTCATAAATCTTACCATAATGTGGGGGCAATTGATACAAGCCTAAAAAATAACCTTACAAAAAATATGCAACCTAACAACTCTGCCCCTAATACCAATTTAGGGAATCCTCCTACTAACACCAACCCATTAGTTGATATAGCTAAAATTATTTCACAAAAAGTGTAACAAATGATCATCATGAAAACATCTAAAACCTCTCAAATGATGCAACCAAAACATCATTTGATAAACATGGTTAATCAACTTCCCATTTTTCTTACCCAAAATAGTCAAACTTTTATCCCTCCACCTCTTAAAGATGTTGCAAGAAATGTTATTCCCCAACCTATCATGCATAATAATATGCTTCAACACATTCAAAGTGAGAATTTAACCACTTTCATTATATTCATTGATATTTTAAATATATCTCCAACTATTAAATATGATGGGACTAAAGATTGTGTATATTTTCTTAAGGCATTCGATAATCTTTATAAAGAGTGGATCCAAATTAATACCTTTTCCAAAACTAAAATTTTAGTTAAAATATTTACTATTAATGTATTAGAATGGTATAAAAAACTTCCCCAACTTTCTATATGACAACTTAAGGATTTAGTCAATCTTTTAGTTAAATAATTCTAACATAATGATCTTCCTAAAAATTGTCTTAGTCAATTCATCAATGCTAAGCAATCTCCTACCAAATCAACTCATGATTTTATCAAATGATGTAATTTTTTAGCTCAAAAGGCCAATAAAAACATGATTGATGACAAATTTTTAAAAATTTTCATAATAGACTTAACACCTTCACTCCAATACAAAGTTTTAACTTTTACTCCCCAAACTTTAAATGATGCTCTTGACCAAGATAAGTGTCAAGACTTCCTAATGAAATAGTTTGAACCTAGAACTAAAATAATCAAGGGATATTTACAACATTCAACCAACATAATAATTGGCAATCCTCCTTAACCCAAACCAAGAGTATCCAAAGAAAAAATCCCCAACCTTCTCATATGTCATTAATCATGCAAAAAATGAAACAACTTTTATCACCTTCTAAACCATTTACGTATCTCAATAATCCCCCTAAATGATATGACACTAATATATTTGATTGGTTTCATGCTGATATAAGTCATTACAATGAATTTTTTTTGGGTTTTACAAAATTTACTATTATTTTTATGCTAGGAGATTTATTCAATCATGATGCCATGATCTAAATCCATCATCAAGATTATGTTAATGTTTCTCAAAAGAAATAAGCTTCCAAATATTCATCCTCTAACAATCCAAAAACTTTCTCTACATCCAACCCTCAACAATAAAATAAGGATATTTGTGTAATTGACAGTGATTATGATCAATACTATACCAATTCCCATTATGTGAATGCAGGTAAGGTCAATTATCTATGCAAACTAACCCATAAAGATCCCATCACCAAACCAAAGAAACCATCTTTATAAGAACAAATTCTCTAAGATACTACTACCACTAATGTACCTTTAGAAACTAATGAGGAACCACTTCAATCTAAAACTCCAACAACTTCTCTTCTTTCTAAACATATTTTAACTTCCAAGCCTCATGATAGTTCTTCCTCTTACAAAAATCATTGGAACTTCCTAGAGGAAATCATATTTATGCCTTGAAAAATTACTCTCATGGAGTCAGTTCACACTTCTCCCTATCATCATAAATTCATAATGTAAAAACTTCAAAAAATTGATGAATTATCTTCCCTAGAAGAGGTACAACCTTCTCATGAGCCTCAACCAACAAAAGTTCATATCATTGAAACTATATGTCCTTATTCAAAACATTCTATATAGTTCCTTGGAAAAGACATGATCAATGATAAAATTATCTTACAAGCTGATGATCCACCTTTCTTTATCAAAATAGTCATTAATACCATCCTCATTCATAAAGTATTAGTAGATGGAGGGTTAGGAATTAATGTGACATCTCTTTGGCTCATTCAATAACTTATATATAACAAAGATCATATCAATCAAACTTGTTTAACATGTAGTGGATTCAATAAGACCAATAAAAATTTGATTGGTTGTATTTAGTTCCCTCTTACTATTGGAACCAAAACTATACATACTAAGCTTATGGTCCTATATTTACCATTATCTTATAATATACTCCTAATATGCCCGTGAACTCATTGCATGAGGGATATTGCCTCTTATGGTATCTAATGTATAAATTTTATTCATAATTGAAAATGGCATAGACATGAGGCCAATCTAAACCATGGAGTATTTATCTTCCCAATCCTAAATTTCAAAATTAGATTCCCAATATTCCAAAACTTAATAGTGCACCTTTACCAAATTCATTAATATGAATCTATATTTACAAGTCACTCTTTCTAATTATGATGATGATGAGCCAAATGATTTGAAAAATACATGCAATACTACTAGGCTACCTCCTTATATTTCAAAGTGGCTTCCCCCTTCCTTGTTACTTCATGATCATACCATCCCTCTTATCAATATCATCAATTTACCTCCTCCATGTAATGCACATGAATCATATTATATAGAATATGATTTCAATTATAATGATTATGGAGTGGCCAAGTTAATTCAAGACCCTTTAACTATATCACCTTGTAAATTTAGTGATCTATGCATCTCACATTCTGAGGTTATTTTAGAGACACAAGCATTTAATATCTATCCCATCTATGATGATAAGTACATTATAACCCAAGATAAATCTAGAGACTTGGATGTTCAACATTATCAAAAAAACTTAGCTAAAATACATGCTTTTAATTATGATTTTCATACCATTTTCATGGATATTGACTTAGAACCTAAAGGTCACATACCTCTAGTTAACTCTCCACTTCTCAATACTTCTTGCATGGTTGTAAAAATCTTACCTATTACACTTTTGGAACTTCTATAACCTTCTATACCTCTTATCACAATGGTTATTCTATAAGATCCTCTCCCCATCAATGATTGAAAAATAAACTAATTGAATCTAATCAACCTTCCTCTATAGTTTCACCTACTCCTAAGATCACTCTCGATGCCAAGGCCAAATATGTACACAACATACAATCTAAATATGACCATCATGGTAATAAAATTGATGATGTTGAAGTAAATGTGGAATATTAGGGACCTATACCTATATTACCTAGTGATGAATTATCCTTGGGTTAATCCATGCCCAAAAACTTCAACTTCTTCAACAACATCACAAACTTGGGAATATCAAGTGAAAGGCCCCTCATTTTAATAAATTCGTTACTAGAATAGATCTTAAAACCAATCCCATTTCCTTTTTTCCCCATGTGCCATATCATTTTTAAAACAAATTCTATGCTTATTAAAGAAATCACTAGAATAAAATATGAAACACCCTTATGTCCTTGACCTATAATAGTTTATAGAGAACTCATGCTGATTGACCATGATAATTTTAGTATATTATTCAATAAATATCATTAGAATTTCACTTGGTCATATGAGGACATACCTAACATTGATCCTAGTATCATTATGCAAAACATAATCACATACCTTGATGCCAAATCTATTTAACAAAAATAGTGGAAATTTCCCCCTGATGTTTCAACTTTGTGTCATAAAGAAATTATCAAACTATTATATGCAAATTTTATCAAACCTATGGACTATTTTGAATGGGTATCCAACATTATTCATGTTCATAAAATAGATACCATGGTTATTCCAATTTACATCGACTTTCATAATCTGAACCTCACCTAATCCAAGGACAACTTTTTATTACCTTCAATATATGCCATCATTGATTCCAATGATGGATAAAAAATGTTGTCCCTCATAGACAAATTTTTAGGCTAAAATAAAATTCATATCACCCCTGAAGACTAAGACAAGACAATATTCACTATAGAATGGGGCACCTATTGCTATGTTAAAATGCTCTTTAGCCTTAAAAATGTACCTACCAGTGGGTTATGACTCACATTTTCATGATATTATACATAATATTGTGGAAACCTATGTGGATTATCTCATTGCCAAATCTAAAAGTCATAAAATCCATCTGTCTGATCTAACCATCATCTTTAATCTCTTCATCAAGTACAAAGTTAGATTCAACCCCTACAAATCTATTTTTGGCATTACATCTAGTAAATTACTAGTGTACTTTGTCTCTCTGCATAATATTGATGTCAATCCCTCTAAGATCAATGTTATAGTCAACATGCCTATTCCTTGTTCCATTCTAGACACTTGTACTTACCTCAATAAGCTTAGGTCAATCTAATGATTCATCTTCGAAATGTCTTATCAAATTTATTTTGTTAATTACCTTCTTAAGAAAGGTAATGCTTTAGAATGGAATGATCCTTGTCAAAAGGCATTTAAAAATATGAAATACTTATTTTTCCATCCACCTACCCTTTTTACACCTTCTAATGATCATCGTTTAATTTTGTAGACATTTTATACTCAATTGGGGAAATTCTTTCCCAACAAGATGATACTGGAAGATATATGTTATCTATTATATTAGTTGAGGCCTCACTAATTAAAAAAAATGTTATGCCAAAGTATAATGTGATTGACTTCCTATCTTTTTCATAGCTAAAAATCTTCATCACTACATGATATATCAAACAACTTATATCATATTTCATTCTGACCCACTTCATCACTTTTTATCTAAAGTATTTCTCCTTAGAGATATAATTGGCAAGTGGATGGGTTTTTAATGGAATTTAACCTTCACATCATAATGCAAAAATATGTCAAAGGGAAATTCATTACTGACAAAGTCATAGCAGCACCCACAACTACTACTAATCATATTTAAGATAGTCTCCCCAATGATAACATTATCTTGAAGGTCTCAATCAAGCTATCTCTATTAAATATTAATTATAACTTCAATACTAATTTAGAATCAAGTAATCAAAAAGATACCTATGTCATTTTTGATATTACTAAATCCAAATTAGTCATCAAAGAGCTTCCTAAAATCAACATCGATTTGTATAAAGATAATTGAACCCTACTTTTTGATGGCTTCAAATGTCTCTAAAGATCCAGGGTAGGTCATATTCTTACTAGTCCTCATGGTAAAATAATCCCTTTGGCATTATAGATTAATTTTGATGTCATTAATAACATGGTAGGATATGAAGCATTAATCTTAGGTATGAGAGTGACATTTGACTTAGATATTACATATCCACATGTTTTACTCATATACCATCAAGTTAATGGTAATTATCAATGTAAATGTGAAAATCTTATTGATTATCATCAAATGGCCACTACCCTTACCAAATAATTTACTTCTTTTATGATTGATCCTATTTTAAGAGATCAGAACTCTATCACTAACTCTCTTACTTATTTGACTTACTTATTTCAACCACATCAAGTTCTTAATGATTCCTAATTTATTATTCAAATAATAAAGTCCCCATATTCTATCTAACTATAAGATTCATTTATTTATCATTTTGAGGTTTTCATAATTTGATAGAGCCCATGGTATAAAGACATTTATAATTATTTGAACATTAAACTTATCTTTTGGACATAAATTCTCAAAAAAAGACTAGAATTAAAAAACAACCTTTTAAATATGTCTTTTGATATAATACCCTTTATTATCATAATGCTGAAGGTACCCTACTTCATTATGTAATGAAAAAATAGGTCCCTCCTCTCTTTGAACAAGCACATGGGGGAATTTATGGTGGTCACTATAGAAGATATGCTATAACATGCAAATTCCTACACATGGGATAATTTTGTCTTACTCTCAAAAAGGATGCTATCAATTTTGATCAAAAATATAGTCATTACCAACTCTATGATGATCTAATCCATTTACCTCTAGATGAGCTCTAAACTATGGAATATCCTTTACCATTTTCCATGTGGGGATTATATATCATTGACAAACTACATAGGTCACAAGATGGACATGTTTGGGCATGTTTTTATCATCATGAAAAATAAATATTTTACCAAATAGGTAGAAGCCATGCCTTTCATCAACATCATGGGAAATACCATTGATCCAAAACTCAAAATATTTGGTTGAAATATAATTCAATAAATAAGAAAAACACAATTGTAAAAATTCTATATCTAATAAGAGATGTTTCATTGCTCAAAATTATAGATAAAACATATGCCTATCTCTTCGAAGAGATGTCTGATTTCCTTTTTGGGTTACATCTTAATTTATACATATTTTGAAGGTAGTAAGAGGATGTGGAAGTTAATAAATCTTGAGAGAGATTAAGTGGTTTGACTTCCATGATTCACAACAATATAGAATTCAAGGAATTACTATTTTTAAAAACTTACTATTTTTGGACTACACTACTAAAATTGAAATTTAGGGCACTTACATTTGGTTTTTAGGTGTCAAAACCCAATTATTAGAGCTTGGTTCCATCTCATGATTTTCCCCTAATTCTTAGCTTTCCAATGGTTCAAATGAGGAGTCAAACAGAGCTATGGTGAAAAATTTATGGCTCCTAGAAGTTTTGCCACCAATTGAGGTAGAACCATCACCCAAATTGTCACCTAAAGTTTTTCCCAAATCATTCCTCCCTCCTTAAGAAGTATTGGTCCCCATTTCATCAATATTTATCATTAAGTGTGGTAGTTGTGTTTTGATTTGATTACCGATGCATACTTGGAATAACCTATGCACAACTTTGTGATTTATAGAGCTATGCAAGGCCTGATTGTTCACCATTTATATTTGACCATTAGTCTATGGATGGAAGGCCATTAAATTATTTAGCTTGGTATCTATTTTATTTTGTTGTGTTTTTTGTGTAGTTAGGGCTACAACATTGGCCCTTTTGGATTTCTGTGGCTTGACCACCATGAAAATATATTTCTTGGCACTAATTAGGGAAACATATGTAGAAGGTGGTACCTCTAGTACCCTATAGCACCATGTTCCAAGAGTGAGGGTGATACTTTGATTTATTGATTCATATATTACATGTTGATCATACATGAATGTCTAACCAAAGATTACATCGCAAACATCTAGATTAACGCCATCACATAAGACCTCATCTTGGAAAGGTTTTATTGCATATGAGAGAAGACTTTGGTGGGTGACACGAAGGTTTCTCCCTGGACTCAACCATCTAATATTGCATGGCTTTGGGTGAGGCTTCATGGATAAATTTAAGCTTTTCATAACATTAATAGAGATTAAATTCTTTTGACTCCCACTATCAAGAATGAAATGTAGAGGCTTACCTTTCACCCATAACTTAAAGTGAAATAACTTTTCCTTGTCATCTAGCCTCTCCTTATGGGTTCATGATGAAGAAATGATGGCATCAGGCTTAGCATCTACAATCTCTTCTTCATCCTCTTTGACTATAGGGTGTGTATGAAGTAGAGAAATAGATGTTGAGGACTATGACTTAGAAAGTAGGGACTTGATGGCTTGACATTCTTCTTTGGAGTGCATTCTAGATTTGTGGTAATCGCACCATTTCCTAGTCTTCTCTTCCTTTTACTTCCAATTTTGGCCTCATGTTTGACCTTATTTGTCACTTTTCCATTTTTAAGGCTGACTCTTCATATTCATTCTTCCATGCTTCTACTCAATCTTCACTATGAATTTGTATGCCTCATCAAGGGTTTCCAAATTGAAGAGTTCTATCTCCCCCCATATATACCATTGTATTCCACCATGATATTTGAGAACCTTATGTTTTTCATTTTCTTAGATGCCCAATCTTGTAGATAGAGAATGAAAAATGTCAGTGTAATATTAAACAGATTGTTCCTTACCTTGGTGAAGTTGTTGCCACTCTATATACAGATCATCATATGCTCCAATGGGGTAGTATTATTCCTTTATAGCTTCTATGAAATCATCCCAGGTAGGTTACACCTCAAGGCCAATATCATCTGTACTAAATCTCTTCTTTTACACTTCCCACCAATTTTTGACAAGCAATGATGATTTCAAAAGAGAAAAAGTGATATTCTCTTTATTGGTGAATTTATTTACAAAAAAATAGGAAGACAATTGATCCAACCAATTTTATACTACATCATCATTGATTTTTCCTTTAAATGTAGGGATATCAAAATTCACCTGAACCTTGAAGGGTGTTGGGGCACTAAAAGGATATGGGGGTATAGATGAGGAGTCATAATTTTCCATCCAAATTTTTTGGAGAATTTGGGTGAATTGTTATAATATCTATGCTTAATTCTATTAAAGGGATTCATTCACCATTTCTTGAAAGTATTAGATGTCTTAGTTCTATCTACCATTTGAAGTCATTTGAAATGAATAGGTGGATAGTTTGAAAGCTTTGTTGTTTTCTACCTAAGCTTCTTGTAGCCTGACCTCATCCTTAGGATCATACACTCTCAAGACAAACTGATCTGATACCACTGATCTAAAACTCAAAAGCTTTGGTTGAAAGATAATTCAAGAAATAAGAACAACACAATTGTAATAATGCTATCTCTAAGAAGAGATGTTTTATTGCTCAAAATTATAGATACAACACATGCCTATCTCTGGGAAGAGATGTCTAATTTCATTTTTAGGTTACATATTAATTTATACATAATTTTAAGGTATTAATAGGATGTGGAAGGTCACCAATATCAAGGGATATTAAGTGGTTTAACTTCCATGATTCACAACAATACAAAATTTGAGGAATTACTATTTTTAGAAACTTAGTATTTTTAGATTGCACTACTAAAATTGAAATTTGGGGTACTTTAATTTTTTTAGGGATAAAAAACCACTTAGTGGATCTCAATTTCATCTCATGATGTTAACCTCATTCTTATCTTTCCAATGGTTCAAACGGGGAGTCAAATAGAGCTATGGTGCAAAAGTTATGGCTCCCAAAAGTTCTGCCACCAATTGGGGTAGAACCATCATTGAAATTGTCACCTGAAATGTTGCTCAGATAAACTATTTCCAAGTTTATCCTTAACCAAATCATTTATCATTTTATATTTCCCCATACTATTAAAAATGATAATGGAATCAATTTCAAGAATAAGGACATGAAGAAGTTATGTGCTAAATTAAAAATATCCCACAAATTCTCCACACCTTATCATCCATAATGTAATGGACAAGATGAAGACACCAACAAAATTATCAATAAAATCCTTCAAAAAACCATTTGTGAACCTGCATAGATTGACATCTTCATTTATATCATACATTTTGGGCCTATCATACTAACATACATACTACCACTGGGGCAACACCATTCTTGTTAGTTTATGGTTTCGAGTCTATATTACCATTATAAGTTGAGATTCCATCCTTATGCATATATTTTCATAGTATCATTCCTGATGAGGAACTACATGAATTTCAACTTCATACTCTTGATCTTCTCAATGAACACCATCTAGCTATTATAACATTTAATTCTAAGTGGGCTTAATTAAATCTTAGCCTTGGTATTAATTAATTAAATAATAATATAATATTTATTATCATGAGATGGAAACCTCATGATAATAAATAATAGAGTTATAATTATTTAATTATTACCAAATTTCAATTAAATTATTTGATTAGGATGAATGGACCCATTACTTTAACAATGATCACCTCCCTTAATTTTTAATTATAAGTAGGGTTTTACCCTATTGTGAAACTAACTAGTGAATATGAAAAATTAATCATATCCAATCTTAAAGAGTTTTGTGAAAGTTTTTTGAGAATAAGTGAGAGGTTGAATAACTTGTATGGGTACAGAGGAGTTTTTCAATTATTGAATAATTCATCATTATGGGTTTTTTTACCTCTGAGAGGTTTTCCCACGTTAAATCTCTATGCAATGGTTCATTGATATCCATGATTCATTTATTATAATTTTCTCATTATTATTTATCTTAAATTCTATTTGTATATTGCTATCGTATACATAAATTTTATCATGGTGTCAGATCCTGGTGGATGGATGTGATAGACAAGTAATTTTTTCAAGCAAATTTTATTGTATTTCAAGTTTGTGAGAAGGTGTACAATAATGAAAAACTATTTTTTACATATGTTAACTAGAAATTAGTAAAAAAGTATTTTTTACCTATAAAAACTATGTTTTAGTCATGCCCAAAGGTTAGTTTGGCCATTTCAAGGCAGTTTGGAGTTTTACATGGCTTGATTTAGCCCCCTATAGCTTGTGGAAGATTCAATACTTTTTAGTGCCACTCTTTTTTAGCATTATAAAAATTTAAAAATAAGTTTTTTACATGAAAATTCAGTTTTTAAGGTTCTATCTATTTAGTTTTGAGGATTGAAGGCTTCGTGTAAAGTTTTAGGGCTTGAGAAGGCCATTCCAAGCCTATGGAATTTTTATATGTCCTTTTTAGATGCCATTTTATGGACTAACATAATACTACATCAAATTATCAACCAAAAATTATATTTTTAAGTTCTAATTATGTTTATTACGGAAGAACTAAAAGGTTTCCCAAGTTTCAAGTGAAATGAAGGTTTATAGACTGAGATAGGAGGAGCTGAAACTCTATAGGAGTGTCATTCTTCTCTCTTGAGCATACAATAGGTAAGCTTATGTTTTATATAGTTGAGTGAAATATTTAAAAAAAAAATTATTTATTAAAAATAAATATTACATTCAACATGGAAGGGGTCCCACTTTAGATTTTATGATTTACCAAAAGTAAAAAAAACTTTAATTTGTTTTTTACAAGTTAAAAATTACATGTACTATATATATATATATATAGTTAAAAATTAGGAAAAAAAGGTTTAAATTTAATATCGTTCATGGTGGTTGACACATCCTTGAACATGTCATGACATAAATTCAAAATGAATCCATTACTATATAGGATGATGACATGATAGTCACATGCACAGATTTTACAACCAAAGCTTAGGCTTTCAAAAATCATACTCTACCATCATGTCACCACATGGGGAGTGAATAAAAAAATGTGGGGAAAAACTTACACTTCAAGTTATTTTGAAGAAGTTAGTCGTAAGTACTACCAGGGCATGGAGAAACCCAATTTCCTCTCAAGCTTTCAATCCATAACCAAGAACACCATGGGAGGAGATAGGGACAAACTAAATCTAACATCTTATTTGGAGGTCCAAAGCATTAAAAATGTATGCAAGAAACTAAAAATATGGGGAATTATGAAATTCATGCAAAGGGTCATAGGTCATAATGAAAACATTTCAAAGGAATTTATGGTGGCATAGAATAAGAAGAAAATAGAAATAAGAGCCATAGGAATTTATATAACTGAGGATTTGATAGGTAAAGTCATGAGAATGTCTTGTGATGGGGATAAAGACTTCAAAGACCAATGGAATAATCTAGAATTTATATAGAGATTTTTTAGAACCAATGAGATCATTGAAACTGATAAAAAGGGTTTTCCAGCCATGGACCTTCCATGCTACTATCTTGAAGTATGTTTCAAGATTATGAAGTATATCACCCTTGAAGGTAAGTATACCCTAATATTTTTGCATCATTTCTTTCTATCAAATCACTTTTTAGGCTTCAAAATTAGCCTACCTTATTTCCATCTCAAATCCCTAGAGTGTACGACACTCACATTCTAAGTTAATGAATCCAACATAGTCATCAACCAAGGCCTCATTATCTTGTTTGTGAAACATGGTGAAACCCTTTGTGACAAAGAAGTCCCATTAGGATGGTATTCTATAGAGGAGGACTCCCTCGAGGAATACCCTTCCTTAGAATCCCACCACCCATTGCTAACCTTTCCCCAATTAGTCCCATTTCTAAGATTTATATCAGGGATCTCCCCCTAAAACTTATGATCAAGGAATCTAAGAAGGGTGGTTAGATCATATGTTAGCTCCACAATGAAAAGAAATCAAAATGAAAACAAACACACTAACAAGTATAACACTATATTTATTAGATCAAAGGGGAGTATGGTGAAGAAAACCAATTGATAAAGCATAACTAAAATTCAAGCAAAAATACCTTCCTTACCTTCCTTGAATGCTCCAAGAGATTTCTTTGTTTGGCTTGCTTGACTTGTGCTGAAGAGATCTTTGGCAAAAGGATTTGTGTGGCTCCTTCTCCCCTTGGCACCATGGTTGGATTTGTAGCTTGATGTGGATCAAAGTGGCTTGGCTTGGAATTTTGGCATTATAAATCTATAGTTTTCACTCTTGTCATAAAACCTATATTATAATATTACTCTATCTAAGCTCTTTAAATGAAGAGGTCTAGGCTTGTATTTATAGGTTTAGCAACTAACCTCAACCCAAGGAGAGTTAAGGTGTAGTTGGGGCTTGAAATTGGTTTAAACCTTACCTTTTTGAGTTAATTAACCCTAGTAGAGTTAAAAGGTGTCTAGACCTCATGATTAGCATGAAATAGGCATGGGTGGGCTATTTTGGATTTTGGACAACTCACAAAAGGTAATTATGAATTCCTTTGATATTCTTTGATTTTTTGATTTCCTTTTTGATAATTCATTTGATCTCTCATGGATAATTCAATTTAGAATTTTTATTTGATTAATTTTAGGCTTTTTGACATTATGAAGATTTTTGAATTAATTAATGTGTGCATTTGATCCCATTTAATTATTTTATAAGCCAAATTGTATTTTATGAATCTAAATTTGAGACTTTTGGGAATTCTTAGGTTAGATGTTCAAAGTTTGGTAATAATTGATCCAAAGTCTAATATGAAGCCATTGGTGGCCAATTTTATATGTGTAGAGTTTGCCCCTATTTGAGAAGGCATTATAATCTGTAAGCACAGTAATGCCTTCTCAAAGAATAAAAAGGTTCTATGTGCTTATGACTTCAATGGTAATGGATGAACTATAGGGTACCCCTGGAGGGAGTAGTTGGTAAAAGGGGTCAGCAAATGATCCCTCAAAAGAAGGAAACAAGTGGACCAAATAGGGAAATACACAATGATTAACTCAAAGTTAGGTAGAATCACTAAGAATACAAGTATGATGGTGTGAAATGATTTGCCCAAAGGTGGTTATAATCATTAGACCTCAATAGTGGAAAATATGATATAAAGATGCAAGTGGGATGGTATAAAATGATTTTACCATAGGCGGTTATAATCATTAGTATCTTGATTATGGCAAACAAGCCCCTATTAGGTGGAAAAAAGTAAATAATTTTCCCAAAGGAGGTTATAATCATTAACCCTCAAATTGGTGGAAACTCAATGATTTGCTTGAAGGTGGATATAATCATTGGAAATGCAAGTGGGATGGTGTATAATGAGTTTGGCAAAGGTGGTTATAATCATTGGACCCTGATAGTGGCAAACAAGTGAAATATGATGATTGCAAACATGATGATGTCAAATTGATATAGAGGATAAAGATGAATTAGATTACCTGCTAATATAGTGATGCTCATCCAAACTAACAAGAAAGAAAATTATTTTGTTGTTTAATTACTCTATTTGGGATATGATTTGGATTAGGTTGGAAATGTTTTTGAAGTTGGTGACAAGTAGATATCATCATTGCATTTGATATGTAGACTTCTTAAAGCTTATTTTTGCTATAACACATGATGGTAGGCATCATGATAGAACACCATAAGGACTTGGCTAAAGTATGCATAAGGACTGACTCCTGATCTAATACTCAATGGAAAATAATGCACCAATGATAAAAATTATGATGACAATGTTGACATATGAATATGGATTGATTCAAGAATAATGAATAAGGAATCACCCAATGAATGCACATAGAATAAATCAAGACCAAAAAACTAAAATAAAACAAACATAAACATAAATAAATAAAAATAAATAAAGAAATAAAGAAACATTGGTTAACCATAATGTTAATACAAACAATGTGACACAAACAAGATGAAGAACATTGCTCATAGAAAATAGGAGACAACTTAAAAAATAAAAAAGATGGAGGAATAAAATAAAAAGAAGGGGGTGGTCAAGCTATCTCCATA
Source organism: Torreya grandis (assembly GCA_037957365.1). Classification (NCBI taxonomy): domain Eukaryota; kingdom Viridiplantae; phylum Streptophyta; class Pinopsida; order Cupressales; family Taxaceae; genus Torreya; species Torreya grandis. Next base: position 922,525 of record JARHVA010005199.1, on the reverse strand, counting down.
TGTACTAGGCAAGTGGATGCTGCTTGCATAGTAATATGAATGTAATATCTAAAAAAACTTCATATCAAATGTAGTTCTCCCAAGATATAGGATAAAAGAAACATGATGAGAAAGAAAACATGATGAATGTGATAGAATAATATGGGACCGGTCTTGTAAAATGGTAAGTGCATGGGATAAAAGGCCAAAAAGGATGGGGAAACTAAGTGACAAGTGATTTCTTGTGATTTAGTAAGGGTTCCAAGAATCCTTAAGAAAAATAAGTGGTCAATGTTTTTGGTTTTTATAAATGATTTTACAAATAATAATAGTTAGGTTTTCATGATGTAAAATATGTGGGTTGGATGGGGATGTTTAATCCATAGAATAACACTTTATTTCAGTTTTTTATCCTTGAATATGAGAACACATTTGGTACTAAAAATGTTAGATAAAAATTCTGCTCACATGATGAATCCCAAAATCTATTTTTTAAAAAAGATTTTACAAATATTTTTGGAATTTTGGAGCATCTCAACTTAATTGAGAATGATGAGATAACAAACGGTCCAAGCTCATAAAATGGCAAGAGCATGGCTAAATTGAATAGATGCTTACAAAATGGTGATAGAATAATGTCAAAGGGGGACTAAGTTAACCTTAATAAGTATTGATCATGGCCCACATAATCCAAAAATGGCCTCAAGTCATAGTAATTCCACATCAGAATGGAGGAATTTGACTAGTGTAACAACCAAATCAAATAAAATAGACATAGTTGGCATAATGGCCCACTATGACATAGGAATGAAAAGTTAGTATGTCAAGGCATAATAAACAAATATTGCCCCTAGTTTTCCTATAAGAGGTTATAACTAGGAAATAACATCATAGATCAAATGATACTAATTTTCCCATAGATATTTATAATTAGTAGCAAGACCAGTGAGACACTAATTTACCCATAGGTGGTTATAATCAAGCCCACACAAACAAAACATGATATATAATAAAATAATAAATGAAAGATAAAATTAACAAAATTTTGTCATACTTCTCTAAAATATAGTCTCTATCTAGAATTCTTGAAATAACTATTTAAAATGATCTAATTCTTCATGCTAAAAGTAAAACCAATGGATGAACCAATGTTAAATGGGCTAGGTAGGTAGGGTAAAAACATGTCGATCGATAGAAAAGGTATGGTAGAATGAAATGGTGGAAAGACAAAGTGATAGAATGGTATGGTACATAGAATAATGTTGATAATATGGTACAATGATTTTGGCTTGGGTATGGTTTTTTATTCCATTGGTCTTGTTGATGTGGAGATGTATGTATTGATCAACATATGATACAACTAGAATAATCAATCATGTAAATTACTAGCCCATACCTCATATAAATAGCTGCTCTATCAAGAACTAGCTATAGATTTGGATGCAAATGATGTTATTGTGATCTTTGTTAGTCATTGATTTTATTTCCTTCAAATATCAAGACAAGGTATCTTTATAGCCTTTGCAAAGGAAAGTGTAGCTAGGGATGGTAAATACAAACAAATTTTGGGTGATAGGTTTGATTTAGAAATGGAATGATGGAGGATGATGAAATGTGTAATGGCTGGGAAATAAATGAAGATCAAGATTTTTAGGCATACACAATGTTGCTAATTTTGGATTCAACATAACTTTGGATGTGGTAGGGCCAAAGACTTATGAATATGCTCTCGATAGGACCACTAGATTTTATTGTTGTTTGGGCTTGAGAGTAGTTACCATATGATTAGGCTGTAGATTGGAAACTATTTTGATTTGATCTTTGATAATGTCTTTATCAAGTAGTGAAGAAATTTTGTGTTTAGCTATTGGTGCCTTAAAGAGGTTTTCACTAGTGAATTTGTATTAATTGTCCCATAGTGCCTATAAAAAGGTTTCACTAAGGCACATTGAATTTTGAATTTGATTGTCTTTTAGCACCTCTAAAAAGGTTTCATTAGAAGATGCTGAGTTTGGACTTTGATCATCCCCTAACACCTCTAAAAAAGTTTCATTAGGAGATGGTTCTTATTTTACATGAATTTAGTCTTAGCCTACCTAATGTTCTTCAATTTATATGTTGCCATGGATGAAATTCAATAAGGTATGATTTTATTGGTCCCAGTCAACACTTGTGGGAGATGGAATGATAATAACATGGCTAGGTTGGTTGGTGGTAATGGCATGTGGAATGGTAATGAAATGGGGAGAGGCAACACAATACTCATAGAAGATACTTGGATAACTTGTGTTGATGCTAAAGTAATCATCCTCAAAAACCAAAAAAGGATCACACATGTATTCAAATTGATCTACTAGGCATGCATAACCAATATTGTAATAGTCATGAACATATTCTAATTTTGAATCTGATTCTAACTAATAGAATCTAAATATGATGTTGAGATTGATGTTGATTTTGATTTTAAAGCTAAATTTAATGTTAGTTCAAGAATAAAACCCAACTCTAATTTTTATTCTTCATTTGGTGTGGACATCTCTATAATTATGTCTTTTTGAATGCTTGGTTTAGGATAAATAATGGTTTATGATGGCATAATGGGCTCTTTAGGAAAAGGATTTGCTAAGAAAGACTGTATAGAGATTGGTTTGTCAAAGTGAGACTCCTTAAATATGGAAAATAGGTCAAGAGATAACTCCTCATAACTAACTTGTCAGAGGGAGGCTCTTTAAAAATAGGCATATGGTTGAGGTAATTATTTTCCTAAAGGCAATTATAGTCATTAAAAATTGACTCAATAAAGACTGGCTTGTCAAAGTGAGACTCCTTGACAATAGGTACAGGATCAAGAGATGATTCATCATAGGTTGACTTATCACAAATGGTTGGTTTAAAAAAACATTATGGATTGGTTAGTTTTTTTGGCCTTGGTTTACAATCAATTATAAAATACTAGTTTTGAACATAACTTTACCCTCAAATGATTGGATTGGTTGGAGAGGTACTAATGGGCTTGGTTGAGGAACTAATTGGCTCAATTAGGGTACTGGTTGGTTTGGTTGAATAATGATAGGGTGTTTTGGAGCTTGCTTGCTCACACAAGCCAAATGATGAAGTCCTCAAATGGTAATGGTAGGGCATCAAGCTTGATTTCTCACACAATCTAAAGGATGAGGTCCTAAAATGGTAACAATAGGGTGTTGTGGAGCTTGATTTCTCATACAATCCAAAATATGAGGTCCTAAAATAGAAATGGTATGACATTTTGGAGCTTAGTTACTCACACAAGCCAACATATGAGGTCTTCGAATGACAAGTCTGGGGCATTATGGAGCTTGGTTACTCACATAAGCCAAAGGATGAGGTTTTGGTGTATGCACCTAAATTTTCCCACTCCATTGAACATCACTAATATTCTAATTAGTCAACACTAAATCCACTCATCTCATTTATTCTAATTTATCTCGCTAATTTATCCCCCCTTCCTAATCATTTATCTAACATCCCCCTTCATTCTTCTTAAATTACTTACCTTATTCTTTTCCACTTTTTTATTAATTATTTTAATCATTTCTTAGTCTTATCCTAATCTATCTTATCTATTATTTGGGAATTTTAAATTCCCATAACCCACTTAACCACTTACTAGCCTATTCCTAGGCTCTCCTACACCTCTAGTTCTTAATAACCTACCTAATTCCCATCTAATCATCATTATCCCTAAGAAGGATTATAAAACCCTCCAAATCGAGAACCTTCTCTATTATCACCCCTCCTCTCTATAAGCCTCTAAATCTAGAAGCTTCTAAGGAAATTTTAAATTCCTTTTAATCCTCAACCCTTGATCTCCTTCATACAACTTTGAATCTCCACCATAAATATTTCCCTCTTCTTTCTATTTAAACAAATATTCTCCTCCATGGAAGCCAATGAGTAACTATCTAATTTCTTCATGCCAATATAGTCATTGAATCCTTAATCAAACATCCCTATCATTCCATCATAATGTCACAAATTTGAGTCAAGGTATATCAATCCAATCTCAATCTCTTTTTATTTTTAATTCCATTTGATCATAGTGTAGAGCACTTAGCTTTAGGATTCTAATGCTATTTTGAATTGGTTTTATTCATCCATTGCATTTGGTCTTAACGGCTCTATCACTTTAACTAGGTAGTTAGTTATTTGGGTTGATTGAATTTCATGATTTAAATCCATAGAAATAAAAAATCATCTACATTTTAGTGATCACAGTGGTCACCAAAATGTAGCCTAAAATTTGAGCTTATGGATTAAAGTATCTAATTTAATCACTCATACTTCAAGTCACTAAGTAAAGTCTAGAGCCATTAAGTTCTAATGAAAATAGATGAACAAAAAAATTTAATCCTACACTTATATACTAAATCTAAATAATCCAAACCATGGTTAAATAAAATATAAAGACAAAAGGATTAGATTACCTTAGACTCAACAATTTGACATTATGATGGCATGTTGATATATTGTTGATGTTGGATGCTTGAGATTGATTTTTTATGGAGACTATGATTTTTCAAGAATGCCTTATATGGAGGAAGTGAGTTTTTTAAATAGATTTTGGAGGGAGAGATCAATGGTGGAGATTTGAAGTTGGTTGGAGGAGATCAAGGGATGGAAATTATCCAAGGAATTTAAAATTTCTTATAAGCCTCTAGATTTAGAGGATATTAGAGAGGAGGGATGAGAATAGAGAAGGTTTTATATTTTTAAGGTTATAAAATACTTCTTAGGGATTAATGATGATTAGATGGATAATTAGATAGGGATTAGGGACTAAGGATGTATGAAAGTCTAGGCATAGGCTAGCAGGTGGGCCATTGGGAATTTAAAATTCTCAAATAATAGGTATATATGATTAGGATGGGATAATGGGGTTTAGGATATATTAATTATGAAGTGGGATAGAATAAGGTTAGTATATGAAGAAATATTGATGGGGGACATTGGATAGATGACTAGGAATGGGATAAATTAGATAAGCGAAATTAGTGTCAATTAATATTATTATTAGTGACATTAAGTGAAGTGAGAGAATTTAGGTGTACAAATTTTGCCTTGCTTTCAAAGGGAATTATGAATGGAGTGAAGTGGAAGGATTAATTATCTTTAAAAAAAACCATGTCATGTTAGTCATAAACCACCATTTACCCATTCTCATACTAGAAAAGGGAATCCAATCTTGGCCACCTCACCTACTTCCAATCCATCCACCCAACCACATAAAAAACCATATGATCCAAATTCCAATGCTTCCATATATAAATAACAAAGTGAATTAGGTCATTATACTCCTCTTCCTATATCCTTCTAATCCCTTTTCAAATAATTAGTCACCACCAACATGATGGTCTATCCACCCATCTAACATCTTGATCCAAATAAGCCTAAGCCTTCTTGGTATAAAGATAATAATTTTTTTGTATATCATCACACATGGGGCATAATATTAATAAATATCACCATTTTCAAGACTATGTTCAAGACCTCATCAACCATAGTGACATAGTAACTGAGGATAAACCAAATGAATCTATATCCCTAGGTAAACAAGAAGAAAATGTTAGAACACAACTATTTACTAAGAGGGGGGTGAATTAGTAGATTGAATAAATTAATCCATTAATAATTTTGATGTAGATTAAAACATATATACATAGATCACACACACACAAATATGCATAACACCCAATGTTGTGGAAACCCCAATATGGGAAAAATCATGATGAGAAAATACTAGAATATATTAATCTAATCCAACCTCACAATTAAAACCACATTAGTTACAAAAATATGACATAGACCCTAAGGAGACACCAATCCCCTAGTTTAAGTGTACCTAATCTAAGGAAGCACAAAATCCCTACCTGAGCACCAAATTATCTTATCTGATGGCACCTACCAATCATATCTATATTCAAAATACAGAGCTATAAATCCAAATTACAATATTGATTCATAAATGAATCTAATTTGAATTCTGTATTATAGGTCTAGTCTGTAACTTCTCATACTTTGTGCATCTCTCTCTTCTCTTCTCTTCCTCTCTACCCTTTTATCTCTTTGTCTCTATATTTATCTATTTGACACACTTCATTAATATTTTCCTCTCTACCTCTCTCTCTTAATTTGACTCTATTCAATAACAAACAACAACCTTTACTATATCTTAGATGACATATATATAAGCATTATATCTAGGTCTCATATATTTTATGTGTTCACATTTGGTCTATAACACATCATGCTCTATGCTTAGACTCAATTTAATTGATAGGTTTCTTTCTTATTGAATTCATGCTTAACCACCATTATTCTATGTTTTATTACTATATTTAGCATATATTGGCCTTTGGTTTTGATTCATATGCCATATTACATAATTTATATCAATCATAGTGATCTATGTCATTATCTGTGTCATATAATGCATCTTTCTTTTATGGTCCTTTGCTTAATAGTTGTGATGAAAAAATATTTAAATACTGACCATTGATATTAAGTTTCATGCCATGATCTAATGATCCTCATGCAATTTTCTCAACTTTAAAATGTGTCTATTAGATCAAGTTATGATAGGCTCACATGCTCCATTAGATCCTTGTATGCTTCCAAGTTTTAATATTTCAAATTTAAAATGCATTCATTAGATATTTTGATCTAAGATCTTGTGTGACATTAGATATTCAAAGTAGGATGAACTTTATCTTTGATTATCATTAAAAATTGAGCTCTTAATCTCATCTTGTTACTTCCTGAGTCTTTGGAACATATATGCTCCATTGATATCATCAAAGTAGCTCAGTATTTAACTCACCTCTATGTCATTAAACATCAATCACTTGATCTCATTGAGTCCACTTACTTTGTTAGATATTCATTACATGATCACTTGATCACTGTTGATCCTTAGAAGAAGCTTGATCTTTATCTTTGACAAGCTCTCATGAGTATGACACTTGGCATCCTTGTGTGCCTTCTGCACATTTACTATCAGTTCATGCTATTATGGAACTTGGTATTCCCACATTAATCTTTGACTATTTAACTTTAAACCACTATATAGATTTATTGTGCAAGCTCCATAATTGTGAAACTTATCACTAGCACATTTACTCATAGGTATCTTTGATAAATTGACTTTGCTACACTTCATTAGATCTTCAATGTATGATTAATCACTAACCATTGATAAACCTAGGAAAAATATTAAGTCTAAGACTTAGGAAATATTAAGGTCTTTAATCACTTCTTGAGCTGATAATTGTTAAGTCAAAGGGCCCAGTTACACAATGATGACAAGGACTTAAGATATAACTTAAGTAAATTATTCTTGCCTTTATATAATCAATCTAAAACTAGAACATGCCTATGAAAGAAATGGCTTAAACCCTTAGGGTTTAACTAGAAAACCCTATAATGTTTGAGAGTGAAAATAAATTATTTATGAATTCATTTCTCTTCATCTAATCTTGTAGACCATATATCTAGGATGCACTCAAAAGACCCATAACAGATCTTTAATGAATTGCTCTTCAATCCTCTAGAAATGGTATCTATAAAAACATGACAAATTTATACTTTACAACTATAAAACATGCTCTTATATCCAATCTCATGCCAATAATATACCTTTTGATATCAATGATAATCATAGTGCCAACAATCTCCCCCTTTGGCATTGATGGCAAACTAAATGCTCTGATCTTATAATACTCTACTCCTTTGGCATTAATTGCATTGGCTTCTGATGAACTTGAGCTGAAAATGTTCATACCAAACTTTCTCCCCTTTAGGCAATGGAACATTTTCCTAAACTCAACTTGTACACATTTTCTACTCTTTCAAACTTTTACAGAGAGCATTTACACTTTTTCTCCCCCTTTGACATCAATGGCAAAGGGACTCCAACTTTCTCATAGTTTGTCCAATTTTTTTCTCCCCTTTATTAGATAAAGGAGTTTTCCAAATAATATGCCACCATAAACTTATTAGAAATTTGAAAAAATATGAATACCTAAATTGCCTTTTCTCTCTTCTTCCAGGGATTAACAAGACTTATGTGATACTCCCCCTAGACTCATACCCTATCACTAGGATATAATGATGTGATGTAGGAGCCACCACTCCCAATTTTAATCTCAGATAATCAAAGTATTCCTTGGGAAGAGGTTTGTTGAATATGTCTAAAAATTGACCCTGAGTTAGCACATACTCCATTATGACCTCTTGATTTTCAGCCTTTTCTCTTAAGAAGTGATGATTGATATGTGAGTAGTTCTAGAATACATCACTAGATTCTTTGATATGTTAATAGCAATTGAATTGTCATAAAGAATAGAGATAGGTGATTTGTATTCTACCTTGATGTTTTTTAGTGCTTTTTCATCCATAAGACTTGAGTGCAACATGCCACTACTACCACATACTCTGCTTCTGCTATATAAAGAGTAACTAGCTCTTGCTTTTTGCTTAACCATGAAACAAGTTTGCTTCCAAAGAAAAATTCACCACCACTAGTGCTTATTCTATCATCAACACTTTCTACCCAATCAACATCTATATATGTTATCAAAGTGAAATCTTCACTTTTAGGATACAATAGGCCATAGTCAATTGTGCTCTTGATATATCTAAAAATTATTTTCACTGCATTAATGTGATTATTTAGAAGTAGCTTGAAATATTTCAACCATGTATACTACTTTCATGATATCAAGTCTTGATATATTTAGGTATAACAAGCTACTTATCATTGATCTATACATAGTATAATTTGCATCAAGGGACTCATACTTTTTGCTCAACTTACATCCATTTATCATGGGAGTACTTACTAGTTTGATATCTTCCATCCCAAACTTCTTGATTAATTCCTTAGCATACTTGGTTTGAGATATAAATATCCCTTCATCAGTTTGAGCTATCTGTAGACCTAGGAATAAAAAAAGTTCTCCAAGCATAAACATCTCAAACTCATTTTGAATTTGAGTAACAAATTCTTTACATATTTTATTGTTGCTACCACCAAAAATGATATCATCCACATAAACAATGACAATCAACATATGCTCACCTTCTGATTTGAAGTATAGATTGTTGTTTACACATCTTTTATTAAATACTTATTGTTGTAGGTACTAGTATAATCTTGAATACCATGCTCTAGGTGTCTATTTTAGACCATACAAAGTTTTCTTCAGTTTTCACACATAATATTATTCTTATGATAGATGAAAACCTTTAGGTTGTTCCATATAGACTTCCTCTTCTAGAATCCCATTCAAGAAAGTAGACTTAACATCCATTTCATAGACTTTGAACTTATTATAAACAAAGAATGATAAAAACATTCTTATGGCTTATAATCTAGCAACTAGAGAAAATGTTTACTCAAAATATATGCCCTCAACTTGTGTATATCCTTTTCACACCAATATTGCCTTATCCTTATAAAAATTCCATCCTCATTGAGCTTATTTCTAAAGACCCATTTTGTACCTATTACATTCTTATTTTAAAGTCTTGGAAATAATTCCCAAGTTTTATTTTTAACAATTTAGTTCAGTTCTTATTCCATGGATTTTAGTCAATTCTCATCCTTGCTAGCTTCAACATAGCTCTTAGGCTCAATTTTAGACATTAGAGCAAAACTTACTTGATCCTTGTTCATTGAACCTCTTCTCCTTGTCTAAACTCCTTCATTTTTATTATCAATGATATGATCTATAGGATGATCCTTTTGAACAAATCTTGTAGGTGCCTTTTCATTTACTTCCTAATTCTATTCATTAGCTAATTCCTCTTCATCATTTGATTCTTCATTACAAATTTATTTATTAGGTTTAACATGTTTCAAGCCTTCTTCAACCTTGACATTGATGCTATCTACAATCTTGAGTAGCCTTTTATTGTAACATATATAGGCTTTGATTTGGGTAGAATAACCAAGAAATATTCCTTCATCACATCTTTATTCAAATCTTCCCAATTTGTCTTCTATTCTCCTGATGTAGCATTTACAACTAAACACTCTGAAGTACTTAACAAAGGCAAGTTTTCCATATCATAGTTCATAGGGGGTTTTATCATTGTTTACCCTTAGTTGAACTTTGTCCAAGATATATACTACTATTTTTACAGCTTCTCTCTAGTATCCATTAGGTAACTTGCCCTCTTTTAGCATTGTTCTAGCCATTGCCTTGACTGTTATGTTCTTTCTTTCAACAACTCCATTTTGCTATGGAGTCCTTGCTCCAGAGTAATGTCTTTTGATTCCATGCTTCTCATATTACTCTATGAACTCATTTGAGGTGAATTCTCCACCTCCATTATATCTTAAGCATTTGCTTTTTTTTCTTATTTCAATCTCTACCATGGCCCTAAAGATCTTGAATCTTTCAATGCTTGAGACTTGTCCTTCAAAAAGGTTACCCATGTCATTCTTGAGTAATCATCTACTAGAAGCATGAATTACCTTTCTCCTTTGGATCTTTTTGTCTTAGTAGGAACACAAATATCAATATGAAATAACTCTAAAGGATTTGTAGTTGCATACTCCTTTATTTGAAATTTGACCCTTTTTTTCTTGCCTTGTTGATATTCCTTTCAAGTAGTGTTTACAGGTTTGGTTATCTTAGGTATATGTATAACACACTTATTTGAGCTCACCTTAACTAGGTTATAAAAATTGACATGACCCATTATTATATACCATAACCAACTATCATCAACCTTTCCTATTAGGTAGCTATTACCATTCACTTCACTAAGATTATAGATATTGCTTTTAGTTCTCTTCCTTTCTACAACTAGTCTTCTAGATCTCCTTATCTTTCATCCTTATACATTAAATGTGACCTTATATCCATTGTCACACATTTGGATGACACTTAACAGATTGTGTCTCAATCCTTCAACATAAAAGACATCATATGTAGGCAATTTTCCATCTATATTTAAGGTTCATTTAACACAAATCTTTACTATAGTATTGTCTCCCAAGATGATAGATCCTTCCTTACATTTACTCTATTTTATTAACTTGATCTTGTCACTAGTCATGTGTTTTGAGAAACCATTATCTATTACCCATAAATTTTGTTCCTTGGCATGGAGTGTAGTTTGAGTAATCATAGATTGATCTTTCACTTTCCACACATCCTTGGGTTTATTATTTATCTTATTTAACCATTTTTAAGAGAATTGTTAACCTTTTTTCACATTGGGAGGCATGATTTTATTTTTACTTTTTATCTTTAGTCTTACAAAGTTTGTTATACATTGTTTAACTATGTGACCAAAATTATTATAGTTATAACATGTTACATTTGTAACTAACAAGGGTGAAAATGAATTTATAGTTACAAAGTTTGTTCTCTTTTTTGGTATAACCCTACATTCACTATCCATATGACCAAACTAATTACATGTATAATAATAACCATAGAAAAATGAGGAATACCTAGTCATGGCATTTCTTTGTGCAGGATGAGGAGGTCTTCTTAACTCTGTCTTCTTCAAGTCTCTCACCTTTATGAAACCATCTACATAAGATACATTTGTTTTTTGCATCTTCCTTGAAATTTCAAAGATTGACTCACTATCCTTCTTCTTTTCTTCAAGCTTCTTTTTAGCTTTCTTCTCATTAACAGTTCTACTGTTTGTCTTTGTATTTTTGTAGCTTAGCCTACTTTACCTTATCATTAACCTCATATCTTATCTTCAATTTGTTCTATACATCTTATGCATTTTGAAAATGCATCACTTTAATAAACTCTAAGTTTTAAAATCCATAAAAGATAACATTCTTTGCCTTAACATTGCTCTCATATACCTTCTTTACAACCTCATCAATAGGAGTTATAGCATGGGATATATATCCATTTACAATAGACATACATACATCAAAACCTAATGAAGATAGATATGCTTCCATTTTAATGCTCTAAAATTCATAGTTTGATCCATCAAAGAGAGGTGTTTTATTTGAGGAAAAGCCTTCTTGACTAGCCATTTATGTTCATTGTCCAAGATTTACCTAAGTTGATTAAGCTTCTTTTAGGGAACCAAAGATTTGATAAAAATTTTTAGAACACAGCTATCTATTGAGGGGAGGGTGAATTAGTAGATTGAATAAATTAGTCATTTAATACTTTTGATGTAGATTAAAATATATATGTAGATATCACACACACATAAATATGCATATCACCTAATGTATGTGGATAACCCAATATGGGAAAAACCATGGTGAGAAACAACTACTAGAATCTACTATTCTAATCCAGCCTCACAATCAAAACCTCACTGGTTACAACATTTAAGGGCATTGACCCTAAGGAGATAGCAATCACATGGTTTAAGAGAACCTACTCTAAGGAAGCACCAACTCCCTAACTGCTCACCAATTTAGCTTATCTGATGGCACCCAAAAATTAGATCTATATTCAAAATATGGAGATATAAATCTAGATTAAAATACTGATTCATAAAATAATCCAATTTTAATTCTTTGTTATAGGTCTAGTCTATAACTTCTCATGCTCTGTACATCTCTCTCTTCTCTTCTCTTCCTCTCTACCCCTCTGTCTCTATGTCTCTATATTTATTTATTCAACACACTTCATCAATCTCTTCCTCTCTACCTCTCTCTCTCTCAATTTGACTTTGTTTAGTAGTAAACAATAGCCTTTATTATATCCTAGATCACACACACACACACACACACACACACACACACACACACACACACACACACACACACACACACACACACACACACACACACACACACACACACACACACACACACACACACACACACACGCACGCACGCGCACGCGCGCGCGCGTGCTCGTGTGTACACGCATGTGCGCATGCACACACACGCATGTGCACACACACACATTATATTTAGGTCTCATATCTTCTCTATGTTCACACTTGGTTTGTAACACATCATGCTCCATCCTTGGAAATAGTTTAATTGATAAGTTTACCACTTCTTGAATTCATGATCCACTACCATGATTCTCTATATTATTACTATTTTAAGCATATATTAGGCTCTAGTTTTGATGCACATGCCATATTACACAATTTAGATCGATCAGAGTGATCTATGTCATTATTTATGTCATATAATGCATCTTTCCTACATGGTCCTCCACTTGACCATTGTGATGAACAAATATTTAAATATTGACCATTGATCTTAAGTTTCATGCCATGATCTAAAGATCCTCATTCAATTTTATCAACTTTAAAATACATCCATTAGATCATGTTCTAACAAGCTCACACACTCTTTTGGATCTTTGTATGCTTTCAGGCTATAATATTTCAACTTTAAAATGCATCCATTGGATATTTTGATTTGAGCTCCCACGTGTCATTAGATCTTCAAAGTAACATGAAATTTATCTTAAATTTTTATTAAACATTAAGCTCTTAATCTCATCTCATTGATTCTTGAGTCTTTGGAACATATATGCTCCATTGATCTTGTCAAAGTAGTTTGATATTTAACTCACCTCTATATCATTAAAAATCAAGCACTTGATCTTATTAAGTCTACTCACTCTGTTACATATTCATTGCATGATCACCCACTCACTATTGATCCTTGGAAGAAGCTTGATCTTCATCTATGACAAGCTCCCATGATTGTGACACTTGGAATCCTTGCATGCTTTTTGTACATTTACTATTAGTTCTCACTATTGTGACACTTGGAATTCCCACATTAATCCTTGGCTATTTAACTTTAAATCATTATGTAAATTTTATATGCAAGATCTATGATTCTAACACTTATCATAAGCATGTTTAATCATAACTACCTTTAACAAATTGACTTTACTATGCTTCATTGGATCTTCAACATATGTTTAAGTGTTAACTGTTGATTAAGCTAGGAAAAATATTATGTCTAAGACTTATGAAATATTAAAGTCTTTGATCACTACTCAAGCTGGTAATTGATAGGTCAAAGGGACTGGTTTCACAATGATGACAAGGAATTAAGATATAACTTAAGTAATTGGTTCTTTCCTATATCTAGTCAACGTAAAAATAGAACATGCCCATGAGTGCTATGACTTAAACCCTTAGGGTTTAACTAAGAAACCTTGTAATGTCTGAGAGCTAAAATAAATTATTTCTAAGCTCATTTCTATTCATCTAAAACTATAGACCATATATCTAGGATGCACTTGAAAAAAACATAATAGATATTTAATTAATTTCTCTTCAATCCCCAAAAAATGGTCTTTATAAAAACATGACAACTTTTCATGATACAATTGTAAGACATGCTCTTCTCTCTAATCTCATGCCAACAATCTCCCCTTTGACATAAATTAAAATCATATTGCCAACAGAGAAATTCCAAGATTCCCTTCCCAATCATGATCAAGCCCTTCCCTTTTCAAGCCAAGTTTAAGATTCCAAACCCATCCTATATGATCCCCCGATCCTAGATAAAATTTCCATCAAAGCTGAATCTACTCCCCATGATCTTATTCCTCTTGTATTTCATGAACCGTCTTAGTCATAACAATGTTCTTGTAATCTTTATCTATCAAATATTATCATAATGAATCTGATCCTCCTTTGGATGTGTCTACCGTGGCTAGTCCTAGTGATCATTTTGCTGATCTTGAGAAGATTTTATTTAATGTTAAAGCTAGGTCTCCTAGGAATCCCTATGAATAATATGTTTCCCCATAACCACTTATTAACCTCATCACACCATCTCTACCACCTCAATCCATCATGGACCCTTTTATTCCCATTGATGATCACTTCATCACCTCCCTCCATAAGGATGAATAGGGACATATATCATTAGACCCTTCCTTGAGAAATTTAATGTGTGCCACAAAAAAATAGGTTTATGACCACATTTCAAAATTCATAAGTCTTAATCAAGTCATCCTTAACCTTACCAATTAAAATCAATAAAATTCTAATCATTGGCCTGATATGAACATGTCTTCCCCTGGTGAAGCCCAATATTAGGCACTAGAGGAATGTTAAAGATAAAATAATCAATTATCAAGTCAAAAATCAATCTCCCCTACTAAAGCCCAAAATCAAGCACTAGGGGGTAGTCAAAATCTAAATAATGTCAAAAGCATGACTGATCATCCATCAAGTGATCAGATCATAGATGAATCACAAAGTCAAAGTATCTTAGATCTTTTGTAGTCTTTTATCAATTGGCACCAATAAAATGAAGCATGACCCACATATCTAATGATGTATGTGCCTACCAAAATTAACCTTCCATACCCCATAATACTATACTATCTTGATTATATCATCCATCAAAATCAAGCTCTAATTGAATCCATACCTCACATCACCTCCCTAGGAAAAATTATCTCTCTTAAGGGAAACAAAGACACCTGGTATAGATATAGAGAGGGGTCTCCATCAAGCATCAACAAAGGTCACATAGACCTTAATACATCAAATAACATGACCACAACATAACAAATCCATAGAATAGTTGTTGGCTAGAGATCACCTAATGCTTACATTACTACATCTCATCCCCATATACAATAAATTGAGATGCCATTCCAAAATGTAAAAATTAAAAAAAAAAAGGTGAAATAAAAATCATTCATCCAATGGTGAAAACTAGTCTTATGGCACATTGGGTAAGTACCATGATTAAAACTAGTTTCTAACATCATGGTAAAATAATTAATTATCTGCATTATACCTCAAAACTTGGGGGAAAAATTTGTCTATCCCTTGTCAATATATCCATAATTGTCTCATCCCTTATCAACTTTGTCTATATAACAAATCCACATCATCCTTATCTATCTTATCCCCTAGTCCATTGTTCTTACCCATCATCTTCCATCATATCACATTCCATACCATATTCACCTTTGTAATGAATGGAAGGTGTCTTGAGAAGTGAAATCATCTTGGCATATCCTCTAATGAACACTCAGGTAACTAAACATTTGGTTCCTTCATGATATGGTCATCAATAATCCTTAGCCCCTTTTTCCTTGGTCTTCATAATTTTATCATCCGATTCATCCTCATCCTCATCCTAGCTACTAGACTTGCTATTCCCTTTGCTAGTAACCCCATTTGTACATTATACATACATATTCCAAAAAAGAACTAAAAATTTGAAATATGTCAAAAACCCTAAAAATCATAAAATCTAAAAAGGCTAAAAATAGTCCATTGTGTCTTATCTTATGCCTAATCCCCTAGTAACATAAATATCCATCCATCTCATATTTTCCCATCTTTACATATCACATTTCATCTTGGAACCAAATTAGAGTGGTCACCCATCTCCCCATATCTTCCTCATCCTTTTGAATAAGTGTTATTAACATGCATCAACTTATTAAATATTTTAATTTGGAATCCATCACTTTCCTTGTCAATGATTTTTCATACCTAACACCCATCCAATCACTATTTTTCTAGTATGGAAGGTACTTGATCCCATTACTTTCCCTATCAATGATTTTTCATACCTAGCACCCATCCAATCAATATTTTTCTAGTATGGAAGGTCCTTGATCCCATCACTTTCCTTATCAATTCCTTTTCATACCTAACACCCATCCAATCACTCTTTTTCTAGTATGGAAGGTATTTGATCCCATAATTTCATACTCTTCTTGCTAGATTAGAATCTTGTAAGGCCTTGTCTATTGGTAATCCTTGGTCATCACTTTTATAAATCACCTTATTTGGCCAATTTTAGATTCTATTTCAAGACCAAATATATATTCAAAGACCTTATCCCATCCTCCATCCTTTTATCCAAAACTAGGGGCAACATCTTAGCCTAATCCTAATCATGATCACCCTATCCAAATCAAAGCCCATCCAAAGTCCAAAATCACATAATGATCATCCAACCCATCACCTAATCACTCATCCCATCATTAGATAAGACATTGGGACATTGCATGTAGATACTTATCTATATTACTTTCATTTTATTTTTATGTATTTTATCATGTATATATCTTATTTGTCTTATGTTTTATTTGTATCGTATCTTTTTTAATATTTGGAAATGAATAGGGATGCTATGAGGACACTAAAAGTGCCCTTGAGGATGCAAGTTTTTCTACTTACCCATGCACTTTAGCACCACATCCTCTTGGTCATGTCTATATTATAGGGAATACTACCAAGTGTCATACCTTTTGGATTGCTTAGACTATGATGAGCCTTATGACATTTATGATGGCTTGATCACCTCCACCCTCATCATTCATCTAATCATCCTTATTCCCATCACTAATCTAATCCTCTCAACTCATCCAAATAACATCCCATCTTTTATCCTTATCATCTTCATCTCATCATCTGAATCATATCTTTTAATCACTAACAATTTTAATCATCCTCATCATCATCACTTTCTAATCACTAATCATCATCATTATCATCATCTCCTAGTCATAACTACATCATCTTGAGGTCTTTTCAAACTATGTAGGCAACACTTGGCCAATTTTTAGTGCCCAAAGATAGCTTGATCACTATTTCTATCATCCATTATCATCCCCCAATATTTTGGTCACTCAAATCATATTGATTCTTCTCTATCATCACATATATCATATTGATTGATTTAGATTAAGATATACCCATCATTATTCATCATCAAATCCTGAGCTAAAATTCTCTCCCTTGCATGCATCCTTACTTGGGTTACATCTAAATCTCACAACCTTTTAATCTTATCATCATCATGTTAATATTTATTCCCCTTTAAGATGTGTTGACAACTATGAAACCCATCATCTTTACTCCCTATGCATGTGTCTTTTCTAGGGGCATAATCACTCTGTATCTCATTACTCAAGTCAACTTCCTCTTCTTCATCATCTATCCCACATCTACCATGCCATCCCTTCATCTACCCATCATATCCCACCCATTGTTTCTTCTTTTGAGTGGCCATCCATCTCATTCTTCCCTACATATCCCCTTGAGGGGGCATAATATACAATAATATCATTTACTAAAATGACATGGTTTTTCTTTGAAAGACCATTAATCCTTCCACTTCATTTTACTCATAATGCCCTTTCAAAGAGGGAAAAAATGTATGCACCTAAATTGTCTCTCTCTATTTAATGTCATTGATATTCTTATTAGTCAACACTAATTCCACTCATCTCATTTATTCTAATTTATCTCATTAATTTATCCCCCATTCCTAATCATTATCTAACATCCCCCTTCATTCATCTTAAATTAATAACCTCATTCTTCCCCACTTCTTCATTAATTTTTCTAATCACTTTTTAGTCTTATCCTAATCTATCTTTTCTATTATTTGGGAAGTTTAAATTCCTATAACGCACTTAACCACCTATTAGCCTATTCCTAGGCTTTTTGACACCCCTAGTTGCTAATCACCTACCTAATCCCCATATAATCCCCCATATAATCATCATTAGTTTTAAGAAGGATTCTAGAATCCTCAAAATCTAGAACCTTCTCTATTCTCACCCTTCCTCTCTATAAGTATCTAAATTTATAGGCTTACACAGAATTTTAAATTCTTTTTAATCCTCAACCCTTGATCTCCCTCATCTAACTTTGAATCTCCACCATATATCTTTCCCTCCTCTTTTTATTTAAACAAATCTTATCCTCCATGAAAGGTCAATGAGAAACTATCTAACTTCTTCATGCTACTTTAGTCATTTAATCCTTTATCAAACATTCCTATCATGCCATCATAATGTCACAAATCTAAGTCAAGATATATAAACCCAATCTCAATCTCTTTTTATTTTTCATTCCATTTAATCAAGGTGTAGAGCACTTAGCTTTAGGATTTTAATGCTATTTTTAATCGGTTTTATTCATCTATTGCATTTGGTATTAATGGATCTATCAATTTAACTAGGTAGTTGGTTACTTGGGTTGATTTAATTACATGATTTAAATCCATAAAGATAAAAAATCATCTACACCTAGAATGACTAGTTTGGGGCATTGTGGAGCTTGGTTGCTTGCATAAGCTAAGGGATGAGGTATTAGAATGACTAGTTTGGGGCATTGTGAAGATTGATTACTTACAAAATCCAAATGATGAGGTATTGGAATGAAATTTTTTGGGTGTTGTGGAGCTTGGTTGCTTACACAAGCTAAAGGATGAAGTCTTGTAATAACTAGTTTTAGGTTTTATGGAGCTTGGTTACTCACACAAGCCAAAGGATGATGTCCTAAAATGACAAGTTTGGGGAATTTTTGAGCTTGTTTAATTGTAAAATCCAAAAGATAAGGTCCTAAAATGATAATTTTGGGGCATTTTGGAGCTTAGTTTCTCACACAAGCCAAAGGATAATGTCTTAGAATGACTAGTTTTCGGTGTTGTGGAGCTTGGTTACTCACACAAGAAAAAATATGAGGTCCTAAAATGATAATGGTATTCCTTGGATGTGGTGGATATTGGTATATCATATAGTCCAAATGAGGGTTAACAATATAAGTGGGGGATTGGGTGGTCACATAAGGGTGACTATAATATGTCAACTGGCCTAAAGAATGGATCAATGCACCTTGCACTTGATGATTTTGGCTTTGCTCCCATTTTGATTGATTATTGAAAGGAGGGTATGGATCCTCCTCCCAAATAAAATTTTCCTTGTCTTATTAGGGTTCTCCATTTGGATTTTTTAGATCTAGACTTTGTTCCTCATATTGATTATGGTAAGGAGGGTATGGATCCTTCTCACAAACCATATTGTCTTTATAAGGGTCTTGAACAAAGACATAAAAACTAGTCATTTTGTGTGGCCATTCTATAATATCTTGAATTATACATGTCTCCACCATAATTTTAGCAATAAATATCTACATCAATGATAATGATTCACAACAAAAAGTTCTAGAGTTATACAAACTCTGAAAAGCTATGTTTGAAAATATAAAGGGTTCAAACACTATCTAACTTAGCCAAATGAATGGAGCTATATCTCTAAAAAGTCTTTGAAAAATACTTGGTAAAAATAGTATAACATCAAATGTATTACACAAACAATATCAAGCAAAATGAACTAAAAACAAGATGCTAAACTCTGGGTCCAAAGATTTTCCAAATAGGTCTAAACTAGGGAAGGGAAAAGTTGCTAGGTCTTTTGGCCAAATGTGGATTCAAAAGCTAGGCTCAAAATAAGGCATGTGCTAGGACTTTTATACAAATTTGGTGTCAAAATGTAGACTTTAAATAAAGGAGATGATTTTAATATTAACAAACTTGGAACACTTTGGCATAAATAAGGCACTCTATTCTAGACATAAACATGATCAAATTGATATAAAACACAAAACAAAAGGAAACTGAAGATAGATTGATTCTATCAAAAAATTGTACAAATATAGTTTATAAATTTTGGGTCAAAAATTAACCTAAGCTATGCAACTCAAAATATAAATATCTATGTATCAACCCCTATGAGATGAGGCCTAAACAAAAATCAATCAATATTTTAATCTAAACTTGTAAAAGTTAATAAAAAATTTAACTTAGGAAAACTTGGATTTTATTGACAAACAAGTTAGGAAAATTTTAACAGAATGACTACACTAAAACAAAGATCCAAAATGATACATGTGATTGGTTTAAATAATGACAATTTGGACACAAGATAAGACAAGTCTATTAAAACAATTTGAATACTGTAACGACATTACCACTCTCAAAATATGTGACAATGGCTTGTTTTAAAGACTTATAAGGCATTAAAATTTAATTTATTTGGGTAGAATAACATTACCCATTTTAATCAAGTGACAACATTTTTGACACAAGTTTTCTAAGTTTAAAACAAGGTGTCAAACATATGACATAATGCCTCCTCAAATAATGGAGTAATGTAGATAAAGAAACTCATTCATGATATGGTATAAACAAAAAAGTTTTAGATCTAACACACCAAGAAATAAAATAATAAATGAAAAAAATAAAATTAAGTATATCATTTTAAATCCTATCAATGTGTGGTAAGTGGGGTTGACTAAAACTTACAAGTTATGACTGTCTAAATTAATCCCAAGTATGGTTAACATAACAAAATCATCATGGTACTTGAGTTCATACCAATCAAATTATAATGCAAGGGTATATTATTTTACATGATGATACTATCATTAGACATCTCAGTGGTATCTCTTGGTTGACTAGACTTAAATCGAGCCTTTATTACTAAAGGAGAGGTTAGTCCCTCAATCCCTTAGCTCTAGCAGTATGTGTTCCCATCTTTGTATACCCCACCATGAAGCATGGTTGAAATAGTACTAGGAGATGAAGACTTGGGTCAATGATTCTTTAGAGAACCCATAAGAGGTAATGACATCCCCTTCACAAGCTAAAATGCATGAAAATAAAGACTAAGTAGAAAGACTTTAGGGTTGCTTTTAGATCACCCAATACCATACAAGTTTTGGGGAGAGCCTAGGCAACTTTATTTATACATCTTGGAATAGGAACTAAATAAATGAAAAGGTGATTTTTATCCCATGATTTCTTGATAGGGGATAGGAGGAGAGCATACATGTGCTATTCTTCTTGTGAAAATAAAAAATCAACAAATAGTTTGCAAGCAATTACAAGTGAAGTTTAGTTTTAAGCATCAAATTGAAATGTGATGATATTTTTTACTTGGCCCCTTGGCTTAAGTGTGAAATATTTAAAGGAATTTCATCAAAATAACTTAAACAAAAACATCTAGTTAATTTTAAGCCCAAAACCCAAATGTTAAAGATTTAGCTTAAGTTTATTTTTAAACACCAAAAAGTAAGTGTTCAAGACTTAAACATTCATTTTAAGTACCAAAAATGAAGTGTTTTCAAACATTAGAAATATTAACTCCTTTTAAGCACTAAAGACCAAATGTGAAAGACTTAACATGTTCATTTCAACACCAAAACAAAATGTGACTTGATTTAGCTAGATTCCTTTTAAAAGCCCAAAATGAAATGTGTATTAGCTAAAACATGAAAATTTATGTTCAAATCATGTCCATGACATGAAATTATTAGAAAGTAACCTTCTGATTTGAAGCAATTTTGGCTATGTGTAAATGATATTTGAATAAAGAGATCTTAGGTTTTTAATTAGAACACATAGTGACCAGGGTTGGTTAGAGATGACTGGTGCTGATTTAAGACAACCATGGTAATCAATTTACACATAACCAATGCCAATCATAAACAATCAATATCGATTGATTAAGACCATCATTGATCACTGGTGGACCTAAAGGTAAAACCACAAAAGATAAACATGTTAAGTTAGGCCTTGATTAGATGAAAATTTGAGAAAACTTGCAAGGCAAATTTTAGTCAAGGAGTTTAAATGATATTGAAACCAAGAAATCATGAAAAATAATGTTGGACATAATCACAATGCAAACTTTAAACCCATTTTCCCCTGTAATCTGACTGATGATAGTCATACAAGATTGATCTTGGTTGGGTAGAACCATGGTTGGTTTAGGAAAATTGATGCTAGTTAGGCCTATCAGTATCGATCTCTATGTATATCCAAGTTAGAAAAATAATCCCAAATATGGTAAAATCAAAGACAAATTTGTAATTTTAATGATATTTAAGCATTCTTTTGATGGTTTTTGACTTACATCTTCATATCCTTACTATGTGGGGTGCTCATGGTCCCACCAAGCATGTCATTTGTGATCAAGGAATCCAAGAGGGGTGGTTTGATCATATGTTAGCTCCTTAATGAAAAGAAATCAAAATGAAAACAAACACACTAACAATCATAACACTATCTTGCCTAAATCAAAGGGAGGAGCATGATGAAGAAAACCAATTGATAAAGTATAACTAAAATTCAATAAAATGTACCTTCCTTACCTTCCTTGAATTATCCAAGAGATTTATTCATTTGGCTTGCCCAACTTGTGCTCAAGAGATCTTTGGTAAATGGATTTGTGTGGCTTCTTCTCCCCTTGGCACCATGGTTGGCTTTATAGCTTGATGTGGCTCAAAGTGGCTTGGCTTGGAATTTTGGCATTATAACTCTATAGCTTTCACTCTTGTCATAAATCTTGTATTATAACATTACTCTATCCAAGATCTCTAAATGAAGAGGTCTAGGATTGTATTTATAGGTTTAGCAACTAACCTCAACCCAAGGTGAGTTAATGTGTAGTTGGGGCTTGGAATGGGTTCAAATCTTACCTTTTTGAGTTATTTAACCCCTATAGAGTTAAAATGTGTCCAAACCTCATGATTATCATGGAATAGGCATGGATGGGATATTTTGGATTTTAGATAACTTACAAAAATTAATTATGAATTCCTTTGATATTCTTTGATTTTTGAATTTCCTTTTTGATAATTCATTTAATTGCTCATGGATAAATCAATTTATGAATTTGATTTGATTAATTATTTGTAGGATTTTTGACATTATGAAGATTTTTTAATGAACTAATGTGTGCATTTGATCATATTTAATTGTTATATAAGCCAAATTGTATTTTAAGAAGCCAAATTTGAGACTTTTGGTAATTCTTAGGCTAGATGTGAAAAGGTTGGTAAGAATTGATCCAAAGTCTGGTATGAATATATTGGTGGTGAATTTTAGATGTATACAAAACTCAATATTATCAAGCCTAAACCTCTTGTGTGAGAGGAATGGACCTTTGCAGAGGCGGTGGGGAAAGGTAAACTCCCCTTAACGAAGGCATTGAGAATCAACAAGCAACAACTAGAAGGGTTAAATAACAAATTAAATGTGGTAGGGTTGGGTTTGGTAGGATTATTATAGAAGTGGAATACAATTAATAAGGATTCCTCCAAAATAAAATAATATTTTTCACACTTGGATAAGGTTGAAGACACTCCTCAGAAGAAGGTCATTAAGGTGGCAGATATTTTTTTTCCCAAAGCTCTCCCTAAAATCCCCCTTCAAGAAGACCCTAGAGAAGGTACATCCATGGAATAAAACCATAATGATAATTCAAAATGAGGATGATAAATGTTCATGCAAAAAAACTTAGGCTATATTCACCAAAAATAAACTGACTAAGCAGGTGAAGGAGACTAAAGCTATTAAGGTACTCATGGAGGGATCCTCCCTCTTAAAGTAATTTCTCCTTTTAATTTTTGTGTTTTTATCCTCTCCTAAGATAGTTATATTTTTATTTTGATTCTCTAGTTTTGGGTCCTCATCTCAAGGGGATTGTTTTAATTTATCATACTTTGTTTATATTTTGGTTCCTAGTCCCGATAAAACTAGGTCTTTTACCTAATCAGATAAAAAATATTGTGCATGTAAATATTTGAATAGATTCATATATGAGTTATTATATTTTTAGTAAAAAATTTAAAATAGTAGGTAAATATTTCAAAAAATTTAATATCTTTTTTGTTTTTTCAAATTTAGTTGAATTGAATTCCATTTTTTGGTTTGTGTGGCAATTTTTCATGTGTTTAAAACCCTAGTTTTAACTTTCGATCTATTTAATGTTTTGATAAATATAGTCATGTAACTAGTCAATCCCTAGATTTTATCACCTTTTAGACACATATATGTGGTATATTTTGTGCTTTGAAACCTCCTATTATTAGTTTTATAAATTTTTAATAATAGTGTCTAGGTAGTTGTTTTGAGTACGATTCTTTCGACACCTAGTTTAGTGTAACTCTAATTCATTTTTTTATATTATTCAGAATCTAAATTAAAAAATTAAGTATATTTTCATGTGTGATTCAATTTATTTTTAAAAATTGTTCAAAAAATCATTAAATTTTTTTGTTTAAAATAGTTGTGCTTATATTAGTATATTTTTGTGACACTTATGACACCTTGTTTTGTCATAATATTTTGTAATTTTATTATTTTTTATAGCATTAAATTGATAAATTATTATGTATTTATAATTTAAATCTATTTTTATTTTCATAAGAAATTAAAATTTATACTAAAAAATATTCATTTTAACCATTTGTTTACTGTCATTCTTAAATGGAAGTTATGGCTTCACTTAATTTTGTTTTAGATAAATCACAAATGCTTAATAGAAATAACTATAATATTTATAAAACATACATTAAATTAGAATTAATGACTTATAAGTTATAGAATATTGTTTTTGGGACTGAAAAAGTCCCTTTTGGATAACATGTGACCCCTAAGCTTACTAATGCATTTCAACATTAATCATAGGAAGCTATGTCCATTATCTTGCAGAGTGTTAAAGATGAATTACTTATCCACATTGGTAATTATGAGTCTCCTCATGATAATTTTAAAATTATTGAATCCATGCATTAAAACACTCACCTCTAAAAAATTATTAAGTTAATACTTGAATTGCTAACTACACTTGTGAAAGGTGATGAAAATGTTGTGAATTTTCTTGCTAAAATTAAGAACATTAAATCTTAGTTGAATGGTTGTAAATATAATTTGATTCATCATCAATTTATTTATTTTATCATTCAATTAAATATTTATGAAAATTTGAGAAATTTCATTTTGATTTTGCATTTTAAGTATCAAAATGAGCAAGATATCCCTAACCTTACCACTTTGTCTACCTTCTGATTCAAAAAAATAAGTTATGACCAATTTTGATTATAAAAAGAATGTTACTCAGGCACTTCTCACCTTAAATATTATTTTTGATAATAATAATAAAAAAATCTAACCCTAATTTTGATTTTAGATCAAATAAATCTGGTAACAAGAATCATAAACCTAAATTTAATGGAAATTGTAAGTTATGTGACAAGTTTGGGCATAGAAAAGAAATATATTATAAAAATAAAAACAAATTTAATAATAAAACTTCTAAAAATAAAAAGGGAACAAATTTGATAAAAAATAGAATAATCAAAACCATAATCAAGATAATAATCAAGATTCAAATGTTATTATTTTATATGTCATTTTATTTGTTTCAAATGAAAATGAGTGGATTTTAGATAATAGTGCATCACACCATATGACATGCTTATCTGATATTTTTTATGATTCTAGATATATCTCTAAAAGAATTTACTTAAGAGATAATTCTTTTTTAGAAGCAACTAAATAGAGAAAAACAAAGTTTTTAAATGTTATTATTAATGATGTTTTCTATGTACCAAATCTTAACAATAATTTGGAATCTTGTTATCAACTTATAAATGATAATTTCATTGTAACATTACTTAAAGATAGATGATCCATTAGAAATAAATTTAAATCTTTGATTTTTGAAGGGGTTAAAAATAATGGTTTATACATTTTATCTCCTTCTTTTACATATTTTCTTTCATCACATAGTAAGAATGAATCTCAATTATGGCTTGAAAGATTAGAACATGTTATTTTTAAAAAATTACATGATATGTCTACTTAGAATATTTTTTTGGGACTTATTTTTATACCTTATCATCATGAAATTTATGAGGGTTTCTTACATGGTAAGTAACAAACTAATCCCTTTCACAAGAATCATGATGCAAATTCCTCACATCCTTTAGAATTGATTCATAGTAATGTTGTAGGACCTCTTGAAATTATATCTCTTAATGGATTTTTCATTATGTTATTTTTATTGATGATTACACTAGAATTATTTGGTCATATTTCATTAAAAACATATTTATTTTATTATCTAAATTCAAAGAATTTAAAGTTATTATTGAAAATGCATATGATTTTTCTATTAAGAGATTAAAAAATGATAATGATGGTTAATATATTAGTAAAGAGTGTGATTATTTTTAAATTATTTGTGGTATTCAAAGGGAATTAACAACTCCTTGTTCCCCTCAACACAATGGTATTGTTATAAAGAAAAATTACACCATTATTGAGATGGCTAGAACAATGTTACATTCTACAAATATTTCTCCTAGTTATTATGGGCTGAGGCTATGAATAAATTTGTGAATATTTTGAATATAATCCATGGTTAATATTTTCATTATTTCTAAATCATATATATATATATATAACATTTCGTTCGATTTGATAAAACTATTTTGTTGTTACTTTAGAGATAATAAAATGATTTAGACTAACTCTTGAAAATTGTTTATCATAATTATATTGTAATTGTAGACACCTCATTCTGGTCATAACTAGATTTTGACCAAATTCTAGACTGATTTCTACCAAACATTAAAAATTAAGCCTAAGAATCATTGAATGTCCCACTTTCATCTATACATCATTCATCAATTTTCATAATTTTGTTGAGGCATCCTAATTTGGGGTGCTAGCCCATACACAATAATAACCTCTCATATATTCATCCCCAATCACCTTGCGACATAATAACTAGCAGTTTGGCCTATGGACCCATTAAACAGGGCACTTGAACAATTCTTAAAAGAGCTAAAATGTTAATCAAAATGAATCATCTAATTAACTCAGATTAAATTCTTAGCTAAATTATCTATTTCAAATTAATGAATATCTAAAAATGAAAATTCCAAAATTCAAAATATCAAGCCTTTTCATCATTGTCTTTATGAGTTTTTAAGCTCTTCTAAAATATCTCAAAATATCTAATTTAGGAACCATGCCTAGTAATTAAAAATAATAATTACATGAATTTTTTTAACTCAACTAGAGGTAACCTCATCTCACCTAGGGTTAGTTTTAACTCATTCCATGTTTAAACTTAACATTAACTCACCTTAGGTAAGAGTTAACTTTTGAGGCTATAGATACAAGATCATACCTATTGATATCTAAGCTATCTTGGTGTAATGTTATAATGATTGAATAGACGCAAATAAACCTTTCACATAATGTTACCATGCCAAATTCATAAGCTAATCAGCCAAGCCAAGATGTCAATGAGAGAAGGAGCAAATGGTGTTTCATTGGTAAATACTTCTTGATGCATACAACTGAACAAGTCACTTCAACAAGACATTTGGAGCTACAAGGAAGGTAAAATAATGATTTACTTTGTGTTCTCATTTTTTTTTCATTGTATGGTTACTACCTATGCTCCCATTAGTGTCTAGGATAGAGGTTTTAAGTGTTTTAGTGTGTTAGTTTGATTTTTTTTATTGGACAAACACTAGACTAACCTCCCCTCTATGTATTCCTTGTTCACATATTGACACACCTTGTGGAACCCGCACTCCAAAAAGTTCTTCCCAAGGCATTTTAGGACATCCTCCTGATAATTTTCATGTCAAAATCCAAAATTTATAACAAAAAAGTGAAAACTAGAATCTCATGAATGTTATACAAGAAATTATGCTTTTGGTTTGTGTAGTTACATTATTACAACTCCCATATATGTTATTGCAAATCCTAGTTGCATTATTGCAAAGTAAATTATGATATTTCAACACCCTAGTTAAATTATTATAAAGTCAGTTGTGATATTGTAACTCCCTAGTTGCATTATTATAAAGTTAGTTGTGGTTTTGCATTCCTAGCTGCATTATTGGATTTCTAGTTGTAGTTTTATGTTTTCAGTTGTGGTATTAGATTTCTAATTATGGTTTTGTGTTTAAAATTATGATATTGCATTTCCAATTTCAATTTTATATTTATAGTTGTGATATTGCATGATAAGTTATGATATTGCATGATAAGTAGTAATATGGCATAATATCATGACTTTTTAGTCATTGTATTGCCTTAACTATGGAAATATTGCACTAACTATTGAGATATTGCCTTAACCATCATGGTTTTACACTAACCATTTTATGTTACTAGGTAAAGTTGTGGTTTTGCCTTAAGATTTATGTTATTGTCTTATCTTCTATGATATTGATTTAAGATTTGTAATTTTGTGCTAACACTTTATTTTTCAGGAAGTTGTGGTATTACTCTATATTTTTATGGTTTTACATTATGTGTAAAATATTTAAAACCTGATAACTAAATTTGAAAATACATTTTTTCACTTACATTTTGATTCTAAGCACAAAGAACCCCTAACATATTTTTAAGACCCAAAGGCCAAGAAAATATGGTTTTAAGAACTCTAAAATTCAAAACTCAAATTTAAATTTGACGTTTTAAAATCTTTCACTTCAGTTATTTCTCATCTTATTTTAAGTTTCTCAACACAATGCCAAGGGGATAAAATTCATGTCATTTTTCATTTGTTGCTATAAAAATAAACTCACACTTTAGTTAAATATTCATAAGAGTTTTGGTTTTTATGTTTGTTGAATGAGTGTTTGTTTTACAAGTTGAGTGTCTCATGTATGCTCTCCCCCTATACCATTTAGGGAACTTGGGTGATAAAAAATGCTCATTTTTTCCACTTGTCACTTTGTCCAAAAGAATGGAAATAAAGTTGCTTAGGCCCTCCCTAAAATTTGAGTAATTTAGGTGACCCTAAAATGACCCTAAAGTCCTTCCACTTTCTTTATTTCATGCATTTTAGTATATGGGTGGGAGTTCATCACCTCTACATAGGTTTTCTAAGGAAGTGTTGACCTAGGAATTCATCACTTGACATAACTTCAACCTCACTTCATGGTATGGGTATAAAAATTGAGGTCAACTTATTGAGATACTTTTTTGAGTGGTTGAACAAGTTCTATTAGTAAGGGGCTACCTTAGAACATATGTTTAATTTTGACATCACACTACATTGAGAAATGGATGGATGTAGTGGTTGTGAAAAGGACAAGACCTTTTCATGACAAGTTAGTTAATGTGGATCCAAATGATAATTTGTAACTTAATGTTAGCCACACCTATGAAAACATTTAGAATGTATGAAAATGGTTAGTTTAGACAACCCCAATTATTGTGGAAATACTATTAATGCAAGGTGAGTAGCCCAAAGTTCCATGTTACTGTACAAACTCTTAAGAGAAGAGGGGCCCTAAAAATCCTACTTTTAATACACTTTAATTTTTGGATAAAAAACTTAAATCCTTCTCAAGTGAAAGTATATAGATGTAATTTGATAGTATGAAGCTACCTTATTAGTTTTTAGTATTTTGGGTGTTATACTTGGGTGTTTTTGTTATTTTTCCTTTTTATGTGCATTTGTCTTAAATAAAAACTATTTATTTTTCATTCCATGTAAAAATAAGTACAAAACATTTGTGTTGTATTTTACACCCCTTTAGTATAAGAGGTGTGATTCTATCCATATGTGTCACACTTTATACCTTGGAAAGTTGTTCAAAAACCATTTATGTGTTTCTTGTTTACATGGGGCATCGTTATGCTTCCCATTTCATCTAAAAAATTTGCCTTAGATATTCTAGTCTTCCATGCCATTTATTTGCATTATTACATTATTGAATTTGTTCCCATCTCTTATCACTTTTAAAATGAGGTTATAAACCATTGTTATACCATATCTTATCTAAAACATGTAGTTATGTTGCCATTTTGGTCTAGCCTTTTGCATTAGAATATTTGAGTCTTTTTGTATGAATATGAATCTCAACCTTTCAAAGTACAAATATTAAAATAATTAGGTTCACACCAAAGCCTCATATAATTTGGGCTAAGGTTTTCCATATTTTGTGTTTGGATTGTATTACTTAGGTTGGTTTCATATTTGGTATCTTAAAGACCCCTTGCCTAGACCTAGTGCTTGTTATTTGTTTTGTGCCTTGTTTATAGTGTCCTTTTGAGCCATGTTATTGCCATATAATTTTTTTGAGTTTGTTGTTCCAATATTTTGAGTGTGCTTGTCCCTTTTTTTGAATAGTTTTTATTGTATCCTAAAATTATACCCTAGAGAATTCAAGTAAACCTACTCAATTTTAGGATAACATGGAACTATCTCCATTCATATACAAACCACTACAAAAGATAGATCTCTAGATTTGAAAGGGCTATCTCATTTAGTTTCTCTCTTAGGATAAAATTACACTAAACTAATCATTATTAGGGGTAAAAAGGGAATAAAGGTAAATAAAATAAACTTATGATAATGAGGTGATACACCAATATAACTCCACACAACACACTTGCATCTACACTTAAGAAAGAAGACTACTCAAACTAAATTCAACCCTATCTTGTTTTAGCATAAGTACTTCTAATAGAGGTAGATTTTTATGCATATATAGTGGTGGGTGAAAAAAAGGTCTGATGCAAGACACTACTAGTCCTTCCCACACTTTAAGATAAACTTAACAAACAATACACTTTATGAAACCTGTTAGAAGTGATGTCACTCACACAAACATGCAAGAGCACAAATGGAGGCAAGGAGAGCATGTTCATCACTTATCAACCACAAAAACTACTTAACATACTTAATTAAGATATATTAGAGAATTAATTAAACTTATAAAACTTTATTCAAAGGAAAATAAGGTGTCAAAACAATCAGGGCTTTGCCATACCAATTTTGTATCCATTACCAAATATTTAAGGCTTGAATATATATACATAAGAGAAGAGAGAGAAGAAGTGAAGATGAAAGGTCACAGTACCAAGTGTAAAAATATTTAAACTAGTTAAAATTACCATGGAATGAAGTGGAAAAGAAGTTAGTAGGCTGTCATGAACATGTGTCAATCTGAAACAGAGCACCTTCCTCAAGCTGGCATAGACCCTTCATTGCCTTGCTTTGAAACTAATTTCATGATGGCAAAGAGTGTACTTGAATGTATAAAAATACCATAAGAAGCCTTTAAACATATGTTATATCATGAAAATGTAGAGAATAGGTTAGTGCATGTCATCTACACCTCCCTAACTAATGCATTCATCCCTGTCACTTGTCATTCACTACCTACAATCATTCATCCTTAGTCCTCTAGGTTTATCCTCACATTTGTCACTCAAAGTGATGTATATTTGATAAAATAAATGAATTTAAAAGGATGTAAGACACCTATTGAATGAATATTTATCCTCTATTATATCAAATAGAACTAAAAATATTTTAAGTCACCTTGATCACCATCTCACTAGGTAGTCACTTCTACCTTCTCACTATCTATTTAGACTGCTTGTGATGAATGAGTTATCAGAGGAATATTCATACATAAAAATGGTGATAAATGATTTATGTAAGTTATTATAATTATCAAAAGACATCCCATAATGGTTATCACCTACCTATCCTCCTTTGCACCTATAAAATAAGTCAAATATTGTAAGAAACTAAGTACTAGCCCTATCTGTACAGATGACAGTATGTCCAAAATGTATGTCATGGATACTAAGAGAGTTAAATAAAATTTTAAGGAAATTTCATGGACATTTAATCCCTCTTGGAAGTATTTCCAACAATATATTTCCCATCAAGGTCAAACCAAGGTTTTGAGAGGGTTTTTGGTGGTTTGGACTGTTAAGGAGTGTTCATAAAATCTTGATTTCTAACCTTAGAAATAATTTAAATTTTTTTAGGTAAAATATCCCATTAAAATATCCACAAGTTCTTAAGGCACCATGTAGTCAGTCCATATAGAAATGAGTGTTTGAAAATGGCCTCTCAAGCTTTCTCTTGAATTTTATGTACCCCTAAAATGATTTTAGGTCAAAATGACTGATTTGGTGTAAATATACGCAAAAAAATCGATTTTATAAACAATATAACTCCCCTTTAAGCCCTTAATTAGATTGGAAAGGTCATATGGTCATGAAAATGGAAATAGGCACCTGTAGGGTTTAAGCCTAGTTTTAGGCCTAATAGGCCTAACTGTGTGCTTATGTGTCTATGAAAACCAT
This sequence comes from Torreya grandis, assembly GCA_037957365.1. NCBI lineage: Eukaryota > Viridiplantae > Streptophyta > Pinopsida > Cupressales > Taxaceae > Torreya > Torreya grandis. The sequence continues at coordinate 889,827 of JARHVA010005199.1, read as the reverse complement.
TGAATATTAATGTTGAATATAGATAATTTTCCACACTTTTTAATTTTCAAATCAACATTCTTCATTTCATACCTTTCTCCATTCATGTACCAATCTTATAGTTTAGTTTTGTCTAGGAGTGCCCTCTATCTAAGATAAAATAGAGAGCATCTCCCCTATTTTCTTAGTAAAAATGAGAGAATGAGTGGATATATTAGGTTTTTATGACCCTATATATAAATTTTTATGGATATATCACCTCTATATATCTCTCAACATTCCAAAACCTAAAACTAGCCTCTTAATTCTAGTGACTGTCTGTAGGCTTATGGTCTGACTATAGGTTAAAGCTAGAAACTTGGTCTTTGATCTATTTATTTACTTTGAGAAGAATATGAAATTTATTTTACCAATATGAGATTTTTCTCCAAATTTTCAATCCATCATATAACTTCACATTTTATTCAAGACCCTTTCACTATCATAAGCTAGTTTGTGACTGTAATAGGCTGTATGCACTCATCTCAAGAAAATAAGATTCTTATAGATATTCATTAGGACCTAAGTACTATATTTATCTCTTAGTTCCATCCTAAAGATAATTAGGTCATTTAAATTTTTTAATGAATAACTAGAACTATAGACCATGCTCCCAACCTCTTGTCTCTAACCATCAACACTTTGTGGGTCTATAGTCAAGCTATAAATTCTTCATTGGGGAATATGAGACCTTTAGGTGGTGACCTATTTAAAATCACTAAACATAAACTCATTTAAATTGTATTGAGGTCATAGTGTCATATTTAATTTAAATGAGGTCACTTTACCTTGAGTCATACAACCATTATGTCATATTGTGTTCCAGGCCCATTTTGGCTTAAAAAGTACTGTAGATTACTAGAAGTCTATAGTAAGAACTTGATTAAACTGGAAGCTTACTTAAATATCCTTATCTTGACCAAATAACTACTTTATCATGTCAATAAATTTACTTTAGGCTTGGGATACATGAGAGAAACCATTAGGCCTATGTAGAATTCAAGATACTTCACCATGGGATGTCTTTTGTATGAGCAAATACCTTATTCAGAGAGTTTAAGGTAACATATCTCTCTAAGAAACCTTCCCAACTTGTGAACATGGAACTCAAGTTTTATTGCACATAATGACTTCACCATTGTCACAATGTTATTCTAAATTCTCTTAGACTTGACTAAAAGTCTCAAATGAGTTCAACCCTGTACCATTAAACATTGCTCATACCTCTATGAAGTTGGCATCAAATCACTATTGGTGACAGTCTATAGATGTCATCAGTTGTAGAACCATTTATGTAGAATTGGTTCTCATAACCAATTTTAACCTTTTTGATTAACTTAGTCCTAGTTTTCAATTTGGGAATCCTCTCAAAATCTTTAAATCTTCTTGATTCATCCTCATGACTATTCAAATACTCCCTTTGCCTATAGCTAAATGTTGTAATTATATCTTGACCATGCTTATGCTTTGGGCTTAGTACTTGATTAATGGAAATTTTGAGACCCAAACCTTCATTAAGTAATAATCACCATTGCTTCAAGAAGATGGAACTAGTTTACTACCTTAGACTTGGAGTCATTATGAGAGAACAAAGCACTGCACCTAAAAACAACATTTGTATACCATTGATAGTTATGGATCTCTATCATAATTAAGTGATAGGTGTAAAGAGGAAGATATTAGAATTCAAAAGGTATGCATTTTGTGAGAGACCTTGTGTTTACCTAAGGCATGAAAGGGTGTACTAGTCTACAACTAAGATTTAAACTTTGGAGTCACCAAATACTGCAAGAAGTGGATTGATATAACACCTTGTTGTTAAAGTAAGCATTTACATTAAACAACCTTCATGGAAATCATGTCTCACTGGGTGTAAAAACTATTGTAGCCTAAAATTTCACCCTAAACAAGTCAAGTAGATCTTTTCAATTTTAGAATAACATTGAATTATCTCCCTTCATAGACAGACCACTACAAGAGATAGATCTCTTGGTTTGAAAGGGCTATCTCCCTTGATTTGTATCTTAGGCTCACACTACACTAGAATAATAAATATTGGGTGTGAAAATGGAATAAATGTACATAAAAAACCTATGATAATGAGGTGATATACCAAGATAAATCCACACAACACACTTACATTTGCACTTAAGAAAGAAGACTACTCAAACTAAATTCAACCCTATGTTCTTCTAGCATAAGTATTTATCATAGAGGTAGATTGTTATTCCTATATAGAGGTTGGTAATAAATTGTTATGATGTAAGAAACTACTAGTCCATATCACACTTCAATATAAACTTAACAAATAATACACTTTATGAAACATGTTAGAAGGGTTGTCACTCACACAAACATGCAAGAGCAAAAATGGAGACAAGGAGAGCATGTTCATCACTTGTCAACCACAAAAACCAATTGAAATAATTAAAAAATTGAATATAATTAATTAAAATTATAAAACTTTATTTAAAGGAAAATAAGGTGTCAAAACTATCAGGGCTTCACCATACCAATTGTGGATCCATTACAAAGCCAAAAGGGATTGAGTATATAGACATAGGAGAAGAGAGATAAGTGAAGATGAAAGGTTACAAGACCAAGTGTAAAAATATTTAAAATAGTTAAAATTACCATGGAATGAAGTGGAAAATAAGTCAAGAGGCTATCATGAACATGTGTCAATTTGAAATAGAGCACCTTCCTCAAGTTGGCATAGACCCTTCATTGCCTTATTTTGAAACTACCTTCATGATGGTGAGGAGTGCACTTTAGTGTATAAAACTACCATAGGAAGCCTTGAAACATATAGTATATCAGGTAGAGAATAGGTTAGTGCATGTCATTTACACCTACATAACTAATGCATTCATCCCTGTCACTTATCATCCACTACCAAGAATCATTCATCATTAGTCCTCTAGGTCCATCCTCACATTTGTCACACAAAGTGATGTAAAGTTGATAAAATAAATAAATTAAAGAGAATTTAAGATATATATTGAAGGAATATTTGTCTTATATTATATAAAATAGACCTCAAAATATTCTAAGTCACCTTGATCACCATCTCATTAGGCAGTCACTTCTACCAAGCTAATAAAGTAGTCATATATTCATGGAAACAGACATTCATATTTAACAACTAGAATAAATAAAAATCCATTTTTATAAAATAAAAAGTAATCCAATCTAGAATTTATTATATATTTAGAGGTTTGAATACACACATTCGTTAAATTATTTATATGTAATTCTTTTAATATAGTTAATACTCCACCCATGGAATATAACTACAATAATACACCCTTATGTTTATATATATTCTATTAGGTACATTGTTTGTTAGATTACCTATGATGAATGAGTTAGTAGAGGACTCTTCATGAATAACCATGGTGATAAATGAGTTTTATAAGTTATTATAATTCTCTAAAGACCTCCCACAATGGTTATCACCTATCATCCTCCTCTACACCTATAAAATAAGTCAAATCCTATAAGAAACTAAGTATTAGCCCTATCTGTACATATGATAATATGTCTAAAGTGTATGTCATGGAGCCTAGGAGAGTTACATAAATTTATAAGGAAATTTCATGGACATTTAATCCCTATTGGAAGCATTTACAACCATATCTTTCCCATTAGGTTCAAACCAGGGGTTTTGAGAGGGTTTTTGGTGGTTTGGACTGTTAAGGATTATTCATAAAATCTTGATTTCCAGCCTTAGAACTAATTTAAAAAATTTTAGGTACAAGATCCCATTCAACTCTCCATAAGTTATTGATGCACCATGTAGTCATTCCATATAAAATGAGTGTTTGAAAATGGCCTCTCGAGCTTTCTCTTGAATTTTGTGTACCCCTAAGATGATTTTATGTCAAAATGACTGATTTAGTGTAAATATATGCAAACCAATGGATCTAATAAACCTTATACCTCCCCTTTAAGGCACTAAATGAGATTGGAAAGGTCATATGGTCATGGAAATGGAAATAGGCACCTTTAGGGTTTAGGCCTAGTTATAGGCCTAATAGGCCTCTATGTGCTTATGTGTATATGAAAACCACTAAATATTAATGTTGATGATAAATTTATTCATATTTAAATAAAAATTATTCATTTCATCCCTTTATCCATTAATTTACCAATCCTATAGTTTGGTTTTCATTGGGAGTACCCTCTATCTAAGACAAAATAGAGGGCATCTCCCCTATTTACTTAGTCAAGAAAGTGAGTATTAGCCCTATCTATACAGATGAAATATGGCCAAAGTGTATGTCAGGGAGATTAGGAGAGTTATATATATGAATAAGTAAATTTCATTTCTATTTGATACATCTGGGAAGCATTTACCACCATATCTTTCCCATCAGGTTCAAATGAGGGTTTTGAGAGGGTTTTTGGTAGTTTGGAATGCTAAGTATTGTTCATAAAATCTTGACATCCAACCTTAGAACCAATTTAAAAAAATTTAGGTATAGGACCCCATTCAACTCTCTCCAATTTATTGAGGCACCATGTAGTCATTCTGTATAGAAATGAGTGTTTGAAAATGGCCTCTCGAGCTTTCCCTTGCATTTTGTGTACCCCTAAGATGATTTTAGGTTAAAATGGCTAATTCAGTGTAATTTATATACAAAAAAATGGATATGATCAACCTTATACATCCAATTAAATTACATAAATTATATTTTAAAGGTCATATGGTTGTGGAAATGGAACTAGGCACCTGTAAGATTTAGGCCTAGTTTTAGGCTTAATAGGCCTAATTGTGTGCTTATGTGTATATGACCACCATTGGGTATTCATGTTGACTATAGAGTCTTATATTTTTTTTTAATGTTTATATCATCATTATACATAATTACAAAATGTTATAAAACTCTTAATTTCATCGTTTTCTCCATTCATGTACCAATCCTGCAGTTTGGTCTTGGTTGGGAGTGCCCTCTGTTTGAGACAAAACAAAAGGCATCTCCCCTATTTTATTGGTCAAAATATTATTATGAGGGGATTTATTAGGTATTTATGATCCTTTATAAATTTTTTGAGGTCTAGATCACCTCTTTAAATATCTCAACATTCAAAAACCTAAAACAAGCCTCTTAATTCTAGTGATTATCTATAGGGTTATGGTCTGACTAAAGGTTAAGGATAGAATCCTAGTCTTTTCCCTATTTATTTACTTTAATAATCATATGAAATTAATTTTAACACTATGGGAGTGGTCTCCACATGTTCAATCCATCATACACCTCTATGTGTTAGTCAATACCCTTTCACTAGAATGAGCTAGTTTGTGATTATAACAAGTTGTATGCACTCATCTCAAGAAAATGGGATTCCTATAGATATTCATTAGGGCCTAAGTACTATCTCTCTCTTAGTTAAATAATGAAGATCATTGGGTCATTTAAAATATTTAATGAACAAATATACCTTTATACCATGCTCTCAAACTTTTATCTCTAAACATCAACACTTTATGGGTCTATAGTCAAGTTGTAAATTATTCATTAGGGAATATGAGACCTGTAGGTGGTTACCTATGTCAAAGGACTAGACATCAACTCATTTTATTTCTCCTAAAGTCATAGTGTCACATTTTATTCAAATCAGGTCACTTTGTCTTGAGTCATGTAACCATTATGTCATGTTGTGTTGTAATTCCATTTTGGCTTCAAAAGTACTATCGATTATTGAAAGTCTATAGTGAGAACTTGCTTGAATTGGAAGCCTACTTACATCACCTTATCTTGACCAAAAAACTACTTTCTCATGTCAAGACCTTTATTCTAGGCTTGGGATACATGAGAGAAACCATTAGGCCTATGCATATTTAAAGAGACTTCATCATGGGATGTCTTATGTATGAGCAAATACCTTATTTAGAGAGTATAAGGTAACATATTTCTCCAAGCAACATTCCCAATATGTAAACATGGAACTCAAGTTTGACTGCACATAATGACTTTACCATTATCACAATTGTCTTCTCAATTCTCTTAGACCTAAATGAAAGTCTCAAATGAGTTCAACCCTCTACCATTCATTAGGGAATATGAGACATGTAGGTGGTTACCTATGTCAAAGCACTAGACATCAACTCATTTGATTCTCCTGAAGTCATAGTGTCACATTTTATTCAAATCAAGTCACTTTGTCTTGCGTCATATAACCATTATGTCATGTTGTGTTGTAAGTCCATTTTGGATTCAAAAGTACTATAGATTATTGAAAGTCTATAATGAGAACTTGCTTGAATTGGAAGCCTACTTACATCACCTTATCTTGACCAAAAAACTACTTTCTCATGTCAAGACCTTTACTCTAGGCTTGGGATACATGAGAGAAACCATTAGGCCTATGAATATTTAAAGAGACTTCATCATGGGATGTCTTATGTATGAGAAAATACCTTATTTAGAGAGTATAAGGTAACATATCTCTCCAAGCAACCTTCCCAATATGTAAACATGGAACTCAAGTTTGACTGCACATAATGACTTCACCATTATCAAAATTTTCTTCTCAATTCTCTTAGGCCTAAATGAAAGTCTCAAATGAGTTCAACCCTCTACCATTCATTAGGGAATATGAGACCTGTAGGTGGTTACCTATGTCAAAGCACTAGACATCAACTCATTTGATTTCTCCTGAAGTCATAGTGTCACATTTTATTCAAATCAGGTCACTTTGTCTTGAGTCATATAACCATTATGTCATGTTGTGTTGTAAGCCCATTTTGGCTTCAAAAGTACTATAGATTATTGAAAGTCTATAGTGATAACTTGCTTGAATTGGAATCCTACTTACATCACCTTATCTTGAGCAAAAAACTACTTTCTCATGTCAAGACCTTTACTCTAGGCTTGGGATACATGAGAGAAACCATTAGGCCTATGAATATTTAAAGAGACTTCATCATGGGATGTTTTATGTATGAGAAAATACCTTATTTAGAGAGTATAAGGTAACATATCTCTCCAAGAAACCTTCCCAATATGTAAACATGGAACTCAAGTTTGACTGCACATAATGACTTCACCATTATCACAATTGTCTTCTCAATTCTCTTAGACCTAAATGAAAGTCTCAAATGAGTTCAACCCTCTACCATTCAACATTTCTCAGACCTCTATGATGTTGGCATCAAATCAGTGTTGGTGACTATTTATAAATGTCATCAGTTGTAAGACTGTGTATATAGAATTGGTTGTCACAAACAATCTCTAACCTTGTTAAATAGCTTAATCCTAGTTTTCACTTTTGGAATCATCTCACAACATTGAAATTTTCTTATTTCATCTTCTTGACTATTTAAATACTCCCTTTGACTATAGGTGACTGTTGTAAGGAGATCTTGATTATGCTTGTGATTTAGGATTAGTACTTGAACAATGGAATTTTTGAGACCAAAACATTCATGAAGAAACCAATCACCATGATTCAATAAGATAAAACCAGTGTACTACCTTAGACTTGGAATCACTATGAGATAATAAAGCACTGGACTTGGAAACAACATTTGTATACCATTGATAGTTATACATCTCTATCAAAATGAAGTGATCTTGAATATAGATCCACATTCTCATGTGACAAAATAGATAATAAAAATACATAAATGAAGGCAAAACTCTGAAAATATACCTAAACCACTTGGAATCATCATACAACTATAAACAAATAATAAAATCAAAGGCCATGGGGATGAACAAGCAGAATTAAGTCATCAAGATTCTTAAGGATGATTCAAGGAGCATATTACATCAAACCAGGAACTATAAACATGAAAAGTAATTTAATGAAGAATACTATCACTTGGAAAATGCATTCATCTCAAATCCTATTATACTATTCATACCAATATTGGACTGATTAACATATAGGACCTTGTCTAAGAGAGCGATGAAGAAGATGAACTAAATTTTTTCTAGATTTGAACCTGTCATGGCTTATTAAGTATAGAAATGGATTGAGGGAACCTGAAGGGATACTCTTAAGCCTTCCCACATGCCAAGGGTACTTTTTAGGCCATACAACTACCTTTAACTACCTGAAACTACTATTATCTCCTCATTTAGACATTGAAATTACATTATGTTAGTTAAAAAATTGACTCCTAACACTCAACTAACATATTAGATGTTAGAAAATACTTTGACATTAGTCCTTTCATGGAATCTACATACAAGTTCACTAGAAAGGCCAAACAAGTGACATAAGGGAATGTTAAGACAATGACATAAATAACCAAGGTGTAAAACATATTAAATGACCTTAAACATGACCATGTGACAATTTTATGATCTATAAATACCCTATATGAAGGTTGAATATATATGGATTGACCTAATTTAACCTAGTGTCAAATTTGGTCAACATTTTGGTGATTTCCTAGGGGTGGGATGCCTGCTATGCTAAAGACCAATAGCATTCTCCTATCCATTGGAATATGGGGTCTCCTATACAATATTATTCACACTAATAAACCTTTTAAAGGACACCAAACACACCACACACAACAAGGAAACAAGTAAAAAATTAAGAAACAAAACTCACACTTGTGTTCTCAATGAACACTTACAGAAAACACAAACCAATTGAAAGAAAACACACCTATCCTAGTTTGTACAATACCTCAACACTTGAGGTGAATAAAAATCATCTACATTGATTCAACCATGGTCAAAGATAATGTTGTTTGTATCATTGATGTTCCAAGAAAATAATCCATTATATGAGGCATGCTTGTCTATGAACACTTATTTTTGAATATAGTCAAGTGACTTACCATGATTAGGTCTCCTATTGATTACAAGCTTGTCAATTAGAGTAATCAAGAGAAATCCATATAGCTCACTAAATTACTTGTTTGAGGAGCTTGATTAGACATTGACATGCTTGCTTGAAAATATTCAACTTGATTATTAGAGATCACCATAACATTGTCACTTTCATGTACATTTGAAATAACATATATCTGTTATTAGAAGTCATTAATACCATGTTTAGATATGTCAAGAACTTTTTGGTTCACCATAATTATTTCTTGCTTATCTGAGGTATCAAAATCTTCCTCATGCTCATCAAACACATCTTCAACTATCAAGGTTGATTCTTGCTTGACTGAGATCTCAAGCTCCTTTTTATACCCATTCAAAACATGATTTACCTTAACATTAGGTCTAAACTCATCTTGAAGTACTAAAGGTATAATAACCTCCTCAAATTCTTGAATAATGGCATAGAATTGATACCACATATCATCCACCTATTCTTTGGGTTCATGTTCAATACTATTATCTTCTTTTGTAGGAAGAATGGACTGCTCATTAGGACTATCATATCTTGACAAAGTTGGGATATTCACATCACCATCCACATGTACAAGGTAGTTTCATAATGCAATTTATTCTAAGATTTTTTCATGATATACCTCAAGGAATCCATCAATATCCTCATGAAGTATGTAAGTTCTAAGACTAGTTTCTTTAAAACCACCTTGATCAACTCCCCACTCATCAAGATGCAAATCATATATGCCATCAAGGAGAGTTAGAGGCTCTTGATCACTAGGGTTATCATCTTATTCAATCACATTGAAATTCATGTTATATGTGTAAGGAACATAAGGTTCAACATGAAAACTAGAAAGAGGTTCTGACTTGATTGTCACTTTTGTACGATATCTAGTTCTAAAACCCATATATGACTAGTCTGAAGTCAGATAACCTCCAATTTTAGTTGTTAACTCTCTAAAAAAATAAAGTGAAAAATAGGGAATCACATATACCACTAATACATTATAAAAAATGTTTAAGGCAGGACAATCATGGAGAATCAATTGTAAACCTTTGATTATGCCAATGGTCTTAGAAGCTGACCCATCCAATTATAGTACTCCTTTGGCATGGGGTTCATACTTCAAGTTTATTTCATCAGTTACCATCTTGGGCAGGACACAAGTACTAGATCCATTATCAATGAGACAATTATGCACTAAGGAATCTAAAATAATTATGGATAGATAGAATGGAGGAGGTTTGTCTACCTTTTTTATTTGTCTTGACTATCATTCACTTGGATTCATATGTTTGTCAAGGCTACCTCTCTTTGGCTAGGCTGTTTAGATTTTAAACTGAGCTTGGATAACTCCTCTTGAAGTAGGTATGCTTATCTAGGTATTGACAATGTATCCAACATTAACACATTCACTTGAGACCTCTTTATTTACTCCACACTGTTAGTGAAAGGACCACTAACTTTTGCTTATCCACTAGTATAAATCATGCTACCTACACCTTGAGAATTTTGAAGTATGAAATCACTTATAAAATTCTAATCTCTTTAATTTTATTGTGAATTTGAAATGACATTAGACATACCTAGTATTTTACTTGTTTGAAAACTCATTGGAGAACCATTAGCAACCTCTTAAACTTTTTGAATTGCTTTCCTTTTGCTCCTTGTAGTTGCATCTATAGAACCTGTATCCATACTTGACTGCCCTTGATGATTGACTATACATGAGTCATCTTACTTCAAATTAAGCAATGCACACCCCATTTTATCATCCTTACCATCATTCACTCCTCCATTTGGTACTTCATCATGAATCATAGCTAGAATAGTCCCCAAATTTGCCTTAAAGGCTTGGTTGAAGGCTTCATTGACATAGGGATATGGGTCATAAGGTTGTTCCAATGAAGGTTGAATGTTATGATCTTGGGAAATATATTTTTGAGTTGACACTAGTGACCTTGAGGTAGAAGGAGCATTGGGATTATAACCACCATATGGTTTAGATTGGACCAACTATCCTTGACTTTGTGTATGACCTTGGAAAGGAGGTCTATTACCTTGATAGTTAGGATAGGATTTATTAGGATAATAGTGAATTTATAAGGGATTAACATGATATTGTTTAATTATGCTCTTTATACCTAGGATCTATTATTCCATAGCTCTCACCCTTTCTACCTCATTAGGTTTATTTGGTTGACTAGGGGCAATAAACTTATTTTTAGGCATATAAATGGGGGGAAAAACAAGCGTATGAATTTTTAAGTCAAGAAAAAGAGGTAGGGGAGGTCTTGGGGTAATCTTCATAACTTTAATAAAATAATTATTTTCCCTAATAGTCACCTCATAGGTATTAGGTAGAATATCACCTCCCATAGATTGTATCATCATTGAAATGTAACTATAAAATTCTTTAAGGTAATAAGGGAAACCATGATGATATGTTGGTTTTATCAAGATTATGATCATATCCCATGTCTTCTAAAATATTGTTTTGAAGTCTTGAATGACTTCTTGAGGTTATCTCCTAATGGAGGTCAACTGCTCTGTTAGTGACAAGTTGTCACTCTTGTCCTCAAATCTTCTTCTCAATACATCTCCAAACTCATCCCAAGTTATGATTGATCCTAGTGCTAATATTCCATTCCAATAAAGATATTTTCATTTGAAAGAGATAGATAATAGCCTGATTATTATCCTCTATGATGTGATGGATATTATAGAAGTTAGTAATATTTTTGATATGCTTAATGGGTGTGATGGAAGACTCACTGATGTAAGATGGAACACTTTTGAGGGGAGATATGGGGATATAATCATAGTGAGCAAGATTTAGAGGGATATATCCATTGAAGGCAACAAAAGGATGGTTCCTTGACATGGTGGCCTTAGGACTTTACAAGAATGGATGAATCATGAACTTTCTTATGGGATTATGAGAAATATAAGACCTCTTTAGATAGGGATGGGTGTGCTCAAATATACTTTATTTGTAGGAATAAGGAAGAAGATATTGAAATTAAAAAATTATGCCTTTGGTGAGAGACCTTGTGTTTAACATAGGAATGAAAGGGTGCACTAGTCTGCAACCAAGATTAAAACTTTAGAGTTACCAAATAATGCAATAAGTGGACTATTATAGCTCCTTATTGTTAAAGCTAACATTTAACTTAAACAAAATTTATGGACTTCATGTCTCACTAGGCATGCCAAAACCATTTTAGCCTAAAATTTCACCCTAGAAAAATCAAGTAGACCTTCTTAATTTTAGGAAAACATGAAACTATCTCCCTTCATAAACATGCCACTAAAAGAGATATATCTTTAGGTTTGAAAGGGCTAACTCCCTTAATTTATATCTTAGGCTCACACTAGAATAGATTAATCATTATTAGGGGTGAAAAGTGAAGAAAGGTACATCAAATAAACCTATGATAATGAGGTGATACACCAAGATAACTCCACACAACACACTTGCATATGCACTTAAGAAAGAAGACTACTCAAACTAAATTCAACCATATGTTCTTCTAGCATAAGTATTTATCATAGAGGTAGATTGATATGCCTATCTAAAGGTGGGTGAAAATAAGGTATGATGAAATACAGTACTAATCTCTCTCACACTTTAGTATAAAATAAAAAAAACAATACACTTTATGAAACCTGTTATAAGGGATGTCACTCACACAAACATGCAAGAGCAAAAATGGAGGTAAGGAGAGCATGTTCATTAATTGTAAACCACACAAACCAATTGAAATACTTAAGTAAGAGATTTCATAGAATTAATTAAACTTATAAAATTTTATTCAAAGGAAAATAAGGTGTCAAAAATAGCAAGGCTTTGCCATACCAATTATGGATCCATTACAAAGCCAAAAAAGCTTGAATATATAGACATAGGAGAAGAAGTGAAGATGTAATTCACAAGAAAAAGTGTAAAACTCTAAAAAATAGTTATAATTTCAATGGAATGAATTGGAAAAGAAGTCAAGAGGCTGTCATGAACATGTGCCAATATGAAACCGAGCACCTTCCTCAAGTTGGTGTAGACCCTTCATTGCCTTGCTTTTAAACTACCTTCATGATGGTGAAGAGTGCACTTGATTGTGTAAATCTGCCATAGGAAGCCTTGATACATATGGTATATTTTGAGAAGGTATATAATAGGTTATTTAATGTTATCTATACCTCCATAACTTATGCATTCATCCCTGTCACTTGTCATTCATTCCCTGTAGTCATTCATCATTAGTCCTCTAGGTCTGTCCTCACATTTGTCACTCAAAGTTACTTACAGTTGATTAAATAAATGTGTTTAATAAGATTTAAGACACCTATTGAGGTCATATTTATCCTTTGTTCTATCAAATAAACCTCAAAATATTCTAAGTCACCTTGATCACCACTCACTAGGCAATCACTTCTACCTTCTCACTATTTATTTAGACTACCTATGATGAATTATATAGGATTTATCATGCATAAACATGGTGATAAATGAGTTTTATGAGTTATTATAAGTCTTTTAATACCTATAAAAATGGTTCTCAACTATCCATCCTCCTTTGTACTTGTAAAACAAGTTAAATCTTGCAAGAAACTTAGTATTAACCCTATCCGTATAGATGACAATATGAAAAAAGTGTATGTCATGGATCCTAGGAGAGTTATGGACATGTATAATGAAATTTAATGGAAATTTTATCCCTCTTATAATCATTTCCCAACATATCTTTTCCATCAAGTTCAAACCAGGGTTTTGAGAGGGTTTTTGGTAGTTTAGACTATTAAGGATTGTTAATAAAATCCTGACATCTATCCTTAAAAACATTTAAATTTTTTGAGGTAAATGAAATAATTAAACTCTCCCAAAGTGATTAAGGTAATATGTAGTTATTTTTTACGTAAACGGGTGTTTAAAAATGGCCTCTCAAGCTTTCTCTTACATTCTATGTACCTTTGAGATGATTTTAGGTCAAAAAAATTGAATTGGTGTAACTCCATATAAAATAATGGATATATAAACCTTAAAAATTATATTTAAGGCCATAAATGATATTTTAAAGGTCATATGGTCATGGAAATGGAATTAGGCACATGTAGGTTTTAAACCTTATTCTAAGCCTAATAGGCCTAACTATGTGCTTGTGTGTATATGAACACCATTGAGTATTCATGTTGACTAAAAAGTATTTACATTTTTTCATGTTTAATTAAACATTATACATCATTCCAAAGTGTTATAAAACTCTTCATTTCATCCCTTTCTCCATTCATGTACCAATCTTGTAGTTTCATCTTGATTGGGAGTGCCCTCTATCTAAGATAAAATAGAGGGAACATCCCCTATTTTATTGGTAAAAATAAGATAATTAGGGGATATATTAGGTATTAATTAACTTAAAATATTTTAGGTATATATAACCTCTACATATCTCTCAACATTTCAAAACCTAAAACTAGCCTCTTAATTCTAGTGACTGTCTACAGGGTTATGGTCTGACTGTATGTTAAGGATAAAAACTTGGTCTTTTCCCTATTTATTTACTATAAGAATCACATGAAATTTATTTTACCATCATGAGAGTGATATTTACATGTTAAATTCATTATACACCTTCATGTGTTAGTCAAGACCCTTTCACTAGCATGAGCTAGTTTATGACTATAATAGGTTGTATGCATTCATCTTTGGAAAATGGGGTTCTTGTAGATATTAATTAAAACATAATAACTATCTCTTCTTGTTTCCATTATAAATATCATTGGGTCATTTCCAATATTTAATTAAAAATAAGACTTGTATACCATGCTCCCAATCTCTTGACTCTAACCATCAACACTTTATGGGTCTACAATTAGGTTATAGATTCTTCATTGGGGAATATGAGACCTATATGTGGTGACCTATGTCAAAGAACTGAATATAAAATCATTTTATTTCTCCTAAGGTCATAGTGTCACATTTCATTTAAATGAGTTCACTTTGTCATGAGTCATACAATGATTAGATCATTTGTTGTAAGACCATTTTGGCTTCAAAAGTAATATAGATTACTAAAATTCTATAGTGAGAACTTGATTGAATTGGAAGCCTATTTAAATCACCTTATCTTAACCAAACAAATACTTTATCATGTCAATACATTTACTCTATGTTTGGGCTACATGATAAAATCCATTAGGCCTATGTAGACTTCAAGAGACTTCACGATGAGATGTTGTCTATATGAGAAAATACCTTATTTGAAGAGTTTAAGGTAACATATCTCTTTAAGAAACCTTCCTAATTTTTGAACATGGAACTCATGTTTGAATACACATATTGACTTCACCATTGTTATAATGGTCTTCTCAACTCTCTTAGATCTGACTAAAAGTCTCAAATGAGTTCAACCCTCTACCATTCAACATTGATCAGACCTCTATGATGTTGGCATTAGATCACTATTTGTGACTGTCTATAGATGTCATTACTTGTAGGACTGTGTATGTATAATTTGTTTTCAACACCAATATATAACCTTGTTGAATAACTTAGTCCTATTTTTAACTTTGGGAATCCTCTCACAATCTTGAATCTTTCTCATTTCATCCTCATGATTGTTAAAATAATCCCTTCAATTGTAGGTGACTGCTACAAGGAGATCTTGATTGTGCTTGTGCTTTAGTATTACTACTTGAATAATGAAATTTTTTAGGCTAAAAATCTATGAAAAAACCAATCACCAAGCTTAAATAATATGGAAAAAGTGTAGTACCTTGGACTTGGGGTCAATATGAAAGAACAAGTCACTGCACTTGAAAATAACATTTGTAGACCATTGATAGTTATGCATATCTATCATAATGAAGTGATATTACATATAGATCCATATTCCCACAAGCTAACATAGATAAGAATAATTTGGAAAGGAAGGGAAAACTCTAAAAATACACCTACAACACTTGGAATCATCATATAATTGTAAATAAATAAGAAAAGTAGAGGCCATGGGGATGAACAAGCAAAATTGAGTCATCAACATTATTAAGGATGATTCATGGAGCATAATATGTCAAAATAGGAACTATCAACATGAAAAATAAGTTAATTAAGGATACTATCACTTGGAAAATGCATTTAGCTCATGATGCAGAGCATACACTAAAACTCTCACTTATCCTTTTTTATAAATCCACTTCCTTTGACAATGGTCTCTTGATTCATTCAAGCACTAGTTCCTAGGTTCCCCTGATAGTTTTGTGGTTTCCAAAGTCTTAATCTAGTTTATAAATGTCTCATTAACCCTCTTTTCTTAGTCAATAACTCTTCCAACACTTTACTAATCTCGACTCATCCTTATTCACAACCCTACCTATTCTATTCACAGTTCTTGTAGCCCTATTATTCCTATTTTATTGATTGATAATTTACAATGAATTGGAATTTTTTTTTTATAGCTACCCTTTATGGAGTTTCAATTGTGTACCAGTTTTTTAGGTCTAACTTCACATATAGCCCCCATTCTAACTATTAGCCTTTACTAATTAGGCCTCTTCAAGCTTAAACGTATCATAATCCCATAAAATCAATACTAGGAATTATATACCTACTTAAAACTATGATATTTAGTTAGATAACATGAAATAAGATTAGACTACAAAATTTTGGCCTTTTTTGATAGTTAGAATAGGAGATATAGACAAAACCCTAGTTTAAGGTTTCTAAGATCTCTATCATAGTTGAGAGATAACAATAATAAATAAAGAACATTTTAATAGGTTTCAAAAAAATGTGATGGGTTAAATATGTCTACATTGACCTCATGCAACTAGTCCCAACATTAGTTTCCACTTTTATACCCACTATCAAAGTTTTCTAATTCCAAATGCCTCAACTGTGCATGAAATTATATAATCTATAGGTCTGTATCAAAGTTATAAAGATATTATCACATTCTTGATCAAACAAAATATTCTAAAAACACTAAATTTATTTTCAAACCCTTACCAAATCATTCTAGAGCATTTTCAATTTTGTTATTTGATCATGTCTTTTCAAGAAATCAATACACTGTTCACCTGGTCAATATGCAACTACATAAAATAGGGGATTTTTGGTGTATCTACCTAAGCATAAAATTATTTCCATGTTGATTCTTGAAACTTATAATCATATATAAAAATAAAATCCTTCATAAACATTCTTAACCCAATTCTCTATTCCTTTTGTTTGACAATCTTATAAAACATAGTCTATAGCAAACCAAACAACATAGATAGGGGTCTGTCTTTGCAGATTCTAAAATAAGGTCTCTTTTATTATTCCTTGAAGAAAACACACATTATAAAAACATTACACTATCATTACACCATGCATTAAAATAAATACCAATGTCATTCATATATTAATCAAGACAAATACAATCTGTAAACAAATAATTTATGTTGGAATAGGGGTCTATATTGTTACCACCTTTAACATGGATTATTAATTCTATTATTGTGAGTATTTTATTCAAAAAAACATGCATTAAATAATATATAAAAATATATATTACTCATTCAAACACTAGAGACAATACATTTTGAATATCTTTCCTTGAGAATATTTTGATCACAGTTGTTTTCTAAAACAACAGAGCACAGTTCTATAATAGAGTTTCAATGAAACATCAAATTCCTTATTTAAAAAATAATTACACACACATTAATCTATATATTTGAATGTAATATCAATATAACACTATTAAATAACTCTAATATCCCCTATAAAGGTGCATAAATACTTCTTGAATCTTTCCCTTGAAGAGGTCTCTTTCAGTTACATTGCATAGTGTCTTGATTTACAATATATGGACTATATAGAACCTTGAATTTTAGATTCATGTAAATTTTTGGAAATAAAAATTATAAAAATCCTTATACATATTTGAAACATCCTTCCACCTTCAAAAAATACATAAAATTCTTTGGATAAGGCTTAACAAGACTCAAATTTTCAAAAAGAGTTTTAGTGGAAAAAACTAGAATTCAATTTTTTTGCACCTTAAGACTATCCAAACTACACATATGGACTTATTAAAACCTCTAAAACCTATTAGAAACATAATATACCATATTAAGACAAAAATTAAACAACTTTGGGGTACGTGTAGGATGCCCCTACATCATACTACCAAGCTAGAAAAATATTTACCACAGGTGTTTGTTAATGTACTTGATGTATGCTCCAGTTTAACTACACTAAACCTACTTATAGAAGGTATCTGAATCTACTTGCCTCTCGTATAGGTGAACATGTTATTGGGCCCAAAATTTAGGCCTTCCTTATTTCATCTTCTTGAATAATATACCTACACATGAAACCAAATTATTAAGAAAAACATAACTACTGTCATCTCCTTCTTGCCTTGAAGGTATATATCACTCTTCCTCCTCTTAAAACTTATCCACCTTCTCCTTCTTTCCATGAAAAAATATTGATGCAAATATGAAGTATTATTCTTTCATCAATATTTATTTTTCTACCTACTCCACTTCATGTACAACATGTTTTTGGTCCTTGCTTGCCACATGCATGTGGAAACTCTTTCTTTGTTGTTGTTCATAACCATTATGATTGATCTCTATCTCCTGCATATGCAAGGGATATGTTGGTTCCTAGTTGTACACATCATATGCTTAGATTTTCATAATTAAAAAAATGGCAAATAAAGATGAAAAAACCATTAATATGTCATTATAGCTAGGGAAGGGTTTAGCATCAACAAAAATTCAAACACAAATAATGACTGAGAGACACCTACAAAGTGTATGGTTAACTCCCTACTAATTTTGGCTCTACCTAAACCAAGGTGAGAGAACCTATGGGGTATCTTGATCACATGGAGGGATTTCATACTTCAATCTCCATGGGGATTCTTATCACATAAGGGGAATATGACCAAATCATATCCAAGTTTGCACACTTCACTCATAAGGGTTGTCATATGAAATACACAAATTATTTATTCATACATCAGATACTAGAGATAGATGAAAGGATGGATAAAATATTCATTTTTTGAAATATTCAACAACAAAAATTAGATAAGAAACTACATCTTTAAGATTTTAAGCACAAAACTATAAATACATTCCAAATATGCAAGATATTGTGTATTTGTGATGCAAGTAACATATATGATATGAAAATGGTGTGTTAAGCATAGGGTAAGACAAGTTGGATTGATTTAAATAAAGATAAGGATGGGTTCCAAAGAGAGAGGATAAATTCACTAAACTATCATGTCACTTCCATAAACAAACAATTTAGAATCTTTAAAACAAATGGAATGAAACAATACTTTGCAGTTCCTTGAAAGAATCACAAGCAAAGCTACAATTAATAATATAAGAGATCTTTTTAATTGAATCCATGAGACTAAGACTACCCATAAAAAGACTATTAATAATTAATTCCAAATTCTATAACTAAAAGGATTTTATAATCTCAAAACATTTCCCAGATGACTAACATAAAAGGAAATCATGAGAGCACCAATATATTAAGAACTCAGAATACCACATTAGATTTCAATAATAATACAAAGCAAAAAGACACAAATACATTCCATTATCCATCTAAATATCAAATACATATATCATGTGGTGGAAATTCTACAACATGTACAGTATGCAAGTCATCTTTGTAATAGGGGAACATCTCCATATGATTTCAAAGCTTGTCAATGGTTTTACACAAGAAACCAATTTGACACCAAAGAGATTACATAGGAATAACTTATCTAGAGTGATATCTCTTTTCTAAGATTTTTTCGATTGACCAACCTTTGTAAAGGAACAAACCTCCTTGTAAAATTTTCAAATCAATACATGGCATATCCCAATGAGATGCCCCAGTTGGAAAAAATCATTCATGGGCCTAGAGCTCATCAATTGCAACAAAAAACGATTACTAGGATAATGCATGTGCTCTAATGAAAGTGACATGTTTGATATCTCACCTTGGTGGAATGCTCTCCATATGCCATGTAAAGCACACTCTAGCAAGGGACAAAACAAACCTTTGTCCACTTGCGTAACCAATACAAAATGTCCCTTTCTCTAAATAATAAAGAATATTTCAATGAGGGACATGCCACTAACAGGTGAAGTAAAATGATTAAGATAAAAAAAAGAAGATGGAGGAGGAAGAATATTTACATCAACTAAGAAGAAACATAAATTATTTGGTTATATTATGGAACCAATGTTGATGACTGAGCCCTACACCATCTTATTCTTATATACAATGAACTTGTTGATCATGGTGATGAGAACTTTCTTATTTGGGTCCACCTAGTATTTGAATTTTACATCATATTATTCTAACCAGTTGGTAGTCCTTTAGAGTAATTTCTACTTCTTCTCAACTAATGCCTTCAATTGGTCATAGCATTTTTCAAGTAGCATCAGCTCCCTTATTTTCTGGTTGTTAAAGCTTTCATGGGGTGCGTCAACAAGACTCTTTAGGGAATCTTTTATCAATTCCTTTATCATGCCGAATGTACTATCAAGCTTCACCATTCCCCTCAAGGTGGCCTCAATTTCCATCCTAGTAGTCTTGAGAGACTGCTCTTCCCCTTTTATATCAAAGGCACTATCCTTAAGCATTGTTAACCTATGTTTATGGCTAGTTGGAATTCTCTAGGCATTTTAGGATCATCTAAGGTGATGACCTTTTTTGTAATCAAGGTATCCTTTCCCACATTGGATAATTCATCTACCTTGGGCCCAAGTTCCTCCCAATTCTTGATATCAATATCATAAATTAATGCTAAGGATTTATATTCCTCTTATTTATCTATTGCATTATCACGCCATTCCAATGCTATATAGATGACCTCCTTGGATCAGACTATTAAATCTCTCTACCATTCTTTTTCACCTATCCTCTAGTATTTAAATCTTCACTGAGGCCAAAGTCAATCATATCCCAAGAGGAAATAAGTGGACTCAGGGTTATGCTGGTAGTTAGAAACACTAATTTAGGCTCACTCAATAACTTTTACAATTACTAGATCATCATCTAGTTTTTCATCTTAAACTCCTCTATTGATTCTTTATCTTTGTCCATTTGATGAGATACCATGCTCACTAGAACCTATGAGCTATGATTGATCTCATTTCTTAAAGGGTCCCCTAGATCATATCTATACACTGAGTAACTTTCAAGGGGAACATCCTTCTTTATAGTGCCTTGTGGAGGGATGGATATTTCCTATATTCTCTCCCCATCATTAGTGAAAGTAGTCTAGGAGAGTGCCTTAGCCTTCTTGGGAGGTTTTGATTTATATGCCTAAATAATCCTCATCACATCTATATCTCTTAATTTATTTTCAATGCTTTATTTCTCCTTAATATATTCTTCAACCCACACTAAGGGCTTGGTCTAAAAACCCATTAGAGTTGTAGACCTTGAGGCTAGTCCAAGAGCATTGAAAGGTGGCATTAATGGAGCATTAACTAGAGGGAGCTTGATGGGTGGGAGTCAGGTGTGGACCTAATATTATCTTCTCTATATCCTTATCACTATCCAACTTGAGTTTCTTCCTTTTAGCTTCTTACTCTCCCTCTTTTCTTGGTTCAACTTGTTTAAGGACCTCAATAACCATTCCAAATTGATATTGGGACCCCAAAAATAGTCTATCAATGGCACTCTCTTGTCTTGGGGATTGAAGAAGTTGTCTTACTTCCAACTTATATTATGTAGTTGGTTGGGAAATTTGGGAGGAGGTTATAATGGCTTCCTTATTACCCTTAGGTGGATCTTCACCAATCATGGTCTCTATAATTGCACCAACCTAAATTGATTATTTATTCATTTTAGAGAGAAAAGGGGTACCTATTCTTAGACCTGATCCCTTATCTCCTTTAGCTCTAGCCTTATATTATTCAACCTCTTGAACCTCCACATTATCACTACTATTGAAGGCTTGTTCTTTTGGCCTTGGCTCAATTTCAAGTTTCTCCATGGGCCCTTGCATTATTTTTGTCTCACCCTCCACATCTTGTCTCGATGGCTAGGTAAACATATCTTGGATAAATGCTTCTATGTTCAAGGAGATATTTTATTTTTTATGTGGAGCTTGAGCTTGCATGGCTGCTTTGACACCTACTTATGTCACATATTTAAAGGATAAAGGGTCATTTGAGGCCAACATATTTTACTCATCTCCTTTGTATTCTCCTCCTAAGGGTGCTTGTGGTCCAAATAATCCCATTGTTATAATTTTCATTAGATTTTATGGCCTTTCCCTCATAATTCTTTTTCCTATCCTCACTAGGGGAGGAGTGAACACCTTTAACTACTTTACTATCTTTGTAATAGGCCTATCACCATCCAAATATTTTTCATCACTCATATCCCTTAGCAACTAGGCATATGAGGACTTTTTTCCTTAGGATTTTGTGGCTTTACATTGATAGGGTACATCTAGATGTATAACTTCTTTCCTTTTCCTAGGGATTGCTGGCAGAGGTTACAACACCTTCTTCACCCTTTTAGTTTTCAGCTGCTCTACTTGTTCCTCCCCTCCCCTTTTACTTGTGTACATTTTTAGGGGTGGACTAAGCTCTAGTGATTTCTTAAGCTTAGGGGCTAGTGAAATGGTTGGTATGGATAATGATGCAACAGATCGCTCAGTAGTGATCAAAACAGGAGAAGCACTTGTAAGTTACACCTCCCCCATGGAAATTCAAGTCCAATTTTTAGCAAGGTTGGTCAATTTTGTGAAAAATAGTCTGAACTTAGACTTTTATTTTATAATCTCATCAATATTGACCATCTTGGTGAAATTGGTATCACCTACCATCTTCTTCCCTTTGTCTTTGACCTCTACTTGAGGGGTAGCTAAATATATAGTGTAAGGGGGGAGAATTACCTTTAGATTTCATATAGTTTTATGCTCCCTGAGGGTAGGGGTATCATGTGCATTGAGGTCCACACCTCAGGAGATTAACCACTTGAATTTCCTTTTCATTATAGGATACACCCTCCATGTAATTAAATCATTTTTTGAGACTGTGAAGTCTACTTGGGCTATAGGTTTCATCTATATATTCTCCTTAGTTTATATCAATGACATTATATCCCTATCATCCACCATGTCCTTGGGGATGGGGATGATGCCATATGCAATAATCTCTTGAATGGTGAGCCTTAGGTAATCAATTTTCCTCACTTGCTCCTCTATTGTAGATTTTGACTAGATGTCTTTGTAGTGTGCTTGGTGCATAACTACACCTATATAAATTTTAACCAACCACCTTATGTCATAATTGGACTGAGGAGGCATCTTTTCCATTTGAAACCACCCCATTTCTTATTCCAAACCTTTTGTTCTAGCTAGAGTAGGACATGTACAATATACTATCTGCAAAGGGAACTTGAAGGGGTTGTTAATATTCTTTGCCATAATCATCTCATGTAGGGGAACCATTTATCCACACAATTCCATGAGTGATACCATGTCATCAACATACCTAGGTAGCTTGCATGGTGCCCTTGAATAACCACTCACCCAAATGTATGTGAAAGTGTAGAATTGAATGTATATTGCACTGAACCTATAGATCACCTCCTTGGCCATCTTGGTCATTCTATTTAATCTGATTAGAGGGTAGAAGACACTTATCATGGAATAAAAAAATTAGTTATAGACCTTAGCCCAGATATTCTTGAAATCTTTTAAAGTCATTTTAGGATACAACTCATAAATTTTGAGATCATAGGAATTCATAGTGAGCATAGGGAAATCTCTATTATGTACTAAGCTATACATGAGGTAGGAAGACATGTAAAATGTACCATCAAATGCTTCTTTAGAAGAGATGGCCTCCCATAACTGCATTATCTAGTTGTGTAGGTTATTACTCAGAACTGAGGCCCAATCTAGCTACTTCTCACCCTTTAACACACAAATAAGGATGGAAAACATCCACAACTCAAACTTCTCTACCATTAGTACCCCAAAAAATCTAGCAACCATGGTGATGACATATCATGGTATCTCCTTGAACTCTATTAACTTAAGATTCCTAGTCAATTTGGAAACCTTAGTTCTCTTTTTGGTGAGCCAACATGTGTTTACAATATCCTAAATGAGGATGTCTTTCTTGTTAGTGTACGCTTGACACTCTACCATGATTAAAACAATTCCCTCAGGTTATCATGGTATCCCAAACATGTCACTAAGAGCTTGAGGGGTGAATGAGTAGATAACTAATTAGCTCACATCAAGTACAGTTCTTATATCCTCATGATACACCTTTGTACATGCAAGGACTAACTCTGGGTATGGGGTTGCTAGTGGAAAAGCTACTTCAAGAAGCATATTACTCATACCCAAATTGACTACTGCCTTAGGGGGATAAGGTCTCAACAAAATATTTGACAGGGTAAAAAAATATAAACCTTAAACATCAGTGTCCTTAATCCCATCAAGAATTGAGATAATGCTACTTTTCAGAGGGATAAAAGAAGAAGCCATTTTTAGTTGACCAACGCGACACTACCTTCCCTCAAGTTGAAGTATATCCTTTCCTGGTATCTAACTCCATAATTATTTCAAATTTCACTTCCAAAGCACTAATTAAAAAACCTAAAGAATACTTACTTATAACCATGTTGAAAATTATTCAACCTAAACAAGAAATCTCTTGAAAATATGACAACAATTATTATTCTCATCTCACACCATTCTAGTTTTCAAATCACTTAAAAATGCAAGTATGATCTCCAAATGTGAAAGGTGGATTAAAATGAAGGAAAATACTTAGTTATAGTCATCCCCTTTTGAAATTAGGGTTGGTAGTTTAGCCTTGGTGTAGAAAAACTAATCTTTAACTACCACATTAATATCTTTAAGCTTCTTTCAAAAATAAGAGGGAAACTTGATGGCACTTCCCCTTATAGATAAATAATTTTCCCAATGACACATAGCATCATACAAGCAAAAATACACATCTAATACTCATTGGGTCTTTGGGAACCTTTTCACCTCCTCACCCTTCATATTATTTAGTGAGGAGATGTTACATGCCCCAAATTTTCCTTTAGGATGAATAATTTTGATATGTGTCAAAAATTTGGGTACTCGAGGTGCTAGGGACATTTGCAATGTCTCACCTTTTTTTTTGGTGTCTTGGTGTAATATACTCTAGGCTCTCATAAGAGTGCCATGTGTCATGATCCTATTTGACCACCCTAATATCTTGGTCATCAAGGACTCATTGCACCTCCTCTACCTTTTGAGATGAGGCATTCCTCAAAATGGGCATGAAAACTAAAACTCCTTAGAGACTGCCACATGGCATGATTTGAGGAGTTTGGACTTCAAAATCTACTCACACCTTTGCTAGCAAAAACACAAGTATGACAAATTTTGAAAAAGAACCAAAACCAAAATCATTCTAAGATTCTGCCACATGCCCATCATAGATGATTTCTTAGACCTTTGAATATATTTTAACTTTTTACCATTAACCATCTCAAGGAGGAGTAAAATATTCTTCCACCCTCTAAAGAGACTTCATTTATTTATGAGAGCGTATGATCTGAAATAATCTTTTGGGGGAATCCCTCAGGGAGTGACCCTTGAGATCGCTTGGGAGTGCCCTCTTAAATTCAAACATATCCTTTGGAAGTCTTGTCAAGGGCATTTACACTATATAATTTCCTTTTATAATTTGTGAAATGGTCCCCAAAAATCTCCAAAGTACTCCTTTGAGAGACTTGAAAGTGTCCTTTCACCTATAGAAATATCCTTTGAGACTTTTGCAAAGGCAAAATGACCCTCTGGGAACTTTTGAAAGTGCCTTGGCCAAAGTAAACAATTCTTTTAGGCTTTTTTTATGGGAAAAATTCTTGAAGGGCAAGGTCCCTTCCAATTTTTTTCCACAGACAAAAAGTTTGAAATAAATAAGACTTGACAGCTTTTTTGAAACAATTTTTTTTTTTTAAAACTTTTGTAGTGGATAAAATGTCTGGAAAAAATAAGTCTTTAGTTTTTTTGTTTGAGATAAAAATTACAAAAAACCATTTTTGTTGAGCATTGTATTCATTACACAAGGCCTAAAAATTCTAAGGGATAAACACTTTCACCAAGCAAAGACAACACACAAAGGACTTAGCCAATTTTTTATGATGAACTTGACCTTCCCAAGGAATGCATGAGGACAAAATGACTTAGATATTAACTTCAATACTCAACATGGTCTAAATTTATAACATTCTCAATTGATAAGGCCCCAATTTCTTTAATTTAATTTTGGTACTAACATTGGCTCTTGCTTGGGGATGCATACCCCCTGTGGGTGTGCGAAGAACCATAAAACACAAGACTAGGTGCCAATCCATTGGGATACAGAGTTAGGACTGAGTAAATTCAACTAAATACAAGAGCCCAATAGGATATACAACAAAGGCTAGGAGGGAAACAAACAAAAATAACCATAAGACCAAAAGGAACTGTATAAGCAAGCAATAAAAAAGGGACAATAAAGCAAGAAAACACTGTATAATATGGTACATAGTTGCAAATAGACTCAATCTAGGAAGTGTTTTAGATGACTACCATTGATAGACAACTCCAATATTTCTCCATTTAGATCTCTTAGGAAGAAAGTGTGCTCCTTAATCCTATAATCAATTGAGTAAGGGCCCATCCATAAAGCATCAAACTTACTGTGATTACCTTTCTCTTCATGCCTGCTATCCCAAAGCAAAACGAAATTACCTACTTGAAAAGTTTTGGGGGTGACCTTTCTATCAAATATTTGCTTTAACCTCTGCTTGAACTTGAGGTGTTTCTCATGGGCTAACCTACATGACTCATCCAATTCTAAAATTTGGTTCATTCTTTCTTCATAATGGTTGATGTATTTATCCTCCTTAAGTTACTATAACAAATGATAGGTAAGAAGTTGTAGATTGATGGGAAAAAATGATTAAGTTCCATAGACAAGCTTAAAAGGGTTCCTTCTTGTGGCTCTTTTAGGATTAATCCTATTGGCCCATAGGGAAAATTTCAAATGTTCACCCCACCTCTTCTTATTGACTTCCAAAATCCTTCTGATAATCTTGAGCAAGTTTTTGTTACTTGATTTCGCTTGCCCATTCCCTTAGGGATTGCAATTGGAAGCATAAGTGAGCTCAATCCCATAATATTTACACATAAAATCAAAAGGCTTGGCTTTGAAACTCATTTCATTATAAAAAATGATCTTTACTAACACACCAAACCTATAAATAATCTAATTCAATAGAAAGTCCATCATAACTTGGTGTGTTACCTTCCTAATGGGGATTGCTTCTACCCACTTGGTGAAATAATTAATTACAAGAAATATCCATCTATGCCTAGTGCTTGAAGCCTCAATAATTTCACCAATGAAATCCATGCTCCATTTCTTGAATGGAGCTTCAACATTAACTTATTGTAAAGGGAGAAAATTAGATGCCTTTAATCTTCTTGCAAAGCATTGACACTTTTCACATCACTTGAATATCTGAGCAACATCCTTGAAAAGTGATGGCCACCAATAACCATCTCTAAGAATTTCATGAGTAGTAACTTTAGGCACAAAATGGCCACCACACACTCCACTATGAAAATCCTCAATTAGGCCATCAACTCAGTCTTCTAACACACACTTTAGAAGGACCCCATCAAGATTTCTCCATGATAATCTACTGCCAGTTAGGAGTTATTTTTGGGAGATTAATTTGAGAGTCATTTGATTTTTTTCCAACTCAAGAGGACAACACATACTCTATAGATAATAAATAATGTCCTTATACCATTGGGATGCACTAAACTAATCCAAAGTGCTACTGGTGATGGAAACAATGTTGTTCACTTCAATTGCTTACAAATTTGCCTCAACCATAAGCCTGACCAAGCCCATTCCTCATACCAATTTAGTGGTTTGGATGTCTATATCATATTATTATAAATTATTTACCCATATACACTTTTTACTAGAGACATCATTTTGAGTCAAGATATCATTCACCATGGTGTGAGGGGTATAAGGAATAATCTTTCAACTCAAGATATAAGATCTAAATGTTTTAACCACTTTTAGTAAAGTGAAAGCTTGTTTCTCCATAAGGGTGTAATTTAACTTAGACCCTTGTATAACTTTTCTAAAGAAAGATATGGGTTGTTTGTGACCATCATCATTCTTTTGTAGTAAAACAATAGTAATATATGGGGTGACACAAAGGAAAAAATTTGAAATGGCTTGGTGTAATCAAGATTAGATAAAATAGGAGTGGACTTCAAATCTCCTTTGACATTATTGAATGATTACATATCCCTTTCATCCCATTTAATAACTTGATCCTTCTTCAACATAAAAGTAATAAGCAGGGTGATTTTTGTAAAGTTAGACATAAATCTTCTTAAAAAATTAATTTGTCCAAAGAAAGATTGAATTCCTTTCTTGGACTGTGGGATGGGCACTTTGTCAATGGCCTCAACTCTTTCAGGATCAATCATAACACCCTCCTTGGACACTATATGTCCTAGCAATTTAGACTTTTGAACTCCCAAATGACACTTCTTAGGATTGAGGGAGATACCAAACTCTCTGTATCTAATTAATACCTTTTCCAAGTGTTTCAAGTGCTCATCCCTTCTCTTGGAGTATGTAGTGACATCATCTTGATACACAATAATAAACTGATCAATCATCCTTGTAAAAAAAACATTCATGGCATGCTAAAATGTTACACCAAAATTCATTAGCCCAAAAAGCATTTTCATATATACATAGGTTCCCCATGGTGTGGTTAATTTTGTCTTAGACATCTCATATTCCTTGAACACAACTTGGTTATAACCAGAAAAGCCATCTAGAGTAGACAACATTTTAGACCTGGTAACATTCTATAATAGATTGTCTATGTTGGGCAAGGGATAGTTATCTTTTAGGGAGGCCTTATTCACATTATATAAATCCACATAGAGGTGGATATCACCATTCTTATTACACACAAGGACAAAATTAGCCACCCAAGATGAGTACCTAATAGGCTAAATAATATCACCATCCCTTAACTTCTTCAATTCATCATGCATCTTGGTGGCCAAGATGGGATTGATAGGCCTCTACTTCTACCTAAATGGCTTACTATCTAGCTATAGTGGGATGACATGTTGGAATAACTCCTCTCTATAATTTTTAAGCTCTAAGTAAAACCATGCGAAGCAGTCTTGATATTTTCTCAAGAGTTGTACATAATCTCTTTTCTCTTCAATGCTAAGATAAGTACCTAGCCATACTTTTCTTGGATTTCTAGGGGAACCTAAATCAAATTCAGTGATAACCCTCAAGAGAAATGTTTCCCTTGACCTCACTCTATTTTCTCCATCAAAGGATGCCTCTAAGCTGACCAATCCCCTAGGGATAGTGTTTTTTTTGAGTTAAATGACCTCTTTCCCAAATAAAATGTCTTTTCCATCATAAGTTTGAACCATAAATTCTAGGTCCACAAGTTGACTATAAAATTATACTTCACAAGTTAAGAACCTTTTGATTTGGTCATCATCCTCAAACACTTGCCATTGATAAATGTTATTTGGGACCAAGGGTTAATCAATCACCTTCACCTAGAACTAATAATATGAGCTCATGCTCAAAATATCAAATTGAGTTCCCACCTTAGCAAATTTGTCAGCTTCTTGGTTGAATTTCCCATCATGATAAGAGATGTTGAATGCATCAAATCCTTTAATAAAATCCCATACAACATTTTAGTACTATTTCAACCTTTTAAATTTGGTAGCATATGCATTATAGATATATTTTACCACTAATTCTGAGTCCCCTTTGATAGAGAGACACTTGATCCTGTGTTCACATGCAATCCTTAAACCATGTATAAGCACTTCATACTTAACAATTTTGTTAGTGAAATTTAAATCAAGGTGGAAATAAAAATTATACCTCCTTCCATTAGGATCATTTATAATCACTCTAACCCCATTCTTGACACTATAGTAGGCCCTATCAAAGAACAATTCCCAAACAACAACTTTTGTATCAGGTTGTGCATAAATGATAATAGACTATTCATCCACATCAATAATACCAACAAAAATACCCATCTCAACATTGGTGTACATTACTTCATTCAGGGCATGATTTGGATCTTTAATTATATGTAACATCTTAGGCTCTCTATGAGGTTTGACTATCTTACCTTATAGGGGAATGGTAGCATAATAAAGGTCCATCTACACACTTCCTCCCATACTAGTAGTCCATTTACATGATAGCATCATTCCCCATTTGGGAGGGCAATCTACAACTACCGCATCCATATTCAAAAACTTACCTAGGTGAACCACCAATTGCATAACCAACCCTTTGACCTACCCAACAACTGGCACCTCTCATGAATCCATAGCATAAAACTTGCCAAAAGTAGACTTTATCTTTACACCAAGTTCATTTAAGACACATAAAGGCATAACATTGCAAGATGCACCAAAATCAAACATGTAATTATGGACAACCATATCATTGATCATCAATGTTATGTAAAATAGCTCCACATCTAATTGACTCTCCATAAATGTATTCCCTAGATAGACTTCAGGAGAAGGCTCATAAATGTTCTTCAACTCTTGATCTTATAATAACACTTGGGACATTTCAAACTCATTGGTAGTTGATACCTTGCCAAATTCTTAATATTCAAAATCTCTCTTCCTATGTTTAGGGACTTAAAACAACTTAATGAGTAGAACAATGATCTTTATTTGACTCAATAGCCAGGCCATATCACATACACTATACTAAGGGAGAGGCATGTTTGGTGGGAGGGTGGTGACATTTTTAGTAGGGATATGCTTAGATAACACATGAAATGGATTATGTTGAGGGGGATTATTATTCTTTATGAAATATTTTAGTGGTGGGTTCTGTTTAGTCTCATTAATACCCTTGGGGACACTAGACAACACATTTATCTTATTATTCTTAATAATAAATTCTCTAGGTCTAACATCTTGAGTAATAGGTTCCCTCTTGGAGGCTTCTAGAATAGCTAAAACTTTCTTTGCCTTTTTGCCTAAATCCCTCACCTTCTAGTCAACAAGAGTAATGCCTTGAAGGATAACACCTACTTAACTACTTCTCAAGTTAATCTCACTTCTCTAAGCAACTTCTGCATTAATCAAGAGTCTTCAGTCTTCCTCTAATGGATTACCTTCCATATATTTCTTGATCATCATAGAGCACATATGATTAAAATCATGCATAAGAAACTCATATGCTTATGCTACATTGACATCGCATGTAGAATCAATGATAGGGACACGTTCCAACTTAACAACACCCCATATTTTACTACTCATGGTGTTAGTAGGCATCCTTTTGGGAGTCACTACTTCAACTAGAGGACTATGAGAATTAAACATGGAAAATTCATAATTAGATACTATATCCTTTGGTTCATCTAGTTCTTAATATACTACCTCAATAATATCATAAGACAAGTGGGGAAAGAAGAATCTATCACACCAATCAATGTCTATATCAAAGCTCAAGATATTTACCTGAGCATTTAGGGGATATGGCATTTCCCTCCCAATACTCCTACCTTAATTCCTTTTTAGCTAGTCTTCACATGCAAGCCTCTTTCCTTTATCAACTTCTTAGTTATGGAATGGAGGGCCTTGATGAGACTGATGTGGATTCTAGGTCCTATCATGGCTAGAAGATACATGTGGAATGCCCTTTTCTACCCTAGCCAACTTATATAAAATTTATTTAACAACAGAGGCTAAAGTCTTGATAGTTTATTCTAAGTTGGTGGCCTTGGTAGACCATGGCCTTTTAAGATTGACTAGCTTCACATCAACCCTATTATTCATATGCTTTCCCACAACTTTAATAATATTCTCAATTTGGATGGCCACATTAAAGGCCAACCTAAGGTTTACTAGAACTTTATCTCTCAATTAGTATGTAGCCTTCTTGTCAAAATCATCATAGTATTTTATCAAACAAGCAATATCACTATGCCTAATATTTTTAGGTAAATACATCATGGCCTTATTGAAATAGGCATTGAAATCTTGCACACACTCATTAGGATTTTTATTGATATTTTCAAACTCAGCCAAGAGGAACCTTCAATCTATCCTTTCACCATACTAAATCCTAAAGACATTCCACATCTCTCTTTGCATCTCTCCCCATGAGTTAATACATCTAGTGTGGAGGGAGTTGAACCAATCTCAAACATCATCCTCTAACATATACACAAACAACTTAATGCATGTCTTCATACTCAACCTCAATCCTTAATAACATTTTGAAAGGCCTTTAAATGCTGGTCACCAGTCACAACATTGTTCCCCTAAAACTTTGGGAGTCTCTTCCTTATTTCATTAGGAACTTCGTTAGGAAATCCCTCTATCTCATCAAAAGTGATAGGTCTAAATATGGGAACATGAAAAGCAAGGCATGCATTTTCCTCCCAATCTCTATGCCTCATGATTGGGATATCTTAGGGTTTTAGAACCACTGGAAATGAGATGTGAGAAGGGGAATGAGGAGGAATGGACAAGTTATATTTAAGAGGGGATTGAGCTAGTAGGGATGGAGTGAGATAGTAAATAGGGTTATAAGGCTTAGAAGTTCAAGAAGAGCTATGGTAATATTCAACATGAGGTTGGTCTACAAATTTTTGAAGGTTAGTAACACTAGGATGAATCTCAACAATAGAACTAAGCCCTTCAATAGGTCTCCAGGCTAATCTCCTTTTTATCAAAGGAGTACATAATAGAGGGAAAAATTGCTTTGATGGGTCAGTCCTAAAGGATGATCTCAATCCTTCCAACTTTGTAAATAATGGGATACTCAAAATAGAAGATTATGAAGGTGAGGGATACAATATGCAATGGTCTTGTAATAACTAGGAGACAAGAAACTTAGAGTTGCCACTAGAATCAAACTTATATAAAATAAGAGACAAAACATTTATATGAAAGACAATGTTTAAAAGGGACTAAACACCTTCCAACACATAACTAATCATTTTTGTCTCTGAGTATAAAACCACATAGATTCACTAAAAAATGAGTAAGCAACATCGACACACCATAGGTAGGAAAAAAACCTCTCAAAAGTGATCAAAGCTTTCTACAAGAGTCCCTATCACATGGGTGACAAGAACTATCCCCGACAATAGCAATAGAAAGGGTGTTGGTTCCTAATTATACACTTTATATGCTTGATTTTACACACTTACAAAAAATGACAAACAAAGATGAAAAACCCATTAATATATTGTTATATCCAAGGAAGGGTTTAACATCAACAAAGAACTAAACACATACAATAACTGAGAGACACCTACAAAAGGTATGGTTAACTCCCTACTACTTTTGGCTCTGCCTAAACCAAGGTGAGAGAACCTATGGGGTAACTTGCTCATATGGAGGGATTTCAAACTTAAATCTCCATGGGGATTCTTGGCACATAAGGGGAATATGACCAAATCATAACTAATTTTGCACACTTCACCCATAAGGGGAATATGACCAAAGCATAAGTAATTTTGCACACTTCACCAATAAGGGTTGTCACACAAAATGCATAAATGCTTTAAGTCATACCCAAGCTACTAGAGATAGATGAAAGGATGGCTATAATATTCATTTTATAAAATATTCAATAATAGAAACTAGATAGGAAATTATAGCTTTAATATTTTAAGCACAAAACTACAAAAACATTCCAAATATGCAATATTTCATGTTTTTGTGATGCAAGAAACATTTATGATATGAAAATGGTGTGTTAAGTGTAGGGTAAGACAAGTTAGGTTGATTTAAACAAAGATATGGAAGGGTACTAGAGAGAGAGAGGAGAAATCCATTGAACTATCATGTCACTTCCACAAAAAAACATTTTAGAATCTTCAAAATAAATGGAATGAAACAATACTTTGTAGTTCTTTGAAAGAATCACAAGCAAAACTATAAGTAATCATTCAAGAGATCTTTCTCACTGAATCCATAAGCTTGGGATGACCCCTAAAAAGACTATTAATACTTCATTCCAAATTCTATAGCTAAAAGGACTTTATAATATCAATACATTTCCCAAATGACTACCATAAAAGGAAATAATGAGAGCACCAATATATTAAGAACTTAGAATAACACATTAGATTTCAACAACAAGATAGAGCAACAAGACACAAATATATTCCATTATCCATTTGAATCTCAAATACATATATCATATGGTGGAAATTTTACAATATGTACACTATGCAAGTCATCTTTGTAATAGGGGAACATCTCAATATGTTCTCAAAGCTTATCAATGGTTTTACACAAGAAACCAATTTGACACCAAAGAGATTGCACAGGAAGAACTTCTCCAGAGCAATAGCTATTCTCTCAAATTTTTTTGATTGACTGACCTTTGTAAAGGAACAAACCTCTTTTTCTTATACAATTTTCAAATCAATACATGGTATATCCCAGTGAGATGCTCCAATTGGAAAAAATTATTCGTGGGTATAAAGTTCATCAGTTACAATAAAAAATGATTCTTGGGATAATGTGCATGCTATGATGAAAGTGACATGTTTGATATCTTACCCTAGTGGGATGCTCTCCATATGCCACATAAAGCACACTCCCACAAGGGACAAAATAAACCTTTGTCCACTTGCATAACCAATCCAAAATGGCCCTTTCTCTAAATAATAAAGAATATTTCAATGAGGGACGTGCCACTAATAGGAAAAGTATAATGATTAAAAGAAAAAGTGAGAAGAGGAAGAGGGAGGAGAAATAATCTTTACATCAACAGAGAAGAAAAAAATGATTTGGTTATATTGTGGAACCAATGTTGATGATTGAGCCCTATGCCAGCCTATTCTTGTATGTAACAAACTTCTTGATCATGGTGGTGAGAAATTTATTTTTTGGGCCCACCTGGTATTTGAATTTGACATCATATTCTTCTAACTAGTTGGTAGTCCTCTAGATTGATTTCTACTTCTTCTCGAGTAATGCCTTCAATTGGTTGTAGGATTTTTCAAGTAGCACCAACTCTCTTATTTTTTGGCTATTAAATCTTCCATTGGGTGCATCGACAAAACTCTTTAGGGCATATTCTATCAATTCCTTTATCATGTCAACTATATCATCAAGCTTCATCATTCCCCTCAAGGTGACCTTAATTTTGATCCTAGTAGTCTTGAGAGACTTCTCTTCCCCTTTTATATCAAAGGCACTATCGTTAAGCATTACTAACCTATGTTTTATGGCTAGTTAGAATTCTCTAGGTATTTTAGGATCATCTGAGGTGATGACCTTTTTTGCAATCAAGGTATCCTTACCCAAAATATACAATTCATCTTAATTGGGCCCAAGTTTCTCCCAAATCTTGATATCAATATCATAAATCAATTCTAAGGATTTGAATGCCTCTTGTTTATTTATTGCAATATTGAGCCATTCCAATGTTGTATAGATGACCTCTTTGGCTCGAACCATCAAGTCTCTCTACCACTCTTTTGTCACCCATCCTTTGGTCTTTAAATATTTATTGAGGCCAAAATAAAGTGCATCCCAAGAGGAAATAGGTGGACTTGGGGCTATGATGGTAGTTAGAAACATTACTTTAGGCTCACTCAGTAACTTTTGTAAGTACTAGATCATCACCTAGTTCTACATCTTAAGCTCCTCTATTGACACTTTATCTTTGTCCATCTGATGAGCCACCATGCTCACTAGAACTTGAAATCTATGCTTGATCTCATTTATTGAAGGCTCCCCTAGATCATATTTGTACACTAAGTAACTTTCAAGGGGAATTTCCTTATTTTTAGTGCCTTGTGGATGAATGGCTATTTCTTGTATTCTCTTCCCATCATTAGTGAAAGTAGTTTATGAGAATGCCTTATCCTTCTTGAAGGGTTTTGCTTTATATACCTGAGTAATCCTCATCACATCTATATCTCCTAATTTGATTTTAATGCTCCATTTCTCCTTCATCTATTCTTTGACCCACACCAAGGGCTTGGTCTAAAAACCCATTGGAGTTGTGGACCTTGAGGTTGGTATAGGAGCATCAAAAGGTGGTGTTAATGGAACATTGACTAGAGGGAGCTTGATGGGAGTTGGGTGTGAACCTAATATTATCTACTCTATATCCTCATCACTATCTAACTCAAGTTTATTCCTTTTATTTTCTTTCTCTCCCTCTTTGCCTAGTTTAACTTGTTGTAGGACCTCAATAACTATTCTAGATTGTTGTCAAGACCCCAACAAAAGTCTATCAATGGCACTCTATTTTCCTATAGGCTGAGGAGGTGGTCTTCTTTCTAGATTATATTATATAATTGGTTGGGAAATGTGGGAGGAGGTTAAGGTGTCTTCCTTGTTACCCTCAGGATTTTCACCAATCATGGCCTCTACAATTGTACTAAACTAAATTCCTTCTTTATTCACATCAAATGGAAAAGGGGTACTAATTATTAGGCCCAATCCCCTATCTCCTTTAGCTCTAACCTCAAATTGTTCAACCTCTTAAACCTCCACCTTCTCACTACTGGTGAGGGCTTGCTCTTTTGGCCTCATCTCATTTTCAAGTTTCTCCTCGGGCCCTTTCATACTTTTTGTCTCACCATCCACCTCTTGTCCTAATGGTTGGGTGAACATATCTTGGAAAAATGCTTCTATGTCTAAGGAGACAATTTCTTTCTTAAGTGGAGCTTGGGCTTGCATGGCTACTTTGACACCTACTTATGTCACATATTCTAAGGACAAAGGGTGATTTGAAAGTAATACATTTTCCTCATCACCTTTGTCTTCTCCTCCCAAGGGTGCTTATGGTCCAAACAATACCATTGTTAGAATTTTGACCAAAGTTTGTGGCCTTTCCCTCAAATTTATTTGTCTTATCCTCACTGGGGGAGGAGTGAGCACCTCTAACCACTTTACTATCTTTTTAATAGGCCTATCATCATCTGAATCTTCTTCATCATTCATATCACTTTACAACTGGGCGTATAAGAAATTTTCTCCTTGGGATTATTTGGCTTCAGGGTTAGAGGGTACATTTAGATGTATGACCTATTTATTTTTATTTGGGATTGTAGGTGGAGGTTGTAACAACTTATTCACCTTTTTAGTTTTTGGCCACTCTACTTGTTCCTCCCCTCCCCTTTTCCTTGTGTACATTTTTGGGGGTGGAATGGGCTCTGGTGATTTCTTGGGCTAAGGGGCTGGTGCAATGGTTGGTCTAGCTAATGATGTAGGATCTCCCTTAGTAGTGATCTAAATGGGTGAAGCACTTGTAAGATACACCTCTCCTAAGGTAATCTGAGTCCAATTTTCAGCAAGGTTGGTCAATTTTGTGAAAGATATCTTGGACTTGGACTATGCTATTATAATCTCATCAAGATTAATCATCTTGGTGAAATTGATATCACTTACTGACTTCTTCCCTTTGCATTTAGCCTCTACTTGAGGGCCTAATAAATTTCCAATGTAATGGGGAAGAATTGCCTTGAGCTCTTGTATATTTCTAAGCTCCCTGAGGGTAGGGGTGTCATATGCACTGAGGTCCACACCTCAGGACTTTAACCACTTTAATGTACTTTTCATTATAGGATATGCCATCCATGTAATTAAATAATTATCCAAGACTATGAAGTCTTCTTAGGTTATAGGTTACATCTGTATATTCTCCTAAATGTATGCTAATGACACTATATCCCTATCATCCACCATGTCCTTGGGGATGGGGATGATGCCATATACAATAATCTCTTCAATGGTGACCCTTAGGCAATCAATTTTCCTCACTTACTCCTCTATTATGCATTCTGACTAGATGTCCTTGTAGTGTGATTGGTATATAACTACACCTATATTAGTGTTAACCAACCACCTTATATCATAGTTGAACCGAGCAAGCATCTTGTCTATCTAAAACCACCTCATTTCTTGTTTTAACCCCTTTGCTCTAGCTAGACTAGGACATGTATAATATTCTATCTATACAGGGAACTTGAAGGGGTCATTAATCTTCTTTGGCATAATCATCTCATGTGGGGGCAAAAATTATTTGCACAATTCCATGAGTGCTACCTTTTCATCAACATATCTAGGTAGCTTGCAGGGTGCCCCTGAATAAGCATTCACCTAGATGTATGTGAAGGTTTAGAATTGAATGTACACTACATCAAACTTATCGATCACCTCTTTGGTTATCTTGGTCATTCTATTTAAGCTCCTTAAAGGGTATAATACACTTATCATGGCATTTAAAAAGTAATTATAGATGTTAGCCTAACTATTCTTAAAACCTTCCAAAGTCATCTTAGGATACAACTCATAAATTCTAAGACCAGAGGAATTCCTAGTGAGCTCAGGGAAATCTCTATTATGTACCAAGATATACATGAGGTAGGAAGACATGTAAAATATACCATCAAATGCCTCCTTGGAAGAGATGGCCACCCATAACTAGAATATCTAGTTGTGTAGGTTGTTACTCAAAATTGAGGCCCAATCTAGCTACTTATCACCCTCTATCACACAAATAAGGATGGAAAACATCCACAACTCAAACTTCTCTACTATGGGTACCCCAAAAGCTCTAGCAACCATGGTGATGACATATCATGGTAGATCCTTGAACTCTATTAACTTGAGATTCCTAGTCAATTTAGAAACCTTAGTTCTCTTTTTGGTGAGCCAACAAGTGTTTACAATATCCCAAATGAGGCTATCTTTCTTGTCAGTGTATGCTTGACACTCTTCCATGGTTAAAACAATTCCCTCAAGTTATCATGGTATCCCAAGCATGGAAATAAGTTCTTGAGGGGTGAATGAGTTGACAATTGATTGGCTCCCATCAAGTATAGTTCTTATATCCTCATGATACACCTTTGCACATGAAATGGCCAACTCTAGGTATGGGGCTGCTAGTGGAAAAGCTACTTCAAGAACCATATTACTCATACCCAAATTGACTACTACTTTAGGGGGATCAGTTCTCAACAAAAGATTTAACAAGGTAAAAAAATCTAAACCTTAGACATTAGTGTTCTTAATCCCATCAAGAATTGAGATAATACTACTTTTTAGAGGGACAAAAGAAGAAGCCATTTTTACTTGACCAATGTGACACTACCTTCCCTCAAGCTGAAGTATAGCATTTCCTAGTATCTAACTCCATAAATCTTTCAAATATCACTTCCAAAGCACTAAGTAAACAACCCAAAGAATAATTACTTACAACCATGTTGAAAATTATTCAACCTGAACAAGAAATATCTTAAAAATATGACAACAATTTTTATTCTCATCTCACACCATTCTAGTTTGTAAATCACTTAAAAATTCAAGTATGATATCCAAATGTGAAAGGTGGATTAAAATGAAGGAAAATACTTAGTTATAGTCATCCCATTTTGAAATTAAGGTTAGAGTTTAAGCCTTGGTGTGGACTATCTAATCCTCAACTATCACATTAATATCTTTAAGCATCTTTCAAAAATAAAATTAAGGAAACTTGATGACGCTTCCCCTTCTAGCTGAACAATTTTCCCTATGACATGTGGCATCATACAAGTGAAAATACACCTCTATAACTCATCAAGTCTTTGAGAACATTTTCACCTCCTCACCCCTCATATTATTTAGTGATGAGATGCTACATGCCCCATATTTTCCTTTGGGATGAAATTTTTTGATATGTGTCAAAAATCTAGGTACTCAAGGTGTTGGGGACATTCGCAATGCCTCAATTTTTTTTGGGTGTCTTGGTGCAATATACTCTAGGCTCCTATAAGAGTGCCACATATTGTGATCCTATTTTATGACCCTAATGTCCCAATTCTTAGGGACTCATTAAACCTCCTTCATCTTTTAAGATGAGGCATTCCTCAAAATGGGATTGAAAACTAAAACCCTTGAGAGACTGCCATGTGGCATGATTTGAGGAGTCCAGACTTTAGAATCTTCTTTCACCTTTTCTAGAAAAAACATAAGTATGAACATTTTTGAAAAATAAATGAAACAAAAATCATTTTTGGCTGCTTCCACATGTCCATCATAGATTCTCACTCAGGCCTTTGGCTATCTTTTACCTTATTACCATTAACCAACCTGAGGAGGAGTTCAATATTCTTCTACCCTCCAAAGAGACTTCATTTATTTATGAGAGAATATGACCTAAAAGAATATTCTAGGGGAATCCCTTAGGTAGTAACCTTTGAGATTACCTAGGAGTGCCCTTTGAAAGTCAAAAATATCCTTCAAAATTCTTGTCAAGGGCATCACCCTATAGAATTGCCTTTTAGAATTTGTGAAATGGTCCCCCAAAATCTCCAAAGTGCCCCTTTGGGAGACTTGAAAGTGTCCTTCCAAATATAGAAATATCCTTTGGTACTTTTTCAAAGGCAAAATGACCCTCTGGGAACTTTGGAAAGTGCATTCACCAAAGTAAACAATTATTTCAAGATTTTTGTATGGGTAATATGCTCAAAGGGCAAGTGCCCTTCATATTTTTTATTGTGGATAAAAAGTTTAAAACAAATAAGACTCAACATCTTTTTCAAAACAAAGATTTTTTTCAAAACTTTTGTAGTAGATAAAATGTCTGACAAAAATAAGTCTTCAAATTTTTTGTTTGAGACAAAAATTTTAAAAAACCATTTTGATCAAGTATTGTGTTCATTACAAAAGGCCTATAAAATCTAAGGGATGAACACTTTCACCAAGCAAAAACAACACACAAAGGACATAGCCAATTTTTTATAATGAACTTGGCCTTCCCAAGGAATGCATGAGGACAAAAGGACTTAGACATTAACTTCAATACTTAGTGTGGTCTAAATTTTAGTTATTCTCAATTGATAAGGGCCCAATTGCTTCAATGCAATTTTGGGCACTAACAAGCTATATGTTCATTTTCACTATCCCATCTCCTTGATTTGGCATTCTTACATGGCCATCTTGAAAGTCACTTGACTATTCTTCATGGGATTACTACATATTGCCCAACTCTTTGACATTATTTTTATCTACCATTCCTTCTTTGGATACCATAATCACTTTAGGTTGTACATTCATCTCTATCTTGTCCTTTTTCTTGACTTGTTCCAAACTTTGATTAATGGTTGCTTGCTCCTTACCTATACTTTCATCACAAAATAACATATTAAAAATGAAATGTGGAGACTTCATGGCTCTCTCTTGTGCTTCTTTCTAAGACACTTCATTATGCATTTTCTTATTTTACTTGGTGTCTTTTCCAAACCACTTCTTATCCATTTTAACTACAATGTCTTTTACTATTCTACTATCTTCTCTCTCACTAGCTTGGTTGTCCTTCTTGTTTTGGTTATCTTCTTCCTTGAACACTCTTATAGGTGCTATTTCTTCCTTCTATTGAAGACTACTTATTATTACCTTGCATTCTTGTTCATATTCTTTTGTGTCCATCTTTTTTGACTCACAATTCTTCATTATCAACATCTCAAGATAACTTACCTTTTCTTCTCTCTTTGGTGCCTTAACCGAACCCAAAATTTCCATATCTTTGCTCCAATAATGATTTGTTACCATCATCATTATTCTCTCATCTCTTCTTCTTTTTTCATTCTTCAATGGGACAAGAATGTGTATCTCTCCATGTTGATTGATGGTGTATGTATTAGCTTGACCATCAAGAATAGACTACATATCAAATTTCCATAGTCTTCCTAATAGTAAATGACAAACATCTATGGGCATAATATCACACAATACTTTATCTCTATATCCTCCTATATGGAATTCAACCCAAATTTTATTACTTGCCAACATTTGATGTCCCTTTTAAACCCATGAAACATTATATGGTTGTGGATGTGTCATCCTCTTCAAGCCCAACCTATGCACCATCTCTAAAGACATAATATTATTAGTGCTTCCTCCATCAATCACTAAATTAAAAACCTTACTTTTTGGTTTACACCTACTTTTAAATAAGCTTCTTATTTGGGATGGGTCTCTAACTTGCTTTCTCTACTACAAAAATATTATCTTCATGAGTAAAGACTCATTTATTTCTTGATTTATTTCCTCATTTACTTTTCTTGTACTCTACTGCTACATATTGATACCAATACTCAATGGACACTCTACTGCTCTATGTCCCTCTCTGTGGCAATGCCAACATTATCCCTAAAATATTTGTCTTGGTTCACTTCTCATATGACCTTCATCCTTTCTCAATATTTTACCTATAAATGGTATAATATCCCATGCATGGTGATGTACTCCCGTGCCTTTTTAAATTGTTACTACATGCATTTATAGTCTCTCTTGGACCGCTTCTTCATTTCCTCTCTTACTTGTCTTTGGTTGTAAAGGTACTAATTAACCTTGTTGCTTGATATATTATTTTTATCTCTATATTATTTCTCTTTTTTCTCTCTTTTTGAGAGCATCCTCAATATCCTCCATCCTCATAACTAATGGGGCAATCAACTGTGTTACTTGGTCTATCATATTCTTGACCAAATATTCATCTTTTCTAACTCTCTCCATGGAACACTGATCTTGGTTTCATATCTTGAAATACACCTCAAAACACATTATTTTAATCTTTTTCACAATACACTAAGAAAATTTATAGCTCTAATATCAAAAGTGATGCAAAACATACACCAAAACACTCAATTATCCTTGTTTATAAATCCACTTCCTTTGATAATGGTCTATTGATTCATTCTTCAAGCACTATTTTCTAGGTTCACCTGATATTTTTATGGTTTAAAAAGTCTTAATATTGTTTATAAATGTCTCATTAAACCTCTCTTATCAGTCAACAACTCTTCCAACACTTTCCTAGTCTTAACTCATCCTTATTCACAACCCAACGTATTCTGCCACAATCCTTATAACCATATTATTATTATTTTATTGATTTAAAATGTAAAATGAATTGGAATAAACCAAAAATATTTCTAGATACCTTTTATGTATTTTCATATGTGTACTAATTTTCAAGGTCTACCTTCAATTATAGACCCCCTTTTATCTATTAGCCTTCACCAATTAGGCCTCTTCAAGCTTAAATGTAACACCGTCCCCTAAAATCCATACTAATAATTATGTATCAACTTAAAACTATGATATTCAGTTATAGCACATGAAATATGATCAAACTACAAACTTTTATACTTTTTTGATAGTTAGAATAAGAGATATAGACAAAACCCTAGTTTAGGGTTTTTGAAACCTCTATCATAGTTGAGAGCCAACATTAATAAATAAAGAATTTTTAAAGATGTTTAAAATAATTTTGAAGGTTTTAAGAAGTCTATATTTACCTCATGTAACTATTCCCACCATTAGTTTCCACTTTTCTACCCAGTGTCATATTTTTCTAATTCCAAATGTCTCAACTATGCAAGAAATTGTATAATCTATAGATCTATATCAAATTTAGAAAGATCTTACCAAATTATTGATAAATAAATATTATAAAAATTCTTAATGTATTTCCACACCCTTACCAAATTTTTATAATTTTTTTTAATTCGGTTCTTTGATTATGTCTTTTCAAGAAATTTATACACAATTCACCTAGTCAATATACAACTATAGGAAACAAGGGATTGTTGGTGTCTCTATCTAAGCATAAAATTATTTCCATGATAATTCTTGAAACTTATAATAATATCTAACAAAAAAATCCTTTATAAAAATTATTGAACCAATTCTCTATTCCTTTTATTTGATATTCTTATAAAACATAGTCTATAGCAAACCAAACAACATAGATAGGGGTCTATCTCTGTAGATTCTAAAACAAGGTTTATTTTATTATTCCTTAAATAAAATAAACATTATAATATCTTTCCACAACATATTAAAACAAATACCAACATTATTCATATATCAATCAAGATAAATATAGTCTGTAAACAAGCAATTTATGCAGGAACAAGGGTATGTATTGTTACCACCTTCAACAGGGATTATTCCTTCCTTATATTCCTTTGAGTATTTTATTAAAAAAAATGAATTAAATAATATATAAAAATATATATTACTCAATAAAACACTAGATACAATAAATTATGAATCTCTTTCCTTGAGAATATTTTAATCACAGTTGTTTTCCAAAATAACAGAGCATAGTTCTATAATAAAGTTTCAATGAAACATCAAATTCATTATTTAAAAAATGATTACAGACACCTTAATATATATTTTCAAATGGAATATAAATATAAAAATTCTAACTAACTCCAATCTCCCCTATAAATGTGCATAAGTACTTATTGAATCTTTCCCTCAGAGAGGTCTCTTTCAGTTACATTGCATAATGTCTTGATTTACACTATATGGATTATATAGAACCATGAATTTTAGATTCATGTACATTTTTTGACCTCATAAATTTTAAAAACCATTATACATACTTGAAAAATCCTACCACCTTCATAAAATACATAAAATTTCTTATATAAGGCTTAATAAGACTCAAAATTTGAAAAAGAGGTTTGGTGAGAAAAGCTAGAATTCAAATTTCTTGCACCTTAAGACTTTATAGACTCCACATATGGACTTATTAAAACCTATAAAACCTATTATACACCTAATATTCCATATTAATACAAAAATTAAACAACTTTATGGTCTTTTTAGGATGTTATTGCATCAGTTCACTCCTCCTGTATTGTCCGTACCAATATTGGATCAGTTGACCTGTATGACCTTGTCTAGGAGAGTGATGAAAAAGATGAAT
This sequence comes from Torreya grandis, assembly GCA_037957365.1. Classification (NCBI taxonomy): domain Eukaryota; kingdom Viridiplantae; phylum Streptophyta; class Pinopsida; order Cupressales; family Taxaceae; genus Torreya; species Torreya grandis. The sequence goes on along the minus strand of JARHVA010005199.1, from coordinate 845,163 downwards.
TGTTTTTTTTCCAGGCTTAAACCTATCATGAATTCTTAAGCATGGAAATGGATTGAGGAAACTTGAATGGACCTATAGTTTTTAGGCTGTATAACTACCTTTAACTTCTTGAAACTATTGTTATCTCCTCCTTTGGAGATTGAACATGCATTATGTCAGTTATAGAAATGACTCCTAACACTCAACTAACATCTTAGACATCAAAAAACACTTTGAAATTTTTCCTTTCATGAATGATATGTACAAGTTCATTATAAAAACCAAAAAGGTGACATAATGGAATGTTAAGACAATGACATAAATAACCAAGGTGTAAAACATATTAAATGATTTTAAACATGACCATGTGACCATTTTATGACCAAGCAAGACCCTATAAGAAGTTTGACTATATATAGGTTGACCTAATTTAACCTAGGTTAAATTTGGTCAACAATTTTCATAATTCAAACTTTGAGTCTTAAGTGAGTTAATTACCAAGTGTCATTTGAGCCAATTGCCTTAGTTTAGTTTGATTTTTAGTTCTTATTTTGTGTTTTCAAGCCTAGCCTTATTTTAGTAGGATTATAATTTCCTTTGGGCAAATTGTGACTATTTCTTGACCCTAGTTTGCAATTTTTTTACTTTGTTTAGACACTCTTGTGACTAATTATAATTGCCTATGGGAAAATTAGTACTCTAGACATAAACGAGTTTAAATCTTTGTGTTACTTTTGGTGTTGATTATAATCACTTTTGGGCAAATCAATATCATTTTTTAGACTAGTTTTACTTTTGTTTTGTCCTACCCTTACCTAGTTTAGTTTTTTTCCCTATGTGTCTCTTTTATATAGCCAAAGGCCCTTTTTTTAGATCTTAGTGGTTTATTATCTTTATACCTTCTGTTTGTCATGTAACCTATCCATGGATCTAAACTTGCCTCATTACACACGTAGTGGGACCATGTATAATCCTAGTTATGGGAGATTTTTGACAATTAAACCTTTTTTTCAAGAGTTGTATGATGATATAGCTTATGACACAGATCTTGATCTATCTTTCAACATTCCATACATTGAATAAAGGCATGACCCTCAATCACAATATTTGGTGACATCCCCTTCTTTAGGATAATTAATGTACCAAGTTCACCCTTTCAATGCTAATGGTACCTGATCCCCTTCCTATGCCATTAATCCTCATTTAGTTTGCATGAACCACCAAGCTTCATAACATCCAATGATTAACATCTTAGACCCTTCTCCTTTGGATCATGACAACAACCTAGATTCATAATGCCCTATGTTTACCATTCAAAGACCTCATCCTTTAGCTCATGATAACAACCAAGCTTCACAATGCCTTACCATTACTATTCTAGGCCCTCATAATTTGGCTCACAAAATCAATAAAGATTTTTAATACCCTTCCATTACCATTTCAAGCCCTTCCAAGTATGATAGCTCATTATCTCAATAATGTTGTACAAGTATGACTAGATGAGCCATAATTACTATTGTATACTGGTAATTAGTCTTTATTAATCCCATCTTAGATGATCCTATTTACAAAGATATTTTTATCCAACCACCCATCATCCTTCATCCATTTCCAACCTTCACACAATTTAAAAAATCTATGTCAATTTTTGAACCATAGAAGAGTCAATCATTACCTCTCTAATAACCATCATTTAAAGATTAATATGTGTTCCAAACTGATATTCTACAACCAATTATAATACAAGGCCAAGAAAACCAAAAAATCCATAATTTTTTTGTTGAAACACCCATTTGTGATGAGTCAACCTATGATGAATCACCTTTTTATCCTTTACCTATTGTCTCACTCTGATGAACCAATCTTTATTGAGTAATGTCTTAATGATTATAACCACCTTTGGGAAAATAATTATCTTGATCATTATACTATTTTTAAAGAGCCTCCCTTTGATAAGGTAGTCTCTATGGAATTATCTCTTAACCTTTTCCCCCTTATTAAGGATTCTCACTTTGACAATCTAGTCTCTATGGAGTCACCCCTTGAGCTCTTCCATCTCTTTAAGGGGCTTCACCTAGATGAACTAGTCTATGTTGAACCCTTATTCAATGAATATATTTTTGAATATCCCATTATGACATCATAGACCATTATTTATCCAATACCAAACATTCAATTAGACATCATTGTAGCATCATCCATAATTGAAAAATAATCAAAACTAGAGTTAGGTTCTATTTTTGAACCGATATAATATTTATCATCAAAATCAAAATCAATGTTAGTCTCAACATTGGATTCAAATTCCCTTGAGTCATAATCAACTTCATAATCAAAATAATTTCATGGTTTTTACAAAATTGGTTACACATGCCTTGTAGATCAATTTGAATACATTTATGATCCTTTCACAATTTTCAAGGATGGGTACTTCAGTATTGACATAAGTTTTCCTACTATATTCTATGAAGAATGTGTTTCATCTTCCCATTCCATTACCATTCTAAATGCCATTAAAACCAACCAACCTAACCATTATATTGACATTACACTTCCCACAAGTGTCGATTGGAATTGTCAAAATCATACCTTGTTAAACAAATCCATGGAAACATATTAGTTGAAGAATATTAGGGGGACCATGACCAATTTCATGAATAATAATAATAATCTCTCAGTGAAACCTTTTTGAAGGTTCTAGGGGGAGATCAAAGTCTAAACTCAACATCTTCTAGTGAAACCTTATTTAAGGAACTATTGACTATTTTGACCACAAGTTAAAATGAGTCAACCCCCTATAGTAAAAAACTTGATATGGGGGTTTATATTATTTAATATGGTGTGTCATAGTTAATTTGATGTCATTTGATGAGTTATTAGCCTTGGTCATTGTAATTTCTAGTCCTAAGTCATTCTATGTCACTTAGGGGTCATTTTAGAGTCATTTATGACGACAATATTGTTTTACAAGGTATACAAGTGTTCTTAACTATCTTTAAACATCCAAAATATCATATTACTTGTTAGGAATGCCATTCCTATCTAAAAATTGCATGTTCCTACCTAAAATCAAGAAAAAAAGAAAAAAAAGAAGGTTTAGCACATAAGACAAACTTATGAAATGGATATTACACTTATATAACTTTATTTTCATTCTTGATATACTTTATAAGTATAAACAATGGACCAAAACTATTTAAATTCTCCATCGCTTCACTAGACATGCAAAATTAGTCAAGTCTTCTAATGGTATGACCAGTAAGAGATGTTCCACATCAAATAATATTGGTGGTGGATATTACACTTGGTATAATTAATATTCATGGTAGGATTTTAGAGAATGGTTTCATATGCTTTATTAACCTTGATTAAGAAGTTGACTATTGTTTTTGCATACTAATCACCATACGCTGAAGGTTTTCTTCTTATATGAGCTTATTCATATAATCCAATTGGTAAAATTGATTCCAAAGTATGTGGAAATAGCTATTTAATTTTTTACATTATTGGGTTTCATGTTTGGATGTGGTTTGATGAGATCAAACACTTTAAGTTATAGGTTGAGTTCTCCATTGTTAGTTGTAGGCAGATTCATCAACTATAAATGTTTTCCTCTCCAGTAATGGTTTAAAATGAATATGAAATAATGAATTATATTAATTTAAAGTCATATAGACCACCTTTACTTGTGAATATTAGTCTCAATGGTCAGCATTCATGGAGTTGTAGTCAAAAGAACATAAAACACAGTCAGTTCTTGTAAGTATCATCTACAGTCATGATGTATGAAGCTATAAGCATGGTCATGGAGGTGTAATGAATATTTTAATTGGTTTAAACACATTTTTAAAACATTATCCAATAATAAAATCCCTTTAAATGACATGAGATGGACTATGATGACCAATTCAATCCCTAACATAGTTATACATCATTGATATACACCTATCGGTGCCATATAAGAGTTGATCACATTGATATGAAGCATTTGAATTGGTTTAAAGTCCTTAAAATTTTTAAATATTAATTTGAATACTATGAATAGGTATAATAAATAACCATAAGACCATATAACATACAATTATTTATATCTTACCTTCACTACCCTTGTCTATGAATATGTGCACACCTACAAGTGGATCTCACAGAGGCTTGAAGGTGTTGTATGGAGGAGTTTGATGTGTTTTGAGAAATTCATAAAGTTTGAAGAGTTATAAAATGTCATGAGAATAATTTTTGAAACCATACAATGGAAGGTAGATATAAGGAATTTTATTCATATATGGTGAATGAGTTTTAGGGACTTGTTTCCTTAAAAACTCTAAAATAGAGCCCTAAATACTTTGTCTTATTATATGATGATGTGACATAGAGTCTAAATGAAGATAAATACATCAATATTATAAAATTCATATAGGATAACATATTTAAAAAGAGAGTAAGTGGTTTTAACAACAAAATATCATGATAGAAGGCTTCAAATTTATGCATTTGCTCACTATAGAAGGTCAGTGTTCTCTATAGTATATTCAACTTCAAGTGACCTTACACTCCAAGGTAGTATGATAGAGACATAAAAACATGTCAAGTGATGATGTGGAAATGATAAGGTCACCAATAGTCTAAATAAAATCAAGGAGTGTGAGAGTACAAGGTCTTGATCTATACTATCACCTAGAGGTGCACCTTGCTACCTAAGATGGTCACCTACAGTTGACTGCAGGGACCTACAGACTCATGACATACACCTTGGAGGATTATAAGCCTAAAAATCATGAATAATTTATATTTAAATTTGGTTTCATTACCTTAAAATTATCCTATGGTTGGAAAAATAGGTTTTTAATATCTGAAATGTAACCTATAGGTGTCTTTTGACCTTGAAATGACCATCTATAACTTGACTATAGATGACAATATACTAAAGCATGACTATCCTAAGGTTAGAATAGTAAGTGTGTGATGAGATAAGGTCTAAATAGATGTAAAATATTGTTCTTTAATTTAATAATATGTGTAAAATTATATACAAGCTCTAACCATGTGGTACACACCTATATGTATCACTTTTTAAACAAGAATACACAACCATAGTTGACTATCAGCTGAGCCTATCCATATTGAGGGTTCACATTAAGAAATTTGGAAAAATTAATGATGAAATTTTTTGAAATGTAATCCATAAATTTCATATTATAAGAATACTATCATATGGAAATAGGGAAATATAAGGTTTCTAACATGTAACATATAGTCTATATACCAACCCTACACACACTAAGTTCTCCACAAGTCTATCTTTGGTTTTGAGACATTTGGAGGTGATAATGATGTGACCAAACCATAAAAATTCATAAATATGATTTATAATATCTATTAATTCCTCTCATAACCTTGGAATGCTTGATATAATAGGAGATATTCCATCTATTCTATCTCAAATATAGGGCATTCCCATAAGGTTCTATCCCATAGGTTTAACATGTAAAGGATAGAAAGGTGAGTTGATATAAATGGAAACCTTGAAAAATGGTATGATGAGCTGTGTTAGACATATATGAACATGAATAAAGACTCATAGCATTGATAGACCATATAGGGTGACCTAAACCCATAGGTATGCATACATACCTATTAGGTCTTGACTAGGCCTGATGCATAAAGGGGTCAAAATATAAATTCTATAACTAGGTGAATATTATAATGTGTTATAACATATTAATAGGGAATTATAAGGTGGGAAACAACATTTTTTTTGAATATAAAGACATGAGAGAGTCATTTATTAACTTTAAAACTTGGAAACTTGCATAAAATGAAGAGAGAAGCTTGAGAGGCCAAGTTTGGAAGCTCACAACAACATAGATGATTATCATGGGAGAATTATGATATAGGAGATGTTCAAGTGGTATTAAACCTAAATTTTATGGAATTTGTTTGAGGATTGGATGTCATAACTTTATAAATAATCTTTAGAGGCTAAACTCACCTAAAACCCTTGCTAAAGACCCAATGGGAAATATGAAGAATGAGATGTATCCAGATGAGTTATAATGACATGGAAACTTATTATAAATTCTATAAGACTCCCAAAGTCTCCTTCCCATCAATTTGGATTCTACCCTACTTGTATGAATAGGGTGTAAAACTAGTTTTATTGATATTTTTTGTGTTTTATAGGTAAAAAAGGGTTTTAGAAGATGAAAATCCATTTGGGAGGTATATTGGGACATATAATTACTCTTAATATCCATTTATTTCTTTATGAGAGTTCAAAAGTACCTCTACTATCACCTTCATCTTGGCCAGTCCAAATTCACATAGTGAACAGAGAATGATCATTGAGTGAGAAGGTGAAAACTACAATTTAGAGGCCTTTTAAGGTCTAAATGATGAACCTAGATACATGAGGACCCTTTAAAAGTGTCATACACTCCTGTGTATAGGCTGGTTTGAGAAAATAAGTCATATCTTGGTGCCAAGTATGAAGGGTGAGTGAAAAAAGAGTGATTGTGATTGTAGGTAGTGAGAACACTTAGCCAGAAGAATATTTATGATAAGGGACACATCTAATGTATGCTAGATCATGTTTATGACCCCTAACTCATAGTGTAATCATCTATCCCTAGTCTATTTTAGATCACTCAAAGAAGGCTAGATAATGAAGTCAGTTTTCAAGGAGCAAGTTGAAGAGTCCTACACCACATTTGGAGAGTTTCATGACTTGGAGAGTCATTTTTCCACATAGACCTTTCATGGTCCATTTAATAATTAAATATCCTAAAATTTTAACTCCTCTTAGTTTTACATAGGTTTTAGTGACTCTTGGACTTCATTCTCCTCTCTCCTCTCTTACATTCTATAAGTAGTAGCAATCTTGGCTCTTGTTAAATAATTGCACTCCATGTTTTTTGAATCCTTGGTTGTTTGATGTTGTATTTTACCTTTGAAAAATAAATTAAATCTATTTTTGAGTTCATGAGCATTTTTTATAAGTGTATGAAGTGATGAATGGTGAGGTTAGTGATAAAAACTATTCTTGCTTCTCCTTATCCTTTCATGTTTATGCAAGAGTTCTCATTATAATAGGTCATATAGAGTGTAAATAGTGTGTTAAGATCCTTTAAAATGTGCATATTTCCTTATATTTAACAATATTATATCTGGTCTACTTATCTTGATTTGTCTCATGCATATCACCTCTATATTGAAACACTTATGTCAGAACCTCTTAGGACTTTGAAGCTAGTTTATAGGTATTATTTATTAGTGAAAGAAGTATGATATCATAGTGGATATATTCATGGTGTATCACCCCATTAGAGTATATTTATTTCATGCATACTTATATCCCTTTTCCCATAATAAATTAGTATTATAGTTGTTAATCACTTCAAAGACAAATTCAGGGGCTAGCCCTTAAACCTATAGGTCTACTTCTACTATAGGTAAACCCACATATCTAGAAGTATTACCATGTTTTCAAAATCTTATATTAGGATTGAAAAAACTCTGATAATTTAAAATATTTGGTGACAACAATTTTAGGATGCCCAATGGGACCCATTGTCCTAATGACAACTTATCAAGGTGAATGCTAGTCTTGACAATGTCAGTTGAAAATTGGTGTGCTACCCAACATTTAGAAAATACATTTAAGGTAAAATTTGGTTGTATACCATTATTTTATAATAAAAGTTATCTCATAATTCATGGTACTTACTATGTCATTTTATAGTATAGTGTTTAATTCTATCAATCCACCTATTCATCCTGAACTTCCTCTTGAAGTTCAACACCCTCAGCCCATTCTACCTTTTAAAGAATAAGAGCATTTTGCTTGCCAAGAAACTAAAGAACTTGAAGAAATCATGGATAGAAAACATTAATTCATATAATTCAACACTAAGAGTACAATCCATCTTTATGCATATGATTTAATTACCCCTAATGCCATAAAGAGTGTGCCTACATTTAATGGTGAAGGTCATGTCGCACTTAGTGAACACATTAGGGATATCTCTAATTTATATAGTTTTCATAATGTCACCAAGGAAAATAGCTCCATTAGACTCCTTGACATGTCCCTTAAATGGAAATTACTTGATTAGTATAGGAATTTTCCCAGTGGATGCATCACAACATCGGATGACTTTGGAGTGTTACAAACTTAAATATTTGAAGATGAAAGTGACCACACTTCACTTATACATCAACTCAATGTAATACAAAGATCCCCTAAATAAATAATGCATGAATTCAATGTGAGGTTTCAAAAGAATTAGTATATATCTCCTCCTCACATGAGACCACCTGTTAGCTTTGTGTTTCCTACATACTTGAGATCTATTGGTAATGATATTGCCATATGCTACAATCCATGGGTGGTTTCACTCTTCTTGAAGCATATGAACTTTCCATTAGAGATAATAATGGCCTCATTAAAGATGGAAATATACTTCCTAAAGTGTCTATGACTCTACTACCTAATATTACAACTAATTCTCTAAACATTACCCAAGTTCATAATACAACTAAACCTAAGACTACTCCTAAAAAGGTAAATAATGCCATGGATAAATATACAAAAATTTAAATGTTAAGAAATCAAATTAGACAAGCCAATAAACAAATAGGTGCTAATAAAAAACCCTATCCATATTAGAATCAATATGGACAATAATAATGGGAAAGGAAGAGGAAAAAGGTAGCCTAACTTCAATAGGCTTGCCAATGTGTATAATCCTAATTTTACATGCCACACAAGAGAGATGGTACCCATGTATAAAAACTTGGTGTAATGGAAAGAATGGAAACAAGGTCAATTCATGGATACTAATTAAGGTAGAGATAAAGCTATAGTTTCTTAAGGAGGATTAACTCCTCTAGTATCAGTATAAGATGAGGTCTCAATGCAAACAAGTCAAGGTTGGCATTCCCGCAAAGAAATCTTCACCCATTTCCTAGTTGTAGATACCTTTGTGATCAATTAAGGAACTTATATTAAAAAAAATACAATATCTAATAGGAAGGATATAGGATATGGTAATAACATGAATAAAATTTCATCTAATCCTCCCATAAGTAAATAAAGCATAACTAAAAGTATGGCAGTCCCTAACACTCCTACACCTCTTTCATGTCAAAATGTGGTGAAGTTTGCTCAAGGTGATTCTATTACTCAAGTTATAATATATTTTTTTCCTCTAATGAATCAAGAGAAATTAATTAACCCTATCCTAAACATAGTGGATTCATTAAAAATTGATAAGGCATCCATTTCCCTTTAGGATGTCCTTCATATACCTGGCCAAAAAGAACTCTTGTAAAAATAGCTGTCCAATATCCCTACTAGTCATTCATCTTCAAGAAATGAACATGATCATATATCTCTTACCAATTCCATTAAAAAAATTATGGAAACATCTACCAAATTTGATAATCCTCCACCTTTATACCTCACTCTCATAGTGGGAGACAAACTAGTCCATAATTACATAGTTGATAGTGGTGCCTCTACATCAATCATGCCCAAAGTTATAGATGATAAGTTGGGCATAAAATATGAAACACATATCAAAGGAGTGCATTAGTTAAATGGTACAAATACCAATATAATATATTTGATCAAAGGGTTGAAGGTTTTTATCAATAACTATCCTAGTTTCCCTATCCTCCAAGACATTATTGTTGTGAACTTGGCTGCTCATTTTCCAATTTGACTTTTGATAGATTTTATAGCCAAGATAGGTGGATACCTCTCAGATGACTTATCCTTCTTAGAATTTAAGAAAATATATAGAACTAAGGTGACCATAAGAACTCAACCAATTATAAGGTTACACATTGATCCTTATGTAGATGCAAGTTCAAATTTGAATTGTGTAATCAATGAGAAAGAAGATCCTAATGTGGATGATCATGCGTCTTCTAAGCTTGAGGGCATAGCTGAATTATTTCTAGATGAGTATGGTGCAGATGCTTATGAACATGATCCTTATGCATACTTTGAGAAAATTGACCTTATCACCTATATCATCCTTGAAGAACCATTTGAGTAGGCTAAGGTAAGTGTTAAGCATTCCTTTTCACAAGCTGCTGAGAGTAACTACTTAATACATGTATATGATGATGATATATTGAATAACTTTATTGATCACTAGAGTGAGAATAATGATTTTTTTTCCCTATTATTAATGAAACTACCCTTGATGATGAAATTCATGAATAAGAGGAGGATGACTTATGACAAAGGTTCAATGCCATAGGTTAAGAGTTTGATTAGTTAAGTAATACTAATTCTCCTCCAAATAAGTGCATATCTGATGTCAATTTTTTTAATGAGACTAATGAGCAAGTTCTTGAGTTTTATATCAAGCATTAAAGTAAGTGTTATGTTATGAAGGAAGATGAACATAAATATACTATCTAAGAGTCTGTAGTCATAGAGAAACCTAGTGAGGTCAAGGCAGATTTGGTTGTGCTCGAGAAGTAGTCAATACCTTAGCCTGATGATGAATTACTCTCAGCTATGATGAAATAAAATAAAGAACAAATTGATGCTTCCAAGCATCAAGTATATCATGTACAAGAGGATATAAAATTTGAGGCAATTGTCATACAATTCAATATGTAGTTTGAGGAGTGTAGATCAAATATAATAGAGATCAATCAATTTTTAGCCCCAATCAAGTTATTTGGAAGTCAAAAGTGAGAATTCATGACATCTAAAGATAAAACACTTGTAATCATGAGAATATACATAGATGGAAAGTCATTTCACCATCCACCTATTCATGTATATAATGATAAACATGCCTCACATGATAGATTTCCTTCATGGAGTGACAAAGATGTAAGAAGAACCATCTTTGACCCTTTTTAAAATATGGTAAGATGTTTTTCACCTCAAGAGTGAGGTATTGTAAATATTAGATTAGGCATGTGTTTTGTTTTAGTTATGTGTGTTGTGTTCCATAAATGCTTTTGTTGAACACATGTTTGTTTCCTTTGGTGTGTCTTATTTTGTGTGTCTTTTCTTTATGTTTGTTGTTATTTTTGTTGTTCCCAAAATATATCACTCATTTTTGGGATAACATTTAAACTATTTCAGTCCTTCAAACCAAAATTATCTCTTACCTTCTCAAAAATTTGTTTTGAGCATTCAAATTCTGTATTTTTCAAGCTTTTTCAGTTAAGGGACTAGCAAGTTTAACAGGTGATTTCTCACAAAGGAAAAAGTTCTCAAAACTTAGGCATTTTTAAGCTTGGTTCAACACCTCGGTTCAACCAAAAATGTTCATCAACAAGATTCAAAGGAAGGATTGAACCATTGAACCATTGAACCCTACTTCCAAAAGGTTCAAAGGTTTAATGATTTCAGCAAGCTTAAAGAGTTAAGTGATTCGATAAAAGTTCAACAAGTTCAATTGCTTCAAGGTTCAATGGCTTCAAAACACTTAAAAAAAGAAAAAGTCTTGAACCATTAAACTGTTGAACTTTGAACTCTTTTGGTTCAAAGGTTTAGTGGGTTCAAAGGTTCAATGAGTGGTTGGTTCAACACATTTGGTTTGAGCGGTCAAAAGACTTAAGCCAAAACAAAGGATTCTAATAAAGAGATTAAACCGTTGAACTATTAAACCAAAGTTGGTTCAATCGATCGGTTCAAATGGCCAGTTCAAAAGAGTGCCCCAAAGCCCAAAGGCCAAAGTACCCTTGTGGAGGGTAGCGAACCAAAAGGTAGGTGCCCTTGCAGAGGGCAGGGAACATTTGCTCAAAGATCAAAGAGAAGGCCAAAAGGGTAAGATTTTCTTCAAAAAAGTGAACAAGGTAGAAAATTTAGAATTCCTTTAGATTTATTCAAGGCAAAAGATAAGGTGAATTCTTTTGGGAAAGAAGTCTGAAGGAATTCCTTCAGACTTTTGTTTGAAGGAATTCACCCAAAAGGAAATGCCTAAAGGAAAGCAGACAAAGCCAAGGAAAGATTTTCTTCAGACAAATTATTCGAAGGAATTCCTTTAGACATTTTCTCCAAAGGAACTAGATCTTAAAGACCCTTCGAAGGAATTGAAGCTTGAAGGCTGCCCAAAGGACCCTGAAGGGTAGGTGCCCTTGCGGGGGGCTCTCGACACCCACAAAATGGACCTTTTTCAAAGACCCAAAGGGACACCTTCCCTTCGGGGTGTTCCAAAGGCTTGATAAAGATGAAGGAAAAATATTAAAAAGACTTAAAAAAAGGAAGACTTCAAAGAATAAGGATTGAACCGTTGAACCTTGAACCAAATGGTTCAATGTGTTCAAGGGTTCAAAGGTTCAACTAGTTCAATAAAATTCAAAGGACTTAGCCAAAACAAAGAATGCTAAGAAAGAGAATAAGCCAATGAACCGATTGAACCTTGAACCAAAAGAGTTCAAAGTTCAATGGTTCATAATTTAAAAGGATGGTTCAACCAAAGAGCAAGAAAGTGATTCAACCAAAAAGTGATTGAACCAGAAAGTGATGGAACCAAGGAATTGATAAAGACCACTTGAACCATTGAAATATTAAACTAATGAACTTTCAAAGGTTCATGATGGTTCAAAAAACTAGCAACCATTGACGTCCCCATAGATGTCAAATTTAAGGTAATGGAATATCTATTAAATTTCAAATATAGAGTGGGACTTAAATTATGAACCAAGTGACCAACTGAAGAAGATAGCCTGAGAGCTCAAATTGCTATAGGGAAGAAATAACAATACAAAAAGATTAGAAATATCTACAAGGGAGTTATTTCTATTAGGTGAAACAGTCGACCAAGTAGTCATCTGAGCACACCAAATCAAGGACGTGGCCTATTTTTCTTCCATGAAGTAAAAGCAAAATGGATAGCTATTCAAACATTAGGAAAAGAACTAGATAACCCATGCTAATGAGGAGACATATAAGATGAATGGGCACGCCATAGTTAAGGCAATGCACTATTCCAAGCATGGCCTCTCGACAGAACTGAAAGTGCATTCAAGGCATTGAATGCAGTATGGGCCATTCCATGGAAAAAAGTGCCAAGCCTTTCTTGGCTACCATATATTGTAATCTCTTATTTTGTGCAAGGGAGATATTTTCCATTATAGAAGCAAAACTCTGCCCAAATTGAAAGGCGACTACTAAGACTTTGAGCTCAGATTGTTGATCATATTACTTTATCTAAATGAGAAAGTTACTTTCAGACTTTGTGCTAGTATAACTTGTGTTATTCTAGAAAATTGTTCTTGTGTCTATTTCCTAAAAGCATTCTTGTTTATTTAATTTAACAAGAAGAACTAGTGGAAGTAATCAAGAAGATGTCCTGAAGCCAGTTGTGGGAAGATTTTTTTATTGTCATAGTTGTCTTTAGTGTGTTTTTAGTTTCTTTCTGTGTAAAGGATCTTGGGATAACTTTGTGCCCCCATTATCCTTCATATTTCACTCTTTGGGCAGTTGAGGTGGAGACTTTGTGCTACACCTCATTCTGTTGGTTATTATACATTTATTACCAGTTACTTATCACTACCTAAAAAACTTATACTATTTCCTACAAGATCACTTCTAAAAGAAGAGAAGTGCCTTTAGTGTTTTCATCAAGATTTTCTCCTTTGTTTGTGAATATAATTTTTAAAAAAAGAGAGATGGATGGTGTAGTCCTACTCCTGAGTGTTCTTTTATTCTTATATATATAGTATATAGCTCCTCATATTTATAGGAAACCTCCCCTTGATGAGAGGAGAGATTTGTCTACCTCTGATGTAGTAAACCTACACATTTGGCTAACCAATCTCCCTTGCTATGGTTGAAGAGACCTATTTTTCTCATCAATTAGCTGTTGAAAAAATATTCACCCAACAGCTTTTTGGTGACTTTGCTGGGGAAAGAGTGCATAGTTTGAAGCCTTAAGCTTCAAGCTAAAGTAGGGCCAGTTCTTTTCCATTTTTATTCTACAATCTAGCAACTCCATGCTATATTAGAAGTCAAAAATCCCAAGGTGTTATTGAACCTATTTTTGAGTTAGTGCAGTAGGGCAATTTCAATTTATTCCCTCCCCAAATTCAAGTTAAATTATCTAGGAGTGTTCCTCCTACCCATACCGAGACACCAACACAAGGTAGAACTTCTTTTTCAACTATTATTAGATCTTTGCCTATACATACTCCACCCATATTTGTTATCCCCCTTTTCCATAATCAAATCATGGCAGTTCAAGGCCCTTAGGGTAACTCTTTCAAGCCACTCAATTTGACTCCACCTCTACATGAGCTACCATGTAGTTCAAGGAAGAATTTCCCAAAATTATTTGGTGATGGGAAAGTTCATCCTGATGAACACATTATAGCTTTTAGCATAGCCCGTAGTGTGATAGGTGTGAAATTTAGGACATGGAAGTCATGCTATTTGTGGAATCACTACAAGGCACTACTATAGACTAGTTCTACCATCTGTAGGCTCAGTCAGTGACAGACTGGGATAGTCTTAAAGCTAAATTTAAAGCCAAGTTCAAGATTGTAGAAGATGCACATGCCTTGCTGGCCTAGCTCACATAGATGAATAAGGAACCTCATGAACCTATGAGGGAATTCATTGCTAAGTTTGACAAGCTGAGGAATCAAATTCCTATAATTACTAATCCAACAACTAAGAATCTTAAATGCTTCTTCATCAACTCATAGCTACCTGAAGTGAATTTTTTACCGAGACATGCTGGCCACATAGACCTTGCTACTGATCAAGACTTGGCTACTGAGGTGGAAGATGACCTTATCTTATTAGGAAAGATAAGGAGAGATCTAAATAGAGGTAAATCTTCTTCAACTTCTGAATAATCACCTACAACCACCACTGATCCAATGGTGTAGAAGCTGGCAAATGAATTGATAGCTCTCAAAAAGCAAATGGCACAAGGGATGTCTTCTACCCCTTCATATAGAGATATACCAAGGAGGACATTCCCTAATCAGTCATACCAAGGCAATGTTGCTAGAAATCAAGGGCAGACAAATTGTCTTCCTCCCCCACAGGTGAACCTTGCCATTGAAGCACCTCCAACCAATTCAATAGTCAGATATCTTGAAGTAGAATTAGATTTCTCCTTCTAGCTTGAGTTGAACCCAGAAGATGATGCTAATCTCTTCATAGAGGGAGAAGAAGAATTAGCTAGCGACTCTAACATTAGTTTCCTAAATTACCAGGATGAACCCAGAAATGAATGTAAAGTAGACGAGGGATCATATGCTGTGTTCCCTAGGTCTAAGAACTAGTCAGCCCAACAAGCTGATAAAGAAAAAATAGAGGAGCGACCTCAACCAACAATTTCAATTGCTAAGCATGGAACCACTTTTCCTTTCCAGCCAAAGGACTTGGTGACTACAAGAAAGGTAAGTACATCAAACATCCCTACCCCTTCTACTTAAAATTCACAGACTAGTCCTCCTCCCAAAAACCAAAAGGATGAATTCCCATCCTCTATTCCTAGTTCATTTTAGACATTTGACATAATTGATCATATAAATAAAACCAAAACTCAAATGTCTAAATTTGAATTCCTATAATCCAACCCTAAGCAGTTGGATAAGTTGGTTCAATGTGTAAAGAACTAAGCCATCCCTGTAGGACAAGTAATTTTGAAGGTAACTCGTGATTCCCCCAAGAACACATCCACTAGGAATAACCTTGTCATTACTCCTCCTACTACTCCTAAGAGGACTGAACCATTTTATGTCTCCCTACTGATAAATGGACATCAACTGAATAATTACATCATAGATTTTAGTGCATATGACAATGTAATGCCTACCAAAGTGGCAAAATCCCTTGGTCTCATACTGACCAAGACATTTAGAAGATGTTTCTCCATGGAGAAAAAACAAGTTCCATTGTTGGGACAAATCAAGGATGCCCAATTTGCATTTGTAGCATACCCAGACAAGAGAATCAAGATGACTGTCCTAGTGGCTGATATCCCATCATCATATGACATCCTTTTTGGATGAAATTTTTGCAAGGATGTTGGTGGAGAATTGAGCATGGACCTATCTAAGGCAAGGATCCTAATCAAACTCGTTATGCAAACATTACTCCCTGAGAAAGAAGCAAAGTATGTGGTCACTCAAACATCAATGCTTGAAGCTCAAATTCTATTTGAGTCTTCAAGCATGGGTAACTACTTTTTATCCATAGAGGAAGTCCATGAGGCATCTGATGAAATTCCTGAATGTGTCAACCTAAAAATTGTTTTAGATGGAATAGTAGAAGGATTCCTAGAATGAAGTGCAAGTGTAAAATAATCTCCCCATCCAAATGAATAAGAATATAAGGAAATTCAACGTCTAATGAGGTATGGATTCTAGAATTCAATGGCAGCTACTCCTCTACCAGTTCAGGAGCCAGGATTGTGTTGATATCTCCTAAAGTAGATATTTTTCCTTCTTCATTCAAGTTGTAGTTCAACAACATGAACAACATAGCTGAGTATGAATTTCTATTGCTTAGATTGAAGGCTACTTAAGACAAAGGCATCAAACTCCTTCATGCCAAAGGAGATGCTGAACTGGTGGTTTGTCAAGTGAGAAACTGATATCAAACCAAAAATGAGAGATTTTTCCCCTACCGCAATCTAGTCTGGGATCAAATTGAAAGCTTTGATGCTTTCAACATCTCTGCCATACCCAGGGAATTCAATGACCAAGCTGATGCACTGGCTATTTCAACAACTCTCTTGGTTCCTCAAACTAATTTTAAAGGAGATAGGTACACTATTGAATTGGTCTTTTGACCAAGTGTGCCTGACAATGCCAATCATTGGCAAGTGTTCAATGGTGACAACCAAATAGTTGCCTTCCTAGAACAAAAAGATAGCTTTGAATAGCTTCATTTCAAAGGCAGTGATTCTCATAAGCTTGAACCAACCCCTGAATCAAGTGTAGACACAGGTGAGGAATTCCTACAGTTGAAAGGGAATATTTTTTTTGAAAGGATTGGTTTCCCTTGAGAAGTTATTTGACAAACACGATAGGTTCATCAAACAGTAGCAAATGGATTCAAGCTCCTCCTAAGAGTTTGATCAAATAAACCTAGGTACTAGGGAATATCCCAAGATGGTGAACATTGAGAAGTGCTGCACTCAGGAAGAGAAGTTTAAGCTCACTACTCTGCTCAACCAATACATGGATGTCTTGGCATACTCCTATGATGATTTGAAGTCACTAAGGCCTGAGGAAATCTGCCATGAGATTCCTCTCAAGAGTGACTTGGTGCCTTACAAGCAAAAATCTAGGTAGTATAATCTAAAGATATTAGGTACTATTCTATCTAAAATATAGAAAATGTTGAATGCTAGAATAATTTTCCCAATCCATCATTCTACATGGATTGCCACATAGTACCTGTGAGGAAGAAGAATGGAAAAATTTGCCTCTGTGTAGATTTTATAAATTTAAATTAGTCTTCCTTAAAGGATAACTATCCTCTGCCCATCATGGATCAAGTCTTTCAGAGAGTGACTAGTTCAGAGATGTTATCAATGCTAGATGGCTTCTCAGGATACAATCAAGTTGAAGTTGGTGAAATAGACCAGCATAAGACTGCCTTCACCATGCCTTGGGGCACCTTTGCATATTAAAGAATGCCTTTTGGACTGATAAATGTTGGTGCCACCTTCTAAAGAGAAATGGACCTTAATTTCAAAGATGAAATGAGTAAGTTCATTGTAGTGTACCTAGATGATTTAACAATCTTTTCCAAGCATCACCCTGACCATATGCATTATTTGCAACAAGTGCTAGAATGCTGCTGCCAAAATGGCATTTCTTTAAATCCTAAGAAGTCTATTTTTAGAGTAATAGAGGGGAAACTTATTGGACACATTGTATCCTAAGAAGGCATAAAGATTGACTCAGACATAGTCAAGTTCATTTAGGAGCTTACTTTGCCCACAAGTAAGACTGGAGTTCACTCTTTCTTCAAAAAAAGTGAATTTTTTATGAAGGTTCATCCTCGAGTTTGTTGAGAAGACTCACCATATTGTAAACATGATGAAGGGAAAGGCCACTTTCAGCTAGAATTAAGAAGGCAAGTTGGCATTCTAAGACATCAAGAAAGCTATTACCCATGCCCTAATTTTGGTTTGTCCAGATTATAATAAGGATTTCACCATGTATAGTTATGCTTTCAAGCACACACTTTCAGCAATTCTGGTTTAACAGAACCAAGAAGGTGTGGAATCTCCCATTTCTTTCATGAACTATTCTCTCAAAGCTCATGAGCTAAAGTATTCAAACATGGAGAAGCATGCATATGCAGTGGTGAAGGCAATAAAGCACTTCCATTTTTACATCCTAAATTCACACACTACTACCCTGGTTCTTGACACCACAGTCAAATCCATATTAACTTAGCAAGAGTTTAGAATGAAAAGAGGCAATTAGATTGCTAAAATCTAGGAGTTTGATCTAGTCATCAAACCAATGAAGCTGGTGTGGGGAAAGGGCCTATGCCAATTGATTGCTGACAACAGACTAGAAGAAATAGAGCATGGAGAAGAAAAAATTGAAGACATGCCAATATTCCTCTTTGTCTCCACCATGAATGAGTGGTATTCAAATATTTCTCATTTCCTTACTTATGGTGAGTGTCCTACCCACCTGTCTCATAAATAAAGGAGGACTATCAAGTTGAAAGCTACCAATTTTGTCTTTTAGGACAATGGCCTATATAAAAGGAACCTTGATGGAGTGTTCCTTCACTATGTGGATAAAGAGCAGTAAAACTGACTTTTGAAGTCCTTCCATAATCTAGCCTATGGGGGACATTTTTATACTCCTATAACTACCCATAAGATTCTATGAGCCAGGTTTTACTGGCCTACTCTATTCCAAGATCCATACAAATGGGTACAAAAGTGCGAAATATGCCAAAAGTTCATTGGAAGACCCAAATTAGCTGCTCTACCTCTTAAGCCAGTGGTGATAAAAGAGCCATTTTAGCAATGGGGATTTGATTTCATTGGTTTTGTAAACCCATATTCAAGTGCTGAACATGATTATGTCCTCACAACCATAGATTACTTCACCAAGTGGGTGGAAGCTATTCCAACCAAGCATGCTACTTCAGAAGTAGTTTGTAATTTCCTCAAAGAAAACATCATTTCTAGGTTTGGGGTCCCAATCAAGATTGTCACAGACAACATAGCTTGTTTCTCTTCCCAAGAGATTACTCAGTTATATTTTTATTATGGGATCACCCTCTCCCACTCTTTTGATTATTTTCCATAAGGGAATGGCCAAGCTAAATCAAGCAACAAGAACTTGGTAACTATTATCAAGAAGCTGGTAGATGACAACCAACGAACATGGCATAAAGCATTGGTTGATGCTTTATGGGTAGATAAAATTACACCCAAGAGTGTAATTGGTATGTCACTTTTCCAACTTATTTATGGTCTTAATGCTGAGATACCAATCACCTTGGAATTGCTAGCATTAAAATTGGCTAAGGTAATCAAAGATTAGACATATGAAAGCTCCATTGATAAGAGGATCATGTGCTTGACTGAGCTAGATGAGTAGCGAACTATGGTGGTGGACCGAATTGTTATGCATCAAATTCTAGTGAAGAAGTTCTTCGACCAGAAAGTAAAGACCCGTGATTTATAGATTGGAGATCAAGCCCTGTTGTGGGACAAGAGAAGAGAACCAAAGGGAATGCATGGGAAATTCAACTCCCTTTGGAGGGGCCCTTTTACTATCTATTAGCTCAATGTGAAAATAGTTTCCTATTGAAGTATCAAAATGGCACACCCTTTTCTCTGCCTCACAATGGGCAACATCTGAAGCACTTCAATTCTTGAAGTATTAGATAAGTTCACATGTATATATGTATATTTGTATAGTCTTTGGTTCCTATTTTATGTTTTTCATTTTTGTTTTTGGTGCCTTTCTTTTTGGGTATGATGACTCTATAGCCCAATGGCATACTTAAAGGCACTAGAGATTCTGGTTTCTACTCTCCTTAGCTGTTCCAAATTTTCAACTGAAGGAAGTTCCCCAACTGGAGCCAGCTGTTATTCCCAAAATTTATCACTCATTTTTGGGACAAAATTTGAACTATTTTGGTCTTTCAAACCAAAATTATCTCTTCCCTTCTCAAAAATTTGTTTTGAGCATTCAAATTCCTCATTTTTCAAGATTTTTCAATTAAAGGACTAGCAGATTCAATAGGTTCAATGGCTTCAATAGGCAATTTATCACAAAGGAATAAGTTCTCAACACTTAGGCATTTTCAAGCTTGGTTTAATGCCTCAGTTCAACCAAAAATGTTCATCAACAAGCTTCAAAGGAAGGATTGAACCATTGAATCCCACTTCCAAAAGGTTCAAAGGTTCAATGGGTTCAAAGTTTCAATGACGTTGGCAAGCCTAAAGAGTTAGGTGCTTCGGCAAAAGTTCAACAAGTTCAACCACTTCAAGGTTTAATGGCTTCAAAACACTTAACAAAAAGAAGAAGGCTTGAATCATTGAACTTTGAACTCTTTTGGCTCAAAGGTTCAATGGGTTCAATGGTTCAAAGGTTCAACGAGTGGTTGGTTCAATGCGTTTGGTTCGAGCGGTCAAAAGACTTAAGCCAAAATAAAGGATTCTGATAAAGAGATTGAACCATTGAACCAAAGTTGGTTTAATCAGCTAGTTCAAATGGCTGGTTCAAAGGAGTACCCTAAAGCCCAAAGGACAAAGTACCCTTGTGGAGGGTAGTGAACCAAAAAGCAAGTGCCCTTGCGGAGGGTAGGGAACATTTGCTTAAAGATCAAAGCGAAGGCTGAAAGGGTAAGATTTTCTTCAAAAAAGTGAACAAGGTAGAAATGTTGGAATTCCTTCAGATTTATTCAAGGCAAAAGACAAGGCAAATTCATTCAGACAAAATTTTTGAAGGAATTCGCCCAAAAGGAAAATCCTAAAGGAAAGTAGACAAAGCCAAGGAAGGATTTCCTTCAGACAAATTGTCTGAAGGAATTCTTTCAAACATTTTCTCCAAAGGAATTGGAGCCCGAAGACCCTCCAAAGGAATTGAAGCCTAAAGGCTGCCCGAAGGACCCTGAAGGGTAGGTACCCTTGTAGGGGGCTCTCGACACCCACAAAATGGACCTTTCTCAAAGACCTGAAAGGACACCTTCCCTTTGGGGTGTTCCAAAGGCTTGATAAAGACGAAGGAAAAAGCTTTGAAAGAATTAAATAAAAGAAGACTTAAAATAACAAGGATTAAACTGTTGAACCTTGAACCAAATGGTTTAATAGGTTCAAGGGTTCAAAGGTTCAACCAATTCAATAAAATTCAAAGGACTTAGCCAAAACAAAGAATGCTAAGAAAGAGAATGAACCAATGAATTGATTGAACCTTGAAACAAAAGAGTTAAAAGTTCAATGATTCATAATTCAAAAGGATGGTTCAACCAAAGAGAAAGAAAGCGATTGAATCAGAAAGTGATTAAACTAGAAAGTGATAGAACCAAGGAATTGATAAAGACCACTTAAACCATTGAACTATTGAACCAATGAACTTTCAAAGGTTCATGATGGTTCAAATAACCAACAACCATTGATGTCCTTGTGAACATCAAATTTAAGGTAATGGAATATCCATTAAATTTCAAATATAGAGTGGGAATTAAAGGATGAACCAAGTGACTAGCTGAAGAAGATAGCCTAAGAGCTCAAATTGCTATAGGGAAGAGATAAAAATACAAAAAGATTAGAAATATCTATAAGGGAGTTATTTATAATAGGTGAAACAATTGACCAAGTAGTCATCTGAGCACACCAAATTAAGGACGTAGCCTATTTTTATTCCATGAAGTAAAGGCAAAATGGATAGCTGTGTAGACATCAAGAAAAGGACCAGATAACCCATGCTAAGGAGGAGACATATAAGATGAATGGGCACACCATAGTTAAGGTAATGCACTATTCCAAGCATGGCCCCTTGATAGAATTGAAAGTGCATTCAAGGCATTGAATGCAGTATGGGCCATTCCATGGAAAAATTAACCAAGCCTTTCTTGGTAGTCATATATTATAATCTCTTGTTTTGTGCAAGGCAGATCTTTTCCATTACAGAAGCTAAACTCTGTCTGTCCAAATTGAAAGGGGACTACTGAGACTTTTAGCTCAGATTGTTGATCATATTACTTTATCTAAATGAGAAAGCAAGTTACTTTTAGACTTTGTGCTATTATAACTTGTGTTATTCTAGAAAATTGTTCTTATATCCATTTCCTAAAGCATTCTTGTTTATTTAATTTAACAAATAGAACTAGTGGAAGTAATCAAGAAGATGTCCTAAAGCCAGTTGTGGGAAGATTTTATGTTGTCATAGTTATCTTCAGTGTATTTTTAGTTTCTTTCTATGTAAAGGATCTTCGGATGACTTTATGACCCCATTATCCTTCATATTTCACTCTTTGGGCACTTGAGGTGGATACTTTGTGGTACACCTCATTCTACTGGTTATTATGCCTTTGTTACTAGTTACTTGTCACTACCTGAAAGAACTCCTACTGTTTCTTGCAAGATCACTTGTGAAAGAAGAGAAGTGCCTTCAGTGTTTTCACCAAGATTTTTTCCTTTATTTTTGAACATCATCTCTGAAAAAAGAGAGATGGATGGTGTAGTCCTATCCCTGAGTGTTATTTTTTGCTTATATATAGTATATATCTCCTCATATTTATAGGGAACCTCCCCTTAAAGAGAGGAGAGATTTGTCCACCTCTGATGTAGTAAACCTGCACATTTGGCTAACCAATCTCCCTTACTATGGTTGAAGAGACCTATTTTTCTCATCAGTTAGCTGTTGACAAAATATTCACCCAACATTTTCAAATGAAAATTTTATGTCAAACTTATGTATAGGTGACTCCAAGGCCTAATGGATAGGATTAGGCTACTAGTCTTGGCATAACAAGCATATCATCCCTAGGAAATCACCAAGAATGTTGATTATTTTTACCAAGAGTTAAAATAGCTCAACCCACTATAGTAAATAAATTGATATATGTGTATATTTAAATGAGTGTCATATTTAATTTGATGAGTTATTAGCCTTGGTCATGGTCATTTCTAGTCCTAAGTCATTCTATGTCTCTTAGGGGTCATTTTAGAGTCATTTATGAAGGTGGTATGGTTTTAAAAGGTAGAAAAGTGTTATTGAATATCTTTAAACATCAAAAATGTTAGATTCCTTGTCAATAATGTTAGTCTTATCTAAAACTTGTAGGTTCCTAACTGAAATCAAGAAAATAATGAAAAAGAGAAGTTTTAGCATTTATATGGCCTATAAAGGAGAGTGGCATGTGGTAAAAGATTATTAAATGTATATTAAAATTACTTGACTTCATTTAAATGCTTGATATACTTTAGAAGCATAAAAAATGGACCAAAACCATTCTACTTCTCCATTGCTCCACTAGACATGCAAAACTGGTCAACAAGTCTTCTAATGGTACGACCAGTAGGAGAGGTTCTAGGTAAAATTATTCTCGTGGTGGATATTAAAATTGGTATAAATAATTTTCATGGAATTATTTCAAAGAATGGTTTCCTATGCTTTATTAACCATATTTAATAAATTTACTATATTTTTCTACATACTTATCCCCATACCTTACAGGGTTTCTTCTTGTATGAGCTTGTATGTATAATACAGTTGGTGAAATTGATTATAGAGTATGTAGGAATAAGTTTTTCATGGTTTCCATTATTTTTTTCATGTTTATAGGTGGTTTTATGATCTCAAACACTTCAAGTTGTAGGTTGAGATCTCCATTTTTAGTTGTAGGTAGATTCATCAACTATAGACATTTTCCTCTCCTATAATTGTTTCAAATGAATATGACATAATGTATTATATGTTTTAAAAGTCATATAGACCACCTTTCCTTGTGAATCTTAGTCTCAATGGTCAAAATTCATGGATTTTTAATTAAAAGAACATAACACACAGTCATTTCTTGTAAGTATCATCTACAGTCATGGTGTATGAAGTTCTGAGCATGGTTAAAAATGTGTAATGAAGATTTTAAATGTGTTAAACACATTATTAGAAAATTAGACAAAAAAAAATCCCTTTAAATGGCATGAGATGGATTATGATGACCAATTCAGTCCCTAAAATAATCATACATCATTGATATACACTTATAGGTGCCATACAAGAGATGATTACATTGAGATTAAGAATTTGAATTATTTTCAAGTCCTTAAAAGTTTTAAGGATTAATTTTAAGACTATGAGAAGGTCTAAGAACTGAATATAATACCATACACCATGAAATTATTTATATCTTACCTTCACTACCCTTATCTATAACTATGTGCACACCTATAGGTAGCTCTCACAGAGGCCTAAAGATGTTGTATAAAGGATTTTGACATGTTTCAAGAACTTAATGAAGTTTGAGGAGTTGGAAAATGTCATGAGAATCATGTTTTAAACCATATAATGGTAGGTAGATATAAGGAGTTGTATTCATATATGGCGAATGAGTTTTAGGGACTTATTTCTTTAAAAACTCCAAAATAAAGCCCTAACTAATTTTGGCGTTACTATATGATGATGTGACATAGAGTTTAAATGAATTTAAATGCATCAATATTATATAATTTATATAGGGAAACATATTTAAAAAGAGAGTGAGTGGTTTGACCAATAGAATTTCATTCTAGAAGGCTTCAAATCTATGCATTCATTCACTGAAGAAGGTCAATGTTCTATGTAGTATATTCAAATTCAAGTGACCTTACACTCCAAGGTAGTATGATAGAGACATACCTCCATATCAAGTGGCCCTATGGAAATTATTATGATACCAATAGTATAAATAAAATCAAGGAGGGTGAGAGTACAAGGTCTTGATCTGTACTATCACCTAGAGGTGCACCTTGCTTCCCAAAGTCACCTATAGTTAACTGCAGGGACCTACAAACTCATGACATACACCTTGGAGGATTAGAATCCTAAAAATAATGGAAACTTAATATTTTAATTTGGTTTCAATACCTAAAAATATATTTGGGTGTGAAACATGGGTTTTTAAGAGTTGAAATACAACCTACATTGTCTTTTGCCCTTGAAATGACCATTTACAACTTGATTGTAAATGACAATGTACTAAGGAATGACTATCCTCAGGTTGGCATAGTAAGTGTGTGAGGATATTAGGTATAAATATATGTAAAATAACATTTAGGACTTTAATAATATGTGTAACATTGTATAAAATCTCTAACCATGTAGTACACACCTACATGTGTTACTTTCTATGTAAGAATACACAATCATAGTTGACTGTCAATTGAGCTTGTCCATATTGAGGGTTCACATTGAGAAATTTGGGAAAATTCATGATGAACATGTTTAAAATGTAATAAATAGTAGTAGGTCCATATAAATATAATACTATCATATGGAAATAGGGCAAGATAAGGTTTTTAACATGCAACATATAGTCCATATACCAACCCTACACGTAGTAAGTTCTTCACAAGTCTGTCTTAGGTTTTGAGATAGTTGGAGGTACTAATGATGTGACCAAACCATATAAATTAGTGAATATGGTATATAATACCTATTAATTCCTCTCATAACCTTGGAATGCTTGATATAATATAAGAAATTACCTCTATTTTATCTTTTACAAAGAACACTCCCATAAGGTTATATCTTATAGGTTTAGCATGTAAAAGATAGAAAGGTGAGTTTATAACAATGTAAATATTTAAAAATAGTATGGTGATATGTGTTAGACATATATTAAAATGAATAAATCCTCAAAACATTGATATATCAAATAGGGTGACCTAAACCCACAAGTATGCATACAGACCTATTAGGTCTTGACTAGGCCTAGTGCCTAAAGGGGTCCAAATCTCACTTATAACACTAGGTGAATATTATGATTAATTTTAACATATTAAAAGGGAGTTATAAGGTGGGAAAAAATATTTGGCTTGTAGATAAAGGCATGGGAGAGTCAATTCTTGACTTGAGAACTTGGCATCCTGCATAGAATGATGAGAGAATTTTGAGAGGCTAGGTTTGGAAGCTCACAACAACATGGATGCTTAGAATTGGAGATTATGGATATATGAGATGTTGTAAAGGGTATTTAACCTGAATTTTATAGAATTTTTTTGAGGGTTATATGTCAAAACTTTATGAACAATCTTTAGAGGCTAAAACTACTTAAAACCCTTGCTAAAGACCCGATGGGAAATATGAAGAAGGAGATGCATCGACATGAGTTATAATGACTTGGAATATGATTTTAACTTAAATATGACTCACTAGGTCTACTTACCATTAATTTGGCTTCCACCTTACTTGTAAAGACATGGTGTAAAATTGGGTTTCTTAGTAGTTTTTGGTGTTTTATAAGTACATAAGGGTTTTAAAAGATGAAAATCACTTTGGGAAGTAGATTAGGACCTATAATAACTCATAATATATATTATAAGAGTTAAAAATTACCTATATTAGCACCTTCATCTTGTCTAGTCCAAACTGACATAGTGAACAAAAAATGATCACCAAGTGAGAAGTTGAAAACTCCAAGTGGGAGGCCTTTTAAGGTATAATTGATGAAAATAGATACATGAAGACCCTTTAAAAGTGTCATACACTCCCTTGTATGGACTAGTTTGATAAATTGAAACACATCTTGGTGCCAAGTGTCAAGGCTGAGTGAAAAAAGAGTGATTGTGATTATAGGTAGTGAGAACACTTGGCTAAAAGAATATTGATGATTAGGGACACATCCAATGCATGTTGGAGCATGTTTATAACCCCTCACTCATATTTAAATGATATTATCTATCCCTATTCTTCTGTGGAACACTCAAATAAGGCCAAATGATGAAGGTAGTTTTTAAGGAGTAAGTTGAAGAGTCATATGCCATATTTGATGTGTTTCATGCCTTGAAGAGACATTTTTACACATAGACCTTACATGGTCTATTTAATAATTCATTATATTGAAATTATAATTCATTATCTCATCTTGACACATGTTTTAGTGACTCTTAGACTTCATTCTCCTTTCTCCTCTCTCACATTCTATAAGTAGTATCCATTTTGGCTCTTATTAAATACTTCCACTCCATATATGGTGAAGCCCTGCTAGTTTGATGTTGTAATTTTCCTTTGAAAAATAAATTAAATATAGTTTTGAGTTCATAAATTTTTTGTCTAAGTGTATTAAGTGATGAATGGTGAGTTTTAGTGATAAGTTCTATCCTTGTTTCTCCTTACCATTTCATGTTTATAGAAGAGTTCTCATTCTAACATGTCATATAGAGTGTAGATAGTGTGTTAGTATCCTTTCAAGTGTGCAAATGTATTTATATAAAACAATATGATCTGTGGTCTACTTACCTTGAGTTGTCTCATGTATATCACCTATATATTGAAACACTTATGTTAGAACCTCTTAGGACTTTGAAGCTAGTTTGTAGGTATTATTTCTTAGTGAAATAAGTATGATGGAATAGTAGATATATTCAAGATGTTTAACCCCTTTAGATTATCTTTATTTCATGCATACTTCTTTCCCTTTTCCCATAATAAATTATTAGTATAAGTTTCAAACACTTTAAAGACAAATTCAAGGAGCTAACCTTTAACCTAGAGGTCTACTTCTACTATATGTAAACCCACATACCTATAAGTATTCCCATGTTGACCAAATCTTAGAATAGGATTGAAAAACCTCCTCTATGGTATAAGATTTGGTGAAAATAGACACTAAAATATAATAATAGTAAAAAATCAATGTTCCTTAATGAAACCTTTTTGGAGGCACTATGGGCTAATCAAGACAAATTTATTGGTGAAAACCTCTTTGAGGTGACAATAGCTGTGCACAATAATTCTTCACTACTTGATGAATATGTTATCAAAGATAACATCAATATAACTTCCAATTTACAACATAATTAGATGGTAGATACTCTTAGGCTCAAATAACAAAAAAATTAGAGGGTCCTATTGAGAGCATATTCAGAAGTCTTTGGCTTTGCCACTACCAAAATTATGTCAAATCTAGAAGTAAAAACATTATGTGTGCTTGAAAATACTAATTTTAATTTATTTTCCAACAATTATACATTCAATTATAATCTATTTATTCATTTCATACCTATAATACATTATCAAATTAGGTATATCAACCAATATTTATCCATATTTGCGATCCTTGTTTGTACTTTCCTTTGTATAGGTTACAAAGACATCCTGTCTCAACGTTTGAAGGAAAAAAAATCAATGAAAAATGAAGATAAAAATAACATTATTAGAGTCCAAATGTATAGCATGTTCTTGATATAAAAACTATTCAGAAGAGATGTGGGCTATAAATTTACATGATTGACAATTCTAGTTATATCATATGCTAATTAAGATGTGCATCTCCAAATCATTGGGAATAATATAATCATTTACTACACATCTACCTTACCTTGATATTTAACTTGCCTTTTCATTAACCTTTATATTCACCTTGCCATTATTTCAAACCCTATAATTTACCTTGTCACTTGGGGGCAACCCTATTACCACTATATCTAATTGTCATAACATCACCATCCTTGTACCATGCTATATCAAATACCATTCTACCATGCCTTCAATTTTGACCAAAGTTGTTTTTACCCTCCCTCCCCAACCCTTTAAACTTGGTTCCATTCCAATGGTTTTTCAAGCACTTTCAGTGATGGGATTAAGATAAATTTCTAGCAATTGATTCAATATTCTAGATAGAGGTAGTATCTTAGACCAATATTATAGTGGTTTGTAAATTACATCCTTCATTTGTTATTTTTTTTATTAAGAGTGTTACTGATTATAGCCAAACCAATTTTCCACTCTACCTTTGGATAAATAAATGTCCCACTCCATGCTACTAAAGTTGGAAATATTGTCATTGATGTCAAAGGTCTAGCATTATTGGTGATAAAGGCCCCATTGCATTTAATGTTATTTGTAATAGATATATCTTGGCTAATGTGAGTTAATATTTATTTAATATTAATGAATATATTTTTGGTTGCATATGAGACAAAAGAAGGGCCCATGGAGAAGTCAAAGAGCCATGAGGTAAATACAAAAGAAGGATGAGACACATTTTCCCATGAAGAGTCATCTTGGGGAATTCCAAGAGTCACCAAGTGAAGACAAAAGAGGAAGGGCACAATTTCTCATGAAGGGACACTTTGAGGAATACTAAAAGTCAAACCACATAACTTTTAAAAGGCAAG
Organism: Torreya grandis; assembly: GCA_037957365.1. Classification (NCBI taxonomy): domain Eukaryota; kingdom Viridiplantae; phylum Streptophyta; class Pinopsida; order Cupressales; family Taxaceae; genus Torreya; species Torreya grandis. The sequence goes on along the minus strand of JARHVA010005199.1, from coordinate 815,878 downwards.
GATATGAAGTGTCATACAATTTTGGTGCCATTTTCCATGAGGATTAAAGGGTCACAAAGGGGGAAGGCCACATGTCATTTGGAAAGCTATAAATAAAGGCTTGAGAAGTGATTTGTAATATGAGAGATAGAGGTTGATTTGATATTGTAATATTTAGCTTAGAAGAGAAATTATGAGAGATGAATATGATTTGTATTTGTTATATCTAGCTTATAAGAGCAAAGGTGAGAGAGAGGAAAGATATGTTGTATTGAACTATCATTTGTTGAGATAGCAACATTGAGAGATAAGTGTGTGGTATACACAAAGGGGTTGGTGCTCCTATGGGTTGGTGTTCATGAATTGTTGCTAGGTTAGTGCTCAACAAAGGGGTTGGTGCTCCTATGGGTTGGTGCTCACAAATAGTAGCTGGGTTGGTGCTCGGCAAAGGGGTGTGGTGCTCCTACAGGTTGGTGCTCACGAATAGTTGCTGGGATGGTGCTCAGTAAAGGGGTTGGTGCTCTTGCAAGCTTGGCTTGTGAATATTGTTTAGGTTGGTGCTCATTCATATACTTGAGATTATTCTCTATGGTTTTTCCCACATTGGATTTCCACATTATATCTGGTGTCTCTCTCTATCTTGTGTGGTGTTTATTGTTTGAGTTTTATTGCATATCTTGAATGTTTGATTAAGTGGAATTTGGTGAAGAAAAATATTTATAAGATATATGATATATTGATTCACCCCACCCTCTCAGTATATTTTATGCTCAACAACTAATTATAAATGCCTTTGGGAAAATTAGTATCATTGACCTATGCCATTATTTACTCATTATAACCACCTATGGGGAAATTAGGAATACCTTTACCATGCCATGCTACATCACCTTGACATTCCTTTATTATACTATTCCATTTTCCTAATTCATAAAATTGCTATTACTTAGTCATATTCCTCCTTTATAAGGTGAAACTATAGTGACTTGAGGTTCTAATGGGACTATATAGGCAACTCTCAATTCATGTTGAGGTCAGTTTAATCACACTTTTCTAAATGCTCTCACCATTTTATGAGTAATTTTAGTAAATGATATCACCATTTTGTGATCAACCTAAGCCTATGTTTTTGATATTTTGTGAGTGGTATATTTTTAATATTTAATGAGTTAAGATACCTCAAAATTCCAAAAAAATTTATAAACATTTCAAAATCCTAAAAATTAGAAAATTGTCTTACCATCTACCAGAGAGATAACATCTCAAAATACAAAAAAACATTTGTCTTGTTTAAACCTAGTTACTCATCCTTGATCCACTCTACTAGGGAAAATATATTGTTGGTTCTAATCCATTCCACTAACATTGGGGATGTGGCCTTATCTTTGCATAAAACCTTGCTTGGGGGTACTACTTATTTATCATTCTATTGAGTCTTCACATGTATATATTAACTTGGTTGATGATAGGATGCTTTATGTTGATTTTAATTTCAATATTTATATGCATTTATTTACTTAGTTGTTTGTTTGTATAGCTATTTGTTTTCTTTCATTATTGTGCCATGACTTAGTCTATATGAGTTCATTAGGTGATTCCTTCTGCATTATTCTTAAGTTTATTCACATTCATATGTCAACATGTCATCATGGTTTTTATCATTGGTGCATTATTTTCAATTGTTTATTAGATCAAGAGTCAGTCCTTATGCACATTATAAATATGTCATCATGGTGTTTTATATCATTATGTATACTGTCATGTGCTATAGAAAAACTAGCTTAAGAAATTATAGTCAGTGGTGTCATAAAAACTTCTCCTAGTTCACCTTGGTAAATCCTCCCACCCTTCTTTATCAAATAAACCCATTTCCCATTCTAGTTATATTAATTCTAATAAAAATGAGCATATCTACATTGATAGGCACAATAAATTCATTCACATTGACCAGTTCTTATTCTTCTATTCTATTCCTCATTCCATTTTCTCCTATGTTTGGGTGAACTACATTGGACTGAGGTCTATTTATACTATGTAGGAAATTCTTGGATACATGATGTATCTTAGGTTAGATCATCCACCGTTATTCTTCCGATCACATCTTTCATCACTTTACACATCCTCATATGCCTATTTATTTATCCATCACATATACATGTGTGCCCACTCATCTTTAATATATATGACCTGTTATATCCTTGAATTATGCTTTCCAATCTTCCCTACTAGGGCACAACCAAGAAATCACTATTCAATCTAGGTCATCTTAATGATTATAACCACTTGTGGGAAAATCATTATTTTGACTCATCCATCCTATTGGGGCATATGCCTTTGTCATTGATTATAACTACCTTTGGGCAAATCAATGTCTCAACCTTTTTTTACAAATTTTAACTACCTTTGGGAAATAAATAATTTTAAATAAAATGCATACAATAATTATATCGATTATATTAATCTCATCCATGGGTTAATTTCATTCTTTTTCTTACTTTTTTTTAAGAACTATCTATCAATCATATGTGTCAGCCACTCCCTCAAGGGGTCATTATTATAGGTTTCCCAAATGTTGTTTCAAGATTCTTCTTCAATCATTATCTTCTTTCCTTCTTAATATCCTTTTCATTATTTGAGAATTTTTTACTATCCCTATAGTTTATAATGCCTTCTCAAATAAGGGCAAACTATAGACACCCCATTCTAGCCACAATTAGCTTCTGAACAAACTTCAGACTAATTTATACCAAATATTAAAAATTAAGCTTAGGAATCACTGAAAGTTATAATTTCATCCATGCATCATTCATCAATGTTCAAAATTGTGTTAAGGCATCCATATTTGAGGTACTGACCCTTACACAATAATAACCTCTCACAAATTCATCAGCAATCACCTTGAGACATAATAACTTGTAGTTTGGCCTATGGATCCATTAAGTGAGATACTTGAACAATTCTTAAAAGAGCTAAAATGCAAATCAAAATGAATCATATAATTAAACTATATTAAATTCTTAGCTAAATTATCCATTTACAATTAATAAATAATTTAAAATGGAAATTTTAAAATTCAAAATATCAAGCCTTTTTATCATTGCCTTTATGAGTTGCCAACTAATTTGAGAGCCATGCCCAGTAATTGAAAATAATAATTACATGACAAATTTTAACTTAGCTAGAGTTAGCCTCAACTCACCTAGGGCTAGTTTGAACTCATTCAATGTTTAAAACCAACCTTAACTCACCTTGGGTGAGAGTTAACTTTTAAGGCTATAAATATAAGGCCATAACTATTAATAAAAATATAAGGCCATAACTATTAAGGTGCAAAGGAGAGAAGGAGAAAAAGGAGCTTCATTAGTAAATATTTCTTGATGCACAAAACCAAGCAAGCCATTTCAATAATCCATTTGAACTACAAATAAGGTAAAATAAAGATTTATTTTGTGTTGTAGTTGTGCTTTAATTGTATGCTTGTTATCTATGCTCCACCTAATGTCTAGGCTAGAGGTGTTAAGTGTTTTAGTGTGTTATTTTGTTTAATTGGACTAACACTAGACTGACCTCCCCTCTATGTATTCCTTGTTCATAGTAATAGATATATTTATGTTAGATGAAAAAATAAAGAAAAAATATAGATATTATGAATATTTTCAATTCATATGAGTTAACATGGAAATACATTATATGTATAGCATATTTTTTAATTTGACAAAATGATCATGTTTAATTATTGCATTTGGTAAAATGACCATGCTTAGTAAAATTCGATATTTTGTGTTTTAATTGTTAAAATGGTTTCATTTGATTATTGGGGAAATTTCATATTAATATAATTATATACTCTTATTTTATTATTTTATCATTTGATTGTATATGTTAAGCTTATGTGCTTCATTTGAAGGCCATGTTTTCAAGGATCCCAACAATGCACAATTCTTAAAAAAACACTCTACTTATATCTTCCACTTCTTATCATATTTCTATATGCTATCCTAATAATACTTTTTGTAGGATTACTACATGGGTCTTACCTTTTGCAATAGTCTTCTTTTTCCACAAACCTTAGTTCCTTCCCTTGGTCCTTTGGTTTATTTTTCTCATGAGTTTCATAATAATATAGTGGATAGGACTTGATATTCCTCATGAATTCCTTTCACTATTAAATGACTTGTTATTTTCCAATGCTTTTTATACCCTTTTGAGTTTTTTTTTTGTGAATTACAGTGTAAGAACATGGATAGGACCATGAAATCCTCATAAATACCATTTTTATTTTATTTCACCTACTTGGGTTTTTATTTTATGAGTTGTAGTGTAAGACCATGGATAAGACCAGGCTCTCATAAAATCACCATTTTTTCAAACACACCTTTACTAAACCACATGTTCCTTTTTTAGAATGTTAAGAAATGGTTAAAAGTTTGTGATCCCATATTCTCAGCTTCAATTTTTGGATTTTTTGTAGATAAAAATTGCAAAATAAACAATGTTAGCATGTTTCTCTACACCTTCATTGATTCTTATGATAAGGAATCATACCTACCTGTCATTGTATCCCTTTTCACCTTTGTCACATTTTTTGTGATTTCAAGTAATTTAGATTATTTCATATTTCATTCTCATTTATTTTCTCCCCTTTCATTCCACTTTGGATAAAACAAGTTCAAAGTCAATATATGAATTTTATTTCACATGAATTAACAAGAATCTTAGACACCATGCTCTCTAAGTTCTATTTCTTAACAACCAAGTCCATAGTTTTTAAATGATAGTCATTTTTATCACCCATGTTTGGTTATCTAAATATATATGGATGAGGGATATAAAAATCCTTCAAAATTTAAAATCCAAATCATTTAAAAACAAAAGGCAACAAATCACACCAAAATATGTGATTCATAGTGATCTCCTATCTCTAATCAAAACTCAAACTCCACATTTGGCCTCATGGTAGAGCCAAAGTCTATTTTAGTACAGTAGGCCACTAGATTAGGATAGGAAAATTAAAAATAATCTATTGTACTACCTAATTTCTTATGCAAGTACCTAATCTTTGTAGTAGACTAAAAATTCTATAAGGGGTCTTTAGGAATAGGGAACATGTTATGGGAAGGTAGGTCTATTTTAATTTTCATGCATATAACCTTCATGAGATGATATTCATAGTTAATTTGATGACCTAAGATTTGTGTGGCTAGTAGAAGTTCTTTAGAGTTCTTAATGTCAAAAGTCCTCTTAATTTAATAAACCTAATTTAAGTGTCTTGACTTTGATAAAGAGTTTATCTACCTTAATTTTTACTTCATTTCTCTTACCACCCATTTCATTCCCCCCTTGACAGGCATGTTTGATTATAAATATGTTTTCCCACTTCTATATTCCCTCTTCTTAATCTTTTAAAAACATGATATCATTACTTTGTTTTCAATTTTATCTATCCTTATAACACAACATTATGTTTGACTGACTATGGATTACTTTCTCTATACCATTGATTTACATTTCTAAGAAATTGCCTTGGTTTATTTGTAAATTTTATATTATTATTATTATTATTATTATTATTATTATTATTATTATTATTATTATTATTATTATTATTATTATTATATATATTTTTTGACACCTACGTCTATTTATACTTTCATGTAATTTTTCCATTATTTCATGAGGTAGGCTTATTACTTCTCACTCATCAATGTTGTTTCCCCCTTTTATGCACTTTTTCCATTAATGATTGAGTAAGGATTGTTACTGCTCACACATCAATGTTGTTTTACCATTTCTTTCCCATATGTTTTAAAGTAAAGATTATTACTACTTTCAAATTTATTTTTGATTACCATTTTTACTTGTATCCTTAGTTTGACTTGGTTTGTTTACCTTTCTTACTTAAGGTTTACTTGTTCAAAATTTTGTCGTTTAGTAGCCTTAGATTTTTGGTTACCCAATTTAATCTAAATTTTTTGGCTTGGTTATTTTTTCCTAACTTAGCATTTATCACTCCAAATTACCAAATTTACAAGTACATCATGCATACACTACATCATTTATCTTGACTTTCCTACATTTATTTGATTTTGCTCTTAGTTTTGTATCCATGCATTTTTCTAAAATAGTCCTTATGCCCTCCATGATCAAAAATAAAAACATAACAAAAAATCATTAAGTAATAAAGGTAGGTCCAGATATAATTAAATTAATTTTATTTTTAGTCATTTACTTTCAGTTATTTTATGATTTAAATTACTACAATTTATTTAGCTTCAACATTGTGTGTTATATTATTTTATCAAAGCACCATCCCATGTTGCAAGTGAGTGACATGTGATGAGATTTGAGTGGGGAATATGTATACACATAGTATTTTCATAAATTTATCAATTAATATGCTTTCACTCTTGCAGGAGCTTGTCGAGTCTTAATCTCTCTAATTGCATGCCTTAAAGGGTGCACCAGGAAAAGGGTGGGAAGACCATTGGTGTTTTGTAAGATTAATATCCCTTATATCACCACTTGAAATATACACAAGCATATCCAATACACCTCCTTAAGATTTAACACCTCTTTTACATACTTATTTAAAAGCCCCTTCCTATGACTAAAACCCTTTTTGATAGTTTAAAATATAGTATCAAACTGGGTCGACCCTATATTTAATTTGATTAAAATCATGTTATGGGTCTAAGTTAACCTTGGTTGACCTAAATTGAGACCTAACTTGTTTTTATCAAATAATGATACAGAGCCAAATTGGGCTAACCCTATCAGCTAAAATTTTAGAAAGATTTAGGGTTGGATTTAGCTATATATACATATTGATTTTGCTATTTATAAGAGATATAATAGAGTTAATTATTCATTTGTGCTTCTTTACAATCTGATCTTCAACCATTCTACTTGAGTAATTATTAGTTAGGATTTATAATTGGATAAGAATATTGTCTTGTAGAAAAGTCTTATATGTTTAGGCCTATCTTAGTGATTCTTACAAACCACAACAACCTCTTGTGAATCACCTTTGGCTAAGGGAGAGATTGAGTCTTGACAGATTTGTCTTCAAGGTAAGTATCTCTAACTTCACTCCTCTATTTTAGTATTTAGAAGTAACAAAAGTAATGTATTTTGAATATATTTCTCTCTCCATGTATTAAGATTTCCTATACATTGACTTGAGTATACATCTTCTATGCATGTTTAATTTTTATCTTTATTACCCCTAATTTGTGCCACAAGCTTTGGTGAACACTAGATTAGATTTTACTTTATTTGTCATTTACTTAGTGAATATGAAAACATAAGAACAACTAGGGTTATTATATAGTGTTAGTTGACTAGAGGCTTTGAAAACCTCTCTAGTGATGTTATTATGATAAGAGATCCGTTGGTTAGGTCTAGTGGATACATCTTGGTCATGACCCTGAATATCTAATGTATCACCAAATGGAATTATAAGTAGGATTGATCTTCTCTGAGGTAGAATTTATTAATAGGTTAGATATATTTCTTTTGTATACAGAGGTCATGAACATCTGATATTCTTGACCTTAGTTGGATATTCCTATCCTTCTCAAAATTTCACTCCAAAATAAAAAGTAGAGCACATAGAGCCTTAATTCTTCCAATTTTTAGTTTTTTAGTTAGTTTCAATATGAAATTAATGCTTATTCATGAAAAATATTTTGCCTTTTATATGAAATTTCTTATAAATGTTGAAAATTTTGAAAAATGTACATTTGATGAAATGAGTATGTATAATTAGTCCTTTACATACATTTTTTAGTTTCCTACAAGTCATCACTCATATACAATGGAGGCGTCTTGTTCACAAATGGCCATGCTATCAATTTTAGTTAATCTTTTATTTGACTAATTTCATAGATTATTTATATCCTTATCATTTATTCTATTTTTTAACATCTGATTAGCACTAATTTCTAGTATTTTCTATATTTTAAATTCATAAAATATAAAAACATGCAAAATATTCAAAAAATTCAAAATTAGGACATGAGCATGATTCAACATATAGCTAACATCATTATCATATTTTATTTATCTCATGATTAGTAAATAACATATTATTTTTTTCCATCACATATGCATTTCAATAGTATTCATGAGTGATATGCATGACATACAAACTTTACAAGGATCAAAGTGTTGGCCTTGCCTCTTCTTGGTAGCCTTTCTATAAGTGGGGGCATCTTATCTAAAATTGATATAATATATGCAAGTGTTATCATTATATGAATATTATAATCTTAAGCTATGATATATTTAAAAATTTATTTTCTAACATCTCTATTTATAATTATGTATATGGATATGTGATTTTATAGGTTATGATCACATTAAATATGCATGGTTTAGACTATATTTATAGTTCTATTGATGTTATTTACTTGTACATAATACATTATATCTTACTTATCTATTATGTTTGTGCCTTGGACATTGTGCATAACTATTTGAACATCTCCATTAGATATTTTTTCTATAAACATGGCATTTGAACATGTCTATTTATTTTGTCCTTTGGCCTTATGTTGTGTGTGACATTTTAATATGTCCCTTTTTATGACGACATCCATATCCTTATATGTGAAATTCTTTTCTCTTATTTCATTTAAACATGTCCATTGTGTGTGACACTTGGACTTATTTATATGAAATTTGATTGTTGTTTTTATGTGATTGTTGAATTTTTTAAGTTTGATGAACACCATGATATATATCGTGCACTAAGATAATCCATAATATACTAGCTCTACATTATATATATATATATATATATATATATATATATATATATATATATATATATATATATATATATATATATATATATATATATATATATATATATATATATATATATATATATATATTATCATAGGCCTTACCTCTTATGTTACATACATGATTCAAATAATACATATCTTATTATGTTAACATTCCATATTATATATCATTCATTGATTACATCTTACTACACATGTTGCAATTAACTCTTCTTTTGAGGTTAGTGACTTTCAAGTTTAATTAATTCACTTAAAAAGAGATGTTTTATTTGGATTTTCATACATGAGATAAGATTTTTTTAGATAAAAAATCAAATTTGGTACAAAATACAGTTTGAAATTTGTAAAATGGTTCAAAATTCAGTCATTAGCATAGATTATAGGGGCATATGCCATACACATACACTCATATTTAAGGTTTAAAATATAAATTCACATTATTTTGTGTATATGATATATGTTCATATAATTTCAATACAAGATTTAAAATTATCATTTACACACATTTTCAGATTTTACAATTATCAATAGGGGCATCATGCAAGTTCATGCAAATTATGTTATTTTTAAAAATTTCAATACTATTTGCTAATCTATGGACATGGTAGTAACATGGATGTACTCCATTTTACTTTGATAATACATTCAAGAAAAAAATTGTAATTGAATCTACAAGCCATATGTAGTGGTTGATTTAGTTTAAGTGCATAATACATAACTTATAAGTTTAGTGTCCTCTATCATTATGTCTACAAATATATTTTGGATTTAAACATGTTTCACGTCTTGGGGTTATAAAGACAAGCTAATATAAATTGAGGTTTTTGTGTCACTTAATGGGTTATATTTTCATATGAGTGCAAATTTAAGTTTGGAGTTTGATCACCCTCAATTTTTTCCATTGGTTCAATTGAGGAATAAATCTCTCCAATACTTTAAGGAATCATCATCTCCAAGCAAAGTCACATAAGTAGTTCTGGTTTCACACATATAGTTGTATTCCTCCCATGATTTCATTTCACTTTTAGAAATTTAAAGTTAAAATAACTTGGACATTTTCAAAGTTCAAGAAATTTTTAAAATTCAAAATACAATAAATTTTCAAATATCAAGTTAAAACTTTTTCAAATTTTAGTTTTGAAAAGAACAAAGTAACTAATTCATTGTTTTATAGGGTTTTACAAACTACAATTCCTTGCATGATTGGATTAATAGCTCAAAGACAACATTTATCTTACACACTAATGTATATATTTATTTTATTATAACTATTTATTTTTTAAATTAAATGGGGGAAATATATAAACCTAAATTAAATGGGGGAAATATATAAACCTAAATATATGGGCACATGTGAAGACCTTTTATTTTCTAATATATAATTTTTTACCAAAAAAAATGTTCCATCAATTGAAAATAACCCTAAGCATATTTTTAGATGAACCCATAACCAAAAATGGAATGTTTCCTTTAGGGTTGAAATAATCTAGTTTAGTTCAGGAGTGGCAAACAATCTTAACCTGTTTATGAAAATTTTGACCCTTGCCTTAAAATGGTCATATTATAAAATTTAACCTTCAATTAATTAATATTTCATGTTTTTAGGCTTCCAATAATGTGATTTACTCTTTTAGATTGCTATAAAATAGCATTCAAGTCACTCATTATTCCACTTGGTAGTTTAAATATAAAGACATATTTACACTACTGCACATTGAGCAAAGCCTCCCTATTCTTCATAATTATGACTTTAAGAATTATAAGAAGTTTTTAACTAAGTCACAAGTTTATTTTAATCATATCAAAGAAAATCATAATCAAGTATTTGATCCATCTCTAGATGTCTTCATATAGTTGAAGAGAAATATTGTACAAAACACTCTAGTTGGGAGAACTACATGGGTTTAAATTATATATTTAAAGTATTAGATATGTAGGTCATATTCAGTCATCATGGGGGTGATTGGGGTCAAATTAGCCCAATTACATTCCACCCTTTTCTATTTTCATGTTTTCACTCATTGCAAGCCCTACTAGGGTTTTGACCTTTCAAGTTTATTTACAAGTCTCCCACATACTCTTGAAGGTAAAATATGTGCATATAAATATAATTCCAATATCTCACATTATTGTGTCCTAATTTTATTATTTTATGCAAGGGTCAAAACCATCTAGTTAAGTTTAGAAGTGATAATTGGTCTTGAATCCAATTGGATGGTTCTAATCTTCTTCATCCTTCAATTCCAATCTCTAAATTTTGTAAATTTTGTTCCTGTTTTCTTATATCAATCTTTTATTGGTCAACATAATCAAATTTGTAGATAAAATAAACTAATTTTTAAATTTATTTCCTAGTTTTTTATTGAAATCATTTGTACTTTATTGAATTTAGTTAATTTTTTTAAATATAATTTTCAAAAGTAAATTTTCAATATTATGTTATATTCTAATCATTTTATTAGAATTAGGGTGAATTAACACATTAATTAAAATTTTGGTAAAATATCATGGTTGTAATAGATATACATAGTTTTTATTTTATAATTCAAGATATACTTGTGATCATTATAAGCTATTTTCATTTAATATTCAAAATATGTAACACCTATGTAATTCCATATATCAGATCTTTGTGCTATAATAAGGATAAAATTAATAAAGATTTTTTTTAGCCTTCTTTAATTCATATTATTTTAGTATCCAATGTGAGTTGTTTCATGTTACCACTAGGTTCCAAAGGGAATTTATGACTCATTTTTTCCTCTTTCCCCTAGACCTCAAGGTTTTACTAAATACCATCTTACTCCTATTATTTTCTCAAGGATTATATTAGATTAAGTGGTCCATGTTGTCATTACTACAAGAAGTAGGGTGCTCCACCATGCATGGTAGATTGAAGGTAGTCAAAATATTCCTCCTCATCCTCTTATAAGTACCACGAGGCCATTCAATCAAACCAAAGGGTATGATATCATTGATCAACTATAAAATACCCATGTTAAGATTTCTATCCTTTAATTACTAAAGAGATAAACTATTTACAATAACATACTATATGAGGCATTGCATGAAATAAATATCCTAAATGATACATAAACTACATAATTTTATTCTATTATGATTAATTTAAAGGATACAAAATAAGCCATTTCATTTTAAAATGATGAATTACATACCAAACACATAATAGAGAAAAAATTTCCATTATTCATTTAGGATCAAATTAAAAGTAAAGTAGTCAAATGTGTGTTGATACATATTGGAAAATGAATGAATATATAAAATTTAAAATTATTATAAAAATTAACTGTCCATATGGATACTATTAAAATTTTATATCAAAGCCTAAGAGGATTCAATAGCAATCCATGTCAAGTATTTGGATCAATCTCATTGAATGTGATAATAAGACCTAAGACATTGACTACTCTATTTTAGGTCATGTCTAATCATGTAAATTATAATTTTATTTTGGGTTGACCTTGGATACATTATATAGAATAAGTACCATTTACATTACACATGCATGTGAAGATCATTCATGATGGCTATTTTTATACATTTCATGTAGACAATGATCCCTTCAAATATTGTAAAATGACATAATCTAATAATGGGGATAATTGATAGTCATATTTTATGCATTATTATATAGTACCTCCATCATAGTGTATATCACTAGATAAAATTCATATATATGAGGTTGGGGAATCAATAATATTAAATGACAAGGAACTAGTCATAACTATTAATGAAGAAACAAAGAAAGTGTAGATGCCTAAATCTAGTCACAAATACTTGATCATGCTATTTTTGATCCTATTTTATTTTAATTAACTCATGAAATTAATCAAGATTTATTTTGTCACTTCACACTATATTAAAAACTTGCATAGACTTATTTATTCCCTTAAATTATTATTCTATACCTACATAAATGTTCTAATAGTTAAAAATACCAATAAACATCTATTCAGATAGACTCAAACCAAAAATCCACATGTTTACTTAAGGTACACAAATGTATAGTATGGGTCAAGATTTTTAGACATTTTAGACCCCTATGGGACATTTTTATCCTTGGTCCTCTAATCACCAAATTTTAAATTAAACCCTCCATTACTTTGTCATCCATGTTTTTAGGCTTCTTAGTGTGATATTTCCCTTTTTGGATTGATATAAAGTCACACTAAAGTCACATTTTCTAACACTTGGAAAATTATAAAACAGAGGCATACTTACACTATTGCACATTGAGAAAACTTTCCTATTTTCCTCAATTCTAATTTTAAGAATTCAAAGTAGTCTTTAGCCAAGTCAAAATACTATTTTATTCATCTCAAAGAAAAAATATGATAAAGTATTCAAGTCATCCTTATATGAATTCATATAGTCAAAGGAGCAAAATTTCATAAAATATTCTAAGTGGGAGAACTACCTAGGCTTGATTTTCCCCATTGAATTATTGGATATGTAGGAAGTGTTTTAGTTATTTTAAGGGTGATTAGGGTCAGATTATCCCATTACACTCATATATTTTTATATTTGAAAGTTTTCAATCATTGTGAAACCCTATTAGGGGTTCAACATTGGAGAGTTTATTTACATGTCTTCTACACAATTCTAAAAGTCAAAACTTTGCACACATAATTAATTCAAGTTGTAGCAAATGATCATGACAATTCTTTTTAGTTTTTCAACTAGAGTTAGGATTGACTAGTTCAAGTAATAAGTGGTAGTTTTTCTTAACCCTAATGTGGTGTTCGTAATCTTCTTCATTGTTAGTCAAAACTTATGGGAACTTGCATTCATAGTTCTTGACTTCCTATTTTATCTTCCTGTTAGTCAACATAATAAAAAATCAGACATAAACAACTAAGTTTATATTTTTAATTCACAATGAGTCTTATTTTAATCATTTACACTTTGTTGAATTTAGTATTTTACATTCATTCTAATTTTTGAAAGTTCATTTATAAAATTTTGATTATATTTTATTCAATATATCTTAATTAGGGTTAATTCACATTTTAATCCAAATTTTGATAAAACGTATTGGTGAACCCATTTTTAATTTGAGTATTTATTCAAAAAATATGTACTAAGGCTTACATGAATTCCTAAATATCAGACACAAATAATTTTATTTTGACCTTGGTTCTAAATCAGATACTAAAAGAACTTGATTTAAACCTCATATATAATTACTTGCACCAAGTAGTTTATTTTTATCTTGGATATGAAATCTAACACTAAAACAATATTCTTTTGACCTTGGAGTTCATAAGAATCTACTAATTTTCATACACAAAAATCTCTTTTGTTTCTAACATTTCATTTTTAGATATTATTTTCAACTTTTTTTTCAATGTTATTTTTCTATTCCATCCAAGAAACCTAATTATTATATTAATTTAAGGCAAAGTGATAGGTTAAGTACGATTCATATTGAGCATATTCAAATTTTGGCAACATTGGTTATTTTTATTTTGATGAACAAATCACTCATGATTTTTTTCAAGAAGATAATCAAAATAAACAAGCTAATCAAGATGACCATAATGCATAATATATCCATGAAGGCTTAGATAATATCTATCCTAATGAACTTAATAGAGTAGATATGACATTAATCTAATGTTTTTATAATTTTAGAGAAGGACTTCATCAAATGCCACAAGATATACCCAAAATAAATGAAGTCCTTTGAGCTTTTAAAAGTGTACAAAAATAGAAAATATCTACTTTAATTCACACTAAGAATCACTCTTTTAAACTCTCAACCCTACCATATGTGTTGCTAATATTACTATTGATACTGTTATTACATCTACACCTTTCTATTTAGAGGAAAATCAAGGCTTACAATAGATTTATATGCACGTGCCTAATAGAGTGACTTATTTAGAACCTTTTATATCTATGAAAACTAAATCACATACCTCTTCTAATGAACTATCCCTAAAGCTCACCATTGTATTTTTGTATGCTAACATGACGTAGTTAGAGTAAGGTATACCAAAATCTATCCAATCTTTAGAATCATAAGTTTTAATTCATAATCCATTATCACTCGATATTGAATCATATACTTTACCTACATGATTTATAGCTCCTAAAATTCCACTATATGAAGGTAAATGAGATCCATAACAACATCTCATATTTGTTCATGTAACATGTTTGGATTATGATTTCAATGACAAAATACTAACCAAGTTATATACAATAATCTTAAAAAATTATGACTTATGTTGGTTTTATGATCTACCTATTCAATTAGTCAAAGAATTAAATCCATTAACAACTTTATTTCCTAAGAAATTTGCTATAAAAATTGATGAAAAGATTTTTTATGTGTAAATTTATAAGCTTAAATGAGAAAATATTAATCCTATCAGTGATTAGGTACTTTGTTAAAAAACATTGCTTGCCAAAATGACTAACACATTAGTAGATAATGAATTATAAGACATTTTCAAACAAAATTTCTTACACATTTACATGAGTCAATTATTTTCAATAAATTCAAATTATTTGAGTAACTTAGTCACAAAATATGAGAAAGATAGGTCAAGATTCTTGTTGTGAACAAGTTCAAGTATGCACCTATATATACTTCCACTTATACAACAAATTTTTAAAGAAAACAATCTTATAAAGCTAAGCTAACATTTATTAAAACAAATGAAAATATCATAATTAATGTTATTTCTCAAATTTATAACAAGGTTGTTTTATCAAATCAGCCAAGGAGGCAATTATCTAGATTAACATAACCACCCATAAGTTACTACAAAAGTTACTTGAATATAATATCATTACTTTTTCACCATCTATTATAATTGACACAAGTAAAACTCAAGGAAAATATTTTGATAACACCACATATTTTGATTACCATATATGAAATGGTAATTATACTAATAAATGTTTCAAGCTCGAGCACATTATTTAGGATCTTTTTGAAAATAATGTTATTGAGCTAGGCATCCTTACAAAGGAAACTGAGTCGATAGAATGGAAATTTTAAATTAAATATTTTTAAGGAACCATTTATAAATCATAATACAAGCAAAGATAATTTATAAGTATCTCACAATTATAATGCTTATCAACCTCATCAATCATATGATCATCCATTGTATGGGATTATTGGTATAATTATTCAAACTACCTCACCTTGTCCTATGATTACTTTTGATGACAATGAGATAGAGGATGATGATTCTAATTTTCATGATTTATGTACATGAACATATATTAATAAAAAACATATTCATAATTTTTTATTTAATAATATATCAATTGAGAGTGCATGAAAAATGACATTAATTCATTCATTGGATTACACACAACATGATGTATATGCAACATCTAAAATTGTCAAAACATTAAAGGAAAAAAAAAACTTTGGGACATATTGTGTTGCATCTTAAGGTGGGTATTACTATACTATCTAATATTTTTCTATTTATACCACAAAAAATTGATATTTTATATGATATTGAGATGCCCTTGATTGTAAAATATTTGAATTATACATTCTATGATACAAAGATTCATAAAATACATTCATTACAATTAAGTTATTACAATTTTAAGAATCAAGTATGAGTACCATCTACAATCTATAGTACCTACTACACCCCATCCACATCCATAGTTTATTGATACATATATGTAAGAACAAATCACATTTTTTAGTTTTTACACTTAGGTAAAAAGTTCCCATTTAAACAATTCATAAAAATGTGCAAATAGTTCAAAAGTAACCAATGCAAAATCAAGTTTATTAAAAAAGGTGTCCATTTCTTGATAATCACCAACATTATAAATTGGTAATTCATAAAAGATAGTAGGTTAATAAAAAGGCACAATTTTTTTCATAATATAATATTATTCCTTTTTGGATTACACATCATTGTAAATTTCCTATAGCTAGTTCTCCTAGACATGATTACATAAGTAGTGATCTAGATAGATTTATTACTACACATGATAGATTTTTTGATTTTGATACATGAAAATATAAAAAAATTAATTTAAGTGAAGGGATTCATTTACCACTTATCACATATTGTTGTGATTCTCACATTGATGGGATCATTGGTTAGCATGTTACATTTTCAAATATTTTTAAAATTAAAAAACATTTCAAATAATTCAAAAAAACAAAAATCTTATTGTACATAGATTTTAGATTATTAAATTATGTTATTATATTTTTTTGTACATGTGATATATTTTATAAAATATTTATAAGACCTTAGATCTTGTTGAATTATTGGCCTCTTGGTTCTTATTTTTCACTTTCCAAATTTTAGAAATTCAAAACAATGCTTAATTCTACCATATCTATAAGTTATCTCCATTTTCATACAATTTGGACTAATAAATTTATATTTTTTTGAAAATTTAAAAACCATAAAATAAGGGTCAATAACATCTACAATTATTAGGGTCATGGTCAAACTAGCTCACTAGAAGATCCCATCTTAGAATTCC
The DNA here is from genome assembly GCA_037957365.1 of Torreya grandis. NCBI lineage: Eukaryota > Viridiplantae > Streptophyta > Pinopsida > Cupressales > Taxaceae > Torreya > Torreya grandis. The sequence continues at coordinate 798,581 of JARHVA010005199.1, read as the reverse complement.
CCAACTCCTAAGCTTATTGGTCAAGACCTACAATAAAATGATGAATGAGGAATTTATTTTCCATGTTTAGGGTCATGGTTCCAACATAGGAAGCTAAAACCTAGTAAAGGTGAGGTGTATTTAGGTAAAAAAACAAAAAAATAGAGGGAAACCATTGACTCAAAGCAAGAGAGTATGGGAAATGGAAGAGGAAATTACAAAGGGGACTTAAAGGACCCTCTTAGAGGGGAAATTAATTAATTCTCAATGTATTTATGACCTTTATCCTTATTCATTGTGGTCCATACTATAGTTTCGATATTAGATTGGTTGGTCTTCAGGGGGATTGTGAGTATTCCACTTCTAGGAGTTGAGTGGTTTTTTACTCTTGAGACCTTTTGGATTTTTACCAAGTCTTTTCTGCCTAATTTATCTCTTATCTTTGGATTTGTTCCAATGAATCACTTTTATAGATAAATATTATATTTTTTTGAATTTTTTGGTGGTCAGTACATTATTATGACCTTTTTTTTATTACATTTATTGTATTAGAATTTTTAGGGAGTATGACAATGATCCTTTTTTTGTAGAACTATTTTGATCATTCCTATCATTAGATTTACATTTTCTCATCATGCCTTGATTCACTCATGAAAAATTCATTATCATCTCATATTTTCATGTAAAATCATGATGTGGCATTCCCCTTTATAGCTTGGTGCCCCTCCCATCTTAATAGTTTCCTTATTACCCCACATGATCTTTCCCCAAGTTATTCATGTCATAATTATCTTCCTTGATGTTAATTTAATTATGGTTTCCTTAATTTTATTTAAGTGTTGTCTATGGGCTCCCTTTTTTTCATTATGCTCTTTCTATTTTATGGTTTCTATCAATTTGATTATCTTCATTATTGAAGATCACATGGATTTGCATGAGGATTCCTTAGGGACTAAGAGAGGCAAGGATGTTGGATTTGAACATGATTCCAAGAGGAGGACAATATTAAACTTGGGATGGGAAGAATTGAGCATAAGTATTTTTTTGAAATCAAAAAAAAAATCTACTTGTATGGGGAATCCTGGAAAAATGAGGTCTCACCTAGTTTATGTTGAAAATTGTTAAACATAATTCCATTCGATCAAGAGTATTTTATCTTGCCTAGAAAAGAAAGTTGGTTATAATAAGGGGCATGTAAATGGATATATTTTAAGAATTCATAGCATAATTTAACTAATTATCCATGACCTCAACTATTACAAGGATAAGAGCATGAAGGATGACTAGGTTTCTAAATTTTTTGACTCTTCTAAAAAGCTAAGCATGTCATTAAAATTTTTAGGCACACAGACCTCATAGAGGCTTGGCAGGAGGTATGTAAGTAGGTCATGATGTATCTAACCATGTATTATAAATTCAACCTTATTCACTCTCATCACTTCATTTTTCTTAATCACTTTAAGGATATTTACAAAACTATCCACCCCCCCTTATTTCTTTTTTGCTCCCTAGAGGATTCAGTGGTGATTTCTCAATGAAATAATAAGGTTTTCATAGTTCACTAATTGCTCATACTAATAATTTTTAAGAGTGAATACTTGAAGAGGAATAAGGAGGTGAACCTAATTCCTAGCTCCCACATAGCCTCAAAAAAAGGAAATAAAAGGTTAAAGTGTGAGTAGTTGCATGTTGACATTACTGACATGAAAAAGTAAAGACTGGCAAACAAGGAAAGAAATTAATCCTAGACTCTATGAATTAGGAGGATATGGTTAAATATTTGGATAAGACCTTTGTGGAGGGGGATATTTTGGTGATTATGTTAGTTACAGGCTCCATAGAGGTCCCTAGTTTGGTAGATACTGCTCTGATTGAGGTAAGTTTACCAAAGGAAAGGTTGCATTCCTTAAAATTAAGTCTAAATAATAAGGACCTAGTACTCAGGTCATTGAGGAAAGAGATTAAGGACATCCATTTGGTCCTTTTTCCTAAATTTGGTTTCATGGATAAGGATGGCCTTGTTTTTAAAATTAACACCCTATAGAGAAAATAGTTGGATGACCCTCAAGATCCTTAGGTTTTGGGCTCCTTTGGATGACATACTAGAACTATTACTACTCCTCACTCGACCCCCAAAAGTAACTCCCCTCCTATTTTTGGAGGACTAATTTAAATAGGTAAATAATTCCCTACTTATAAGACCTAGGGGAAAGCCTTGTAGAGACCCCTTTAGGGCCTTTGGTGCAGTTCCTTCTAGATCATAACTTTTTGGCTGATTGGTTTTTTGGTTTCAATTAGCTTGTTTTTTTGTTTCTCATTTATCATTTGTCTTCTTTGTTGTGTTTTTATAAGTATTTCCTTCTATGTTTGGTTGATCTATGCCCCTAGTTTTTTCTATGTAATCTCTTAGAGACGTAAGCCTCATGCTATGTCTTAGGTTGGATACCACACCAGATCAAGGTGGTTTAATATAATCCAAATTTATACTATTACTAACCTTAATTGGATGTTCCTTTCCCATATAATTTTATATTCAAAAATAAAAATAGGGCACATAAAGCCTTAATACTTATAATCACTTACTTTCAATATGTAAATAATTGTTTATTCATGCAAAACCTTTCTGTTTCAATTTTATATTGATTAATTACATGAAGCATGTTGTATTCAATAGGCCCTAACCTATATTTTCTTTGAAAAGTTTGGATCCCCTTTGTTTTTAGAAAATATGAATATTTTATCTAGGTATTTATGTGTTTCTAAGAGTTATAATGGTTATTATTATCTGTAAAAACTTATTACTTTAAACATTGAATCATATGTTGGGATCCACTTGTTTACATTTTGAAAGGACATGTTCAACCTAATATATTAATGGTGAGTTAGGAAGAATTGATTTTCATGGTAGTAATTTAGATTAGCTTCACTGTAAATACTTTTAGTCTTTAGAAGCTTTTACTTTGGTAAGTTTTTCTTCAGAAGATTTTCTTAGGAAGCTTCACTTCAAAAACTTTGATTTGAAAAATTTGTCTCGATCAGTGACTTTTATTTGGAAGATTTGTTTTGGTGAGTTTTTCTTGGAAGATTTGTTTTAGTTACTTTTACTTGGAAGCTTTACTTTGAAAGTTTTTTCTTCGATAAATTTCTCTTTGAAAACTTTTGTCTTCAGAAACTTTCATTTGGAAACTTTGTCCCGATCGACAACTTTTACTTGGAAGCTTTATTTTGGTGACTTTTCCTTGTAAGATTTAATTTGGAAGGTTTATCTTTAGGAAATTTATATTTAGAATCTTTGTTTTTGGAAATTTCATTTAGAAGCTTCACTTTGATAAATTTTTATGTGACTACTTCTACCCAAACCATAATATTTCTAAAGAGTACTTAGTCTTTAACAACCATTCCTTCAGAGACTTTGAGATAAAATATTTTAGAAGAAATTTCTCCAAAGAACATTATAATTTTTGGGGTATTTTGGGACCAAATTCAAAATTTGACTCCCTTGACTAGAACATATAATGACAATTGGTAAAAGATAAAGGTAACAACATGGCACCCTGAATGAGTAAGCATCTTATGTGGCATGTACACTAGGACTGGGTGGTCAATTTTGAATTGAATGAAGGTGATGAGATCATAGACATTGGTGATTAATGGTGCATGAACTAGAAATTAATGCTAAAAGATATAACATTGATCTCCCAACCAAGTTCATCTCATTTAGTTTTCAATATCTCGAGTAAACTTAAGCCTTCTATAATCTCAAAAGCCCTAGTTATGACCAAGACACTTTTTAATTCATGTAATTTATTTTAGTACATGCCATTTTTGAAATATTAAAGCATTAAAACATCCATAAAAAATCCATGGCATCATCATCTAGGTCATACAAATGACCTTCGACACCCTCCAAGTTTTCCATCAAGGATTCTACTGAGTATTTAGAGATAACTTTTGACATAACTATATTTGATGGCCACTATCCTAATTACTCGGCCTTATGTGAGGCCATAGATAATGTGGATTTTTTTTAATTGTAATAACACATAAAAATTTAGGAAAAACATTTAGTTTAATACCTACTCCCATTCAAGTGACATGCCCTTCATTATAAAGCTATTAAGTCAGAAGTTATGCCATGTATAGACTTTCTGTGAGGCCTCTTCTTTGAGGGCATAATAGTAGATAGTGTTTACCTCCACTAAATTAAAAATTAGCATAGTCATGTTTTACATCTCTGGGGAAGCATTCATGAGGTATTTTAATCTCCCTATCTTAGATGTTATGTTTGATTTTCATACTATAGTTACCTAGAATACAGCCAATAATGTGGAGAGAGCACTAGCAAGGTGGATTCTCTTAGGGGAGACATTTAATATAAAGGAACACATTAATAATCCCATCATAACACCTAATTAAAAATGGGTATTTATATATTAATGACATTAATGAACCAACTCTTTATCCATCTAAGCATCCACTTACTATATCTAGAATGGGTTGCCCTACTAGACATGATCAGTACTTTAGAGTGCACCTATGCATTAGGGGAAGTAATTAACACCTACTTACAAGAATAAATTATACAAAAAGATAGGAGGCCACATGTAATTTTTATATATGATTTATTACCTATTATATGTAGTCATGGGAATGGTGTACAGACACATTTAAGTCCTATGGGATCCCAACCCAAATTTTATTAGGAATTGAACATGTGATTATTACTCTTTTATTCAAATATATTGATATGTTAGGAACATCACTAGGATATTAGAGGATACCTACCCTTAGATCTGGATGGCCATTCATAATTAGCCTTTGGATAAGATTTCATCCATCATCACCATAACACTTGATAATGTGGGAGACTACTGGCTCTACCTTGACTACATTATCATCATGGCTGTCCATAAGGTGGATCATATTCAACTTCCTAAGTTTATTCACAATAGGGTAGATGAATAAGACATTGCCTTCTAGATATATAATGGTATCGATGAGGAGCTAACAAAGAATAAGAAAGCTACCTTTTATGGCTCTCATATCACTATTAGGAGAATGCATTACACCATAAAGAAACAATTCAAGGAAGTTAGAAATGTGAGGAGATAATATGAATTACCCACTCTCCCCCATAGGGATTAGAACCCCCATGGGAAAGTCCAATAGAAGATCCACACCCTTTTCATCTCATATAAACATGAATAATTTGATCATCACTTCTTGTTTTTTAATGCCAAGGATGATGACGAAGTGAAATAAAGAGTAGTGACAATAGGTCTGAATGAGGACCTATTTATGGTAATACAAGTTGAACCCTCTCTAAAATTTATCCAAGCAAAATTTAGGATCACACCATTGGGAGGATGGGGGTATTATAAATTTTGGAGTGGTAGGCCATATCAAAAACTAGCAAAAGAGGGATAAGATACCAAAAGTCAACTCATGGCTCAGAACCAACCATAGGAACAAGAATAGTTGGCAGGTGAAGCATCACTTATTGAAGAACATGAAAAATAGAAAGAGGAAGAATAATACACTCCTCTAATTCAAGCATTAGATGTTGAACTAAGGAAGGTTAAGCAAGAGATATCAGAGGAGTTAACTCAAGGAAAGGAAAACACATGAGGGGAAGAGATTAGGATCATTTTATTATATTATTATTATTAAAAAGAAACCATGGCTTCAATATCCCTAACATAAAACATGACTCCCCCTCATCTTCCCCAATAAATGACTACTCCACAAGCTGAAATAATAATACAGTGTTATTAGAGGAAACTAAAGGGGGATAGACCTTATAAACTACCCATAAAAGCACTCAAAAAGGTAAAAAATTCATTAGAATGTGAGCCAAAATAAGAGGTGGATGAGGAGGAATTATAGAAATCCAATGTCTTAAGATTTTAAGCACTAAAAGTAAAGTCACCTCTCACTAGTGAGTCATCTGGTAAGGGTCCCCTTTTCACATCCCCCTTAGGACTTTTTCCTTTAATGTCATTGCCTATTATTTATACCATACTTGATCTAATTATTTCCAATTTATTTCCTATGCGAGAAATTTATTATGGTCTCCTATTCATACACCCAACCATTACTCTGTGTATTTCCACTTCACTTTCTTCACCCTCTACTACTGCAATTTTTATTCCTTTGATGTTCATCCCTTCAACCATAGATATTTCCATCCTAGACATCAACCAACATGTCACCCAAATTATTGCTTCCTCTACCAAATTAGGTTTAATTGTCTCTTATTCAACACTAGTCTCAACAATAATAGTCATGACAACCAAGAGGGCTCCAAGAAATCAACCAATCTATGTTATGCACCCAATGCCATAATTTAGAAACATAGACTAATCCAAAATAATTTGGCCCTCAGTGACCAAACCTTATTTTGAACCTAAGACCAAACCTAAAGATAATGTATAAGTATAAGCTAAACCATTATATCCTTTGAAGCTTACTCTTCCAAACTAGGCCAAGATTTAAGAGCTTTGGCCTCTAAGAGGCCCAACCTAAAGATTACTTAGCTTCTAATGATAAGCTCATTATTTGATAAGGCTAAAACATTGGTCTAATGGGTTAAAAAGAGAAATATTAAGGATAGTTATGGCATGGTTATGATTCTATAGGAAAGGGAAGAATTTTATTCCCTTTCGAAGAGGTAGAACAAGAATAAGGTTCAGTCCCCATACACTGAAGTCCTATATGGAAACCCATACTGAGACAATCTTAAATATACATGAAGGAATGTAGATGGATATATAAGAGATATAATAAAAGTTATAAACTTTCAAATATAATAAATATGTGATATGAGTCCCCCATGGTATATAATAGGATGTAGAAAATGCAACACTTAGGCTGTATGAGAATTTGGATGCAATTTATTCTTTGAGATTCAATTTATCTCCACATGCAAATTAAATAACCAAATTGTTCAAAATTATTAGAGAATATGAGAATAATTTGATTTTATTGACACCCCAAATAAGGCATTCAACCATCTAGACCTGATGACCCCTCTAGAGGCATCAAATATATTAAATTTTTTCCTTAATTGGACCATTGACTATTTTGACCACAAGTCAAAATAAGTCAACCCCCTATAGTTAAAAACTTTAATATGGGTATATTATGGGTATTATATGATGTAATAATATTTATCATGGTCTTAAAAATGTTATTTAATGTGTCATTAGAATCATCATGGCCACCTTTTAGTCTTTTATGCTTTATGTCCTCCTTAAGGTCACTATTTGAGCTATTTATGAAGGTTGTATAGTTTTAATAAGAAGACAAGTGTTCCAAATTATTCTAAAAAATAATTCATGTCAGATTATTTTCATTCATGTCAGTAACTAAAACACTTGTAGTTATTAAGTTAGATCAAGAAAATAGTTAGAAAAGAGGAAGTTTAGGTAGTTATACAACTTATGAAAGTGTTTTGGTATGTGTGGAAGGTTTTAAAATGAATATTTAGCTTAAATAAGTTAAATTATACTTTTTATATGATTTTTAAGTCTTAAAAATAGCCTAAAACCATTTTAATTCCCCATTTCTTCACTAGGCATGCAAAACTGGTCAACAAGTTTTCTCATGGTATGACCAACAAGAGAGGAATTGGGTTAAATGCCTCTGAGAGATGATAATAAACTTAGTAAAATTCCATTTCATGGTATTATTTCAAATATTGACTAGTTTTTATTTATGAACCATTGTTTAGAAGTTAATTACCTTTTATTGCATGCTTATCCTCACATCCTGTAGGTTTTCTCCTTATTTGAGATGGTTTGTACAAACCACTTGATGGAATTGTTTATAAGAGATTTGGATGTACTTATTTCATGGTTTTAATATTTTATTACATTTTTGGAGGTGATTTTATGAGCCAAACATCTCAAGTTTTAAGTTTAGATCACCAATGGAGTTACAAGCATGCTCATCAACTATATAGGTTTTTTTCTTCCTATAGTGGTTTCATGAAAAAGTATATTGAAATTTGATGATCCTAGGGGTTATGGTTATTGATATGCTCTAGAGTTTTAGAATCAAAGACTAACATCTTAAGGGAGTAACATAGTCATATATCTTACATAGTCAATTCTCTACATATATTCACTTACAGTCAGGTGCATGAGGTGTATGAAAGTTTTGGGAACATTCATGGAGATGTAATAAGGTGTTTTAAGAGGTGTTGAACACACTCTTAACTAATGAACACTCAAGATGAGATTTCAAATGATATGTAATAGACTCTGACAACTAATTCAAACTCTATACATAGTCTTGCACAATTGATATTCACCTATAGGTTCCTTACAGGAGGCTAAACATGTTGGAATGAGGACATTGGAACTGGTTTGAAGTCATTAAAGGTTAAAAGGATCAATTCTAATATTGATAAAATGTCTAGGATTTATTATTGGTTCATATACTATGCATATTATCCATATCTCTATTCATTGCACTGTATCCTACATATGTACCTACAAGTAGCTTTCATGGAGGCTTGAAGGTGTTGCATGGAGGAATTTGATCATGTTAGAGGCCTTCATAGAAGTTTAAAATTAAAATAATGTCATATAAATTAATGGTGAATCCATAGAGTGGAAAACATACTTGAGGAGTCATGTTCATATGTGGAGAAAGAGTTTTGGAGACATGTTACCTTAAAAACTTCAAAATAGGAAGCATGCCTTGTTTTTGATCCTTTCATGGTGAGATGTATTGAGGTCTACAAATTTATAAGTGTTCCATCATGAATACCTATCATAATAATGAGGCCTTGACCAAATAAAGTGAGTTTTTTGTCCTAATAAGTGATGCAGATGATGCCTCCATTCTAGACAATCTTTCATTACAGGTTCTCAATTTTTTCTATAGTGCTTTGAACTTCAAGTGGTCTCATAGTCCAAGGTGATATGATAGGAGCATGTATTCATAGTAAGTGACCCTATTGAGGTAAAAAGGACATAATGGTATACATAAAATTGAAGGGGTGAAAGTATAGGGTCTTGACCTACATCATCACCTATCTATAGGTGTACCCTTTGCCCTCAAAGGGGTCACCTATAATTTGACTGTAGGTACCTACAAACTTATGAATGAACCTAGAAATGGGAACACTACAAACATGATCACTTATCATTTAGATATGATTCTAATAACTTATAATATATCTTATAGTGTGAATTACATGGTTTAAGATTTATAAATGCAATCTATAAGTGTCCTTTTGACCCTCAGTATGATCACCTATAGTCATCTGCAGGATGATAATGCACTAAAGCATAATTAGTCTAGAGGTTAGCCTAGCATATGCATGGTGTGGAAAGTCCTAGTTACTATGAAGTGACCTTTAGGAATTCAATAATGTATTATATAAATAACATAATTTATAATGTTGTAGTATACACCTATAAAAAAGTTATTTTTTGAGCAATTAACATAGTACATAGTCATTTAACTTGCCAACTAGGCCTATCAAAGTGGAAGCTATAAATTAAAGACTTTGGAAAAATTTGGGGTGTTAGATATGTTTTAAAGGACACTAATATTAGTGATATATGATTCATGAGATGATCAATATAGGGAAACATATAATGGAAGGTTTTAACGTAATATCCACAATCCATGCACTAACCCTACACATAGAGAGTATTACATATAAGTTTGCCTTGGTTTCATGATGTTTGGAGTTGATATTGATGTGACAAAATCCTAAATTTTTTTACATAGGATCCCCATAAATTTAATTTTTTTATCATACCCTTGTTTTTCTTGAGAATATAGGGGAAGTGACCTCTATTCTATCTCAGATAGAGGGCACTCTCATAGAGATAAACTCTGCAGGTTTAGTAAGTAAATGATGAGAAGATGTGTTGAGGAATGTTTAAAAATTGTATAAATGTGGGAGGAGTTGTTTTTAACATATAAAAACATGTAAAATACCCCATAATCATGAGTAACCACTCAGAGGTGGTTGTGAGTAACCAAGCACAGACTGAGCCTACTAGACCTTGACTAGGTTTGATGCCTAAAGGGGGTCTAATACCACATAGGACTAGATGATCCTTGAAAACCATTGGAGGAACTTAATGGGGAGTTATAAGTTGATTTAAATCCTTTGGTTTGTAGAGGAGGTCATAGAGAAGTTATTTATTGGCTTAAAAACATGATAGGGTGTATATAATGTAAGGAAGAGCTTGAGAGGCTAAGTTTGGAAGCTCATATTTGTACGAATGCTTATCATGGAGGTATAAGGAGTTATAAATTATTGAAGAGGGTCCTAAAATTAACTTTTGTGGATTTTTTTCATAGGTTCAATGTCAAAATTTTATGAATAATCCTTAAAGGGCAAAACCACTTAAAACCCTCCAAAACCCTTTTTAATGACCTGATGGGAAAGACAAAGAATAAAAGGCATCCAATTAGCTAGTATGACTTTTAAAGTTATTGGATATTTCAAATAACTCAACTTGGCTTCTTCCCATTAGATTGGATTGTATATTATCTATACAAATAGGCTAAAAAAAATATTTTCTTGACATATTTTGGTGTTTTATAGGTATAGAAGAGTTACAAAAGATGAGGATCAATTTGGGAAGTCAATTTGGACATAATATAACCCCTCATGTTTATTTATTATTTAAAAAAACACATAGTTACCTATGTAATCACCTTCACTTTAGGCAGTCTAAACTGACATAGTGAATGAAAGATGATCACCAAGTGAGAAGGTGATAACTTCAATTGGGAGGCATTTTAAGGTATATATGATGGATTTAGGGATATGAATAATCTTTATATATGTCATACCACCACACATATGGATTATATTTTAAAACTAAATACCAACTTGGTGCCAAGTGTGAAGGATGAGTGAAAGAAGGATGATAGTGACTACAGCTAGTGAGAACACTTGTATAGAATAATATCAATGATTATGGACACATAAAATGCATGTTGGATCTTTTTTTAATTCCTTAATCATAATTTACATTGGTTAATTATTCCTAATCTATTGTGGAGTGCTCAAGAGAACCCAATGATGAAGGCAATTTCTAAATAGGCAATTGAAGAGTCTTACACTAAATTTGGGGAGTTTTCATGCCTTGGAGGGGAATTTTTCTAAAGAAACATTAAATTTCATATTTAACACACTAATACAATAAAAAATCACTTATTATCATGCCTTGACAAGTGGAATTATGACCACTAAGCTCTACTTCTCTCTCTTCTCTCTCACATTCTATAAGTACTAGCCATTTTGGCTCTTGTATCTAATTTCAAACCATATATATAAAATCCCTACCATTTTTATGTTTTAATTTTCCTTTGAATAATATATTTAATCTTTATTTGATTTCATACACATATTTTCTAAGTGTGCAAAGTGATGTATGGGAGGTCTAGTGATGAACAACTATCCTTCTTTTCTCTTTATCCTTTCATGTTTGGTATAAGAAGTTGTCATTATAACATGTAATATAGAGTGTATCTAGTGTGTTGGGATCCCTTCAAGTGTGAAATTATCCTTATATTATAAAATCTTACATATGGTGTACTTAGCTTGAGTTTTCTCATGCATATCACCTCTATATTAAAATACTAATGTTAGGATATTCTAAGACCATGAAGTTAGTGTTGTAGGTCTTGTTTCTTAGTGCAAGAAGTATGACAATATTGTGTAAATAATTATGGTGTATCACACCCTTAGGATATTTTATTTCCATTTATATTTCTTCCTCTTTTCCTATAATTAATTATTTATCATAGGTGATAAGCACTTAAAGGTCAATTCAGGGAGCTAGCCCTTAAACCTAGAGGTCTACCTCTACTATAGGCAACCCACAGGCCTATAGGTATTCCCATGTTACCCAAATATTATATTAGGATTTAAAAACCTCCTCTAGGGTGGAATATCTGGTGAAAATAGTTATGGCATACTTGGTGGGACCATTGTTCTAAAGATAACTTATCAAGGTGAATGTTGGTCTTGACAACATCAGCTACATATGGTATGCTACTCAACATTTATATCTCCATTAAAGGTAAAATATGGTTATAAAGCATTATTTAATCATATATTTATGCTAATACTTCATGGTACTTAATATGTCCTCTTCTAGTATAGTTTTCAATACCATAAATCCACCTCTTCAACTTGAACTTCCCCTTAAAGTTTAACACCCTCAACCTATTCTGATCTTTGAAGAACAAGATGACTTTTCTATTCAATAAGTCTAAAAGAGTGAGGAAGAAATTGAAGAGAACATGTCTAGGTAGCATGCCTTCCCATTGTTTAATATTGAAAATCCAATCTATCTTGATGCCTATGATGGTATTCCCCCTAATGCTACAAAGAGTGTTCTTAAATTTAATTGTGAAGGCCATGTCACTCTTAGTGAGCACATTAGGGATAGATCAAACTTTTATAGTTTTCACAATGTCATTATGGTCAAAATTTACATTAAACTCCTTGTCATGTCCCTTAGAGGGAAAAAACTTGATCGATATAGGAATTTTCTTGGTGGTTGCATCACAACATGAGAAGACTTTGGAGTGTTGATAATTTCAATATTTGAGGATAAGAGTGATCACACTTCACTCATTCACCAACTCAATATGATCCAAAGAGACCCTAAGGAGATAATTTATGATTTAAATGAGAGGTTTTAAAATACTTGGTATAGGTTGCCTCCTCCCATGAGACCACTTTCTAGCTTTGTGTTTCTAACATACTTGAGGTCCATTGGTACTGATATAACCATCATGTTATAATACATGGGTGGTTTCAATTTACCTGAAGCATATGAATATGACATTAGAGCTAAGAATGGCCTCATTCAAGTTGGGAATTTTACTCTAAAATTTTCAATGCCTCTACTACCAAATACTACTGCTACTACTCCAAACATTGCCAAAATTCTTAATGCAAATGCTAAGTCAAAGACTACTCCTAAAAAGGTATATGATTCCATTTAATGTTAGGAAAGATATAACTTATTTGAGGCTCAACTTAGGAAATCCAATCTATAGCAAGGGACTCATCAAAACCCCTATCCCTTCCATCAACAATATGGTCAAAAATATGGGTGAGGGAGATGTTAAGGGTAGCTTAATTTGAATAGGCTTGCTAATGCATATAATCTTACTTCAACATCTAATATAAGAGAAATAGTACCGGTGCCTAGCAATCTAATACAAGGTGAAGAATGAAAATAAGGTCAATTAATGGATGAAAATAAAGGTGGAGAATAAGCTCTAGTTTCTTAAGGAGGATTCACTCTTCTACTATAAGTAGAAGATGAAGTCCTAATACAATTAAGTGAAGGTTGGAAACCTCAAGGAGAAAGCTTCACCAACTTCCTAGTTGAAGATAATTATGTTATTAATCAAGGAAAATCTATTGTATAAAATAATAGAGATAAAAGGAAGGCTATAGGATATTTTGATGATGTGCCTATAAGTTCATCTAATCCTCCTATAAGGTATCAAAACATGACTGTGAGCATGGTAGTCCCTAATAGTCCTACACCTCATTCAAATCAGAATGTGGGAAGGTCTGATCAAAGTACTTGAATTACTCAAGATAAAAACACTTCCTTGCCTATAATTACTAAATAAAAGGTAAACAATACTACTATAAATATTGTAGACTCATTGAAAATTGATAAGGCATCAATTTCCCTTTGGGATGTCCTTCATATGCCTGACCAAAAGAAACGCTTACAAAAATAGCTATCCACTATCCATGCTAGTCCTCCATAATAAGGCCATGGTCATGGTCCTATATCTATTACTAATTCCCCTAATAAAATTGTGGAACTATATATTAAATTTTAAAATCCTCCCACCCTTCTACCTCACTCTTATTGTGGGTGATAAACTAGTCCATATATGCATAATTGATAGTGGAACTGGCACATCAGTGATGCCCACTGTCATAGATAATAAATGGGGCCTAAAATATGAATCAAATATTAAGGGGGTGATTCAATTATATGGTACACCTACCAAGTTAGTAGGATTGATCAAAGGGTTTAAGGTTTTTCTCCATGATTGCTTAGGTTTCCCCATCCTCTAAAACATTATGGTTGTTGACTTGCCTACCCACTTTATAATTTTATTTTCAAGAGATTTCATATCCAAGATAGGAGGATACCTCTATTATGCCTATTTTACACACCCCCTAAATTTTTCAAAAAAAAATATACTTGCTACCATAGATATGACCCTGTCATGAAACCTAAAGCTGTGTTGGGGACCTTATTGATTGATATTATTTTTGGATGCATCTTTGATTATGAAGTAGTAATGATTGATTTTTGTAATTTTATTTATGTTTCTAAGTGGTTTTGAAAATCATGATGGATTAATGAATAAAATATGCATATATAGTTGTGTAATTCATTATTTTGATGATTCAGTTGAGTTTAATTTGAGATAGTTTCAGTTGGAAAATGCATTTTTACTTTCAATAAATTTACAATGGTTCTTTGATTTTCATTGATTTGATCAAAATAGGTAATGGTGATATGAATTTTTAAAAAACATTACATTTGAAATTGATACATTTGAAAACTATTCTAAAAGCATACATTTGATGTATGGTTCAGTTTCATTCACTACTAATGGTATAATGGTTATTTGAGGAACTAAAATACTTAAGTTGATATTCTATTTCATGTAGATTGCAACCTTGTTATTTTATATGATGATATTTTTGATTGAATATTGGTTAAGATCATGATTACCTAGCTGATATTCTAAGTTTTAGTCATCTTAATATTTGAATAAGTATTCAAAATTGGTGAATATAACATCAATGCATATACACCATTCTTCATATCTCATTGGGCATAGACTTATAAAAGTTGGCTATCAACCTTGGACTTGTTCATGAAGAAAAATTCCAATATCGTAAGGACTCATTTGAACTTTAAAAGTTTATATTTATGATCAATTATTTTATGTCCAAAGGGGCCTATCATAAGTTGCATGGCACAAATCTAGATCATAATGCTAAGGCATTGATATTGGTTAAGGTCGTAAATTTATCATGAATTATGTTTTACCTAAGTATAAAGTATAATTTTAAAAGGCCTTTGGTGTAAATGCAAAATATTTTCATTAATTTGATAGTTTGTTGAGCTTGTGTCTAGTTGGAATTTGGATCCATCATAGCTTGGTCAAGTTGGCATAAGCATTTAAGGCATATTATCAATACTTTGAGATTGGTATGAGGATTTAGCAGTGTGAAGAATTAATGTTGAATTGATTTCTTTGATTCAAGGGGGCTAGTTAAGGTTTTAGCATGAAGTTTGGTAATGAATAATTTTATCAAAATCAATAAATAAGTTGGAAGGTTTATTAAGTATGTGTTTAGTTAATGAGGGCCAATCCAATATAGACACAACATAAAGTTTGTTATAGAGGTAAGTTAGAACATAAAAGTCTCAAATTTCTTGGTTTTTATTCATAGTTACAAGCTTGATGTGGGAGCGAAGCCTTGGTCAAATAGTTGTTGAGTTGCAAAGTGAGGTTTGGTGAAGAATATTGGGAAATAAACTTTAGGTGCACATTTAGGTATGTTTTGAATAAGTTTAAAGAGTTTTGGAAGAATTTGTTTTGTGGATATTTGAGAAAGTTTATAGTACATGAAAGAAATAACTCTTTGATCATGAATAAAGTATGATAGTATGCATGAACATTGTTTAAAATTCTGGTATTTCATGAATGGTTTTATTTGAAAGGTGTAGATTATAATGTGAAAATACAAGGGTCTAACTACATGCAAAATTTTTGAAGAGAAATGATATTCATTTTGAAAGATTCTGAGAATGTTTTGATAGACTATGTGAGATTATAAGATACAAATTTTTGATTGATGGTTTAATGCAACAAAGATTCTACTTGTTTAGTGAGAACAACCTCAACTTAGTTATTTTGGTGAAATAATCTACATATAATCATTTGAATTTATGATGATATATTTTAATTTTGCATAATTTATCTTTTCTTCTTGCATGATCAAATGAAATATGGGTTATACATAAAATTTGTATAAAATAGAGTTAAGGGTTCTTGTTATCATCAACATATATTATTGGGTACCTATGTATTTATTTTCTATTCATCTTAAATAATTTCTAAGTGTTTCTCCACATGAATTTTGGGTTTCTAGTTTTAACATTATTGGGTCTATGAAAGATAAATTTGACTATTTTGAAGCTGAGTTTAGAGAATTAAAAATAGACCGAGAAAATATTTTTAGCCTGGTTACAGGGGATATGTTGAGGATTTTGATGATATTTAAAATATGGCTAAAAGTTGGGATTCTTTGGTTATTTCTTGCATGCATATAAAGGGTTCTTTATTTTATGGCATAAGTTATGTTAAACCCTTCCATGTACATATGTGCTAAAGTTTTGTTGATTTCCCTTGACTATCTAAATGATTGTCTTCAACGTGACTGAAATTGTTACCAATTATGTATATAAAAAGATGTATAATTTGATTTGAAGTATTTGTTAGTTGAATAAATTAGAAAATATATTTTGGTTCAAATTGGTATTGGACCTAGGGTTTATGTATCAAGTCAAATTTGTGAGTGATGTTTAAGTATTTTCTTGGACAAAGAAATAAATGAGTTCTAAAGTGGTGATGGAATCGATAAGAAATGAGTAGTTTCATTTTGGTATATTTAAAATATCATTGTAAAGTGGCTATGGTATGGAATAAGGAAAATATTGAAATGATTCAATGCATACATTTCTAAAGTTACATAGGTGGTTAAGAATATATTGATAATGCTTTTTAGATTGGCTCAGATGATGAATTTTTGTGATAGTCATTTTGAGGGTTGATAATTTGTTTTGATATGGTTGTATATTTTACAAGTCATGTAATGAAATGATTAATGGATATATATTGATAAAGGATCAGTTTGTTCCTATAGATTTATATGCATGAAGATGATAAGATACCATATACAATTTGTTTGAATTTTGATAAAGCATGAATTAGGATTTTAATCCTAAATATATGATGTTTGGTCTTTGAAGGATTTTGAATGCATAAAATAGTCTGCATCAAACATATTTTATATGTGATGGTTTGCATATATTTTGAGAGTTGATGATTTTGGATTCATGCATATGTATGGTCTTGGAATATCTGAGTTTGTGAAATCTTGAGGATGTTTTCAATCTCAGTTTGGTTATCTATTGTAGATTTGGTATTTTGTGATGAGCTAAGAAAACTTGGGGTTTGGTTTTAGTTTCAATGATTTAGATTCATAGTTAAAAGTCTTGAAATGATCTTATAGATTTTAAATAGTTTCAGTTGGCCATTTGTGAATGATGTGCCAAGAAACAATATATATGGATTATCTTAGAATTTTGAGTTTTCAACCAGCTTATAGTTATATATATGTAATTTTGAAATTTTAGCTAAAATGATATTTACATTAAAAATTCACCTTACTATTGAAGTTTTAAGTTTTTCTTTGAAAATGGATATTGAGTTTAAGATTATTTAATACTTTTGAAATTAATATCAAAATCTTGTATTAAAATTATGATAAGGATTGAGTATTCAATAATTTTTTTTGATTCAGACAAATGGTTTTTAATTCATGATATAGTTTGGGTTTAGTTTGTTGAAGCAAGTTTCAGTTTTGTTTCTTTAGACACTTGTTCCCAATCTTAGATTTTGTTGTTATATTTTATATTGTCCATTATGTCTGGATGGGACCAAGTGGGTTAAAAAAAGAGTAATGATAATAGGGTATGGGAGAATAGTTCTAACAGTGATACTAACCAACCCATCAAAGCTTTTCATAAGGGTGGTTTTCATGCAAGAAACTTTAGCCCTAGATTTTATAGAGGAAATAGAATGTCTATTCACTTTGATGCTTCAAACCCTAAATTTTGGGACATTATAAATAATTTGGCTACTAATCTAGATAATATGGGTTATAGAGGTAATAGGGGTTTCTTTGGATGTAGATTGGGAGAATAATCCATAAAATTTGCCTTTACAACCCCATAATATTGATAGAATTGAGCATGTTATTAATCTTTTACCTACAAACCAATCCACACAATTAGAAATAGAAATTGCTCATGCTAAATATCTTAGGAACATGGCCATTCCTTCTAATGCACCTTTCTCTTCCCATGTAGAACCTATCATGAAATGTAAGAGGTTGAATCTAGCTAGTGCCCATAGTGAGCCTCTCTTAAGATCTAAAAGGTTGAATTTGGGAGTCCAAGGGTATACTGGTAAGAGGAAGACAATTGATATTCCACCTTATACTACTTAAAAGAGGACTTTTAAAAGTCGATCTGAGCTAGAGACACCAAGGAAAGTCAAAATGTTGAAGAAAATCAAGTTGGAAATTGTTGATAGCACCATGGATTCACAGATGAGATTAGTGTCATTTCTTGCTACTGAGATGGAACACAATGTTTGTCTTCATGAACAAGACAAGCATGTGATTGAAGTGTTATTTGATTCAAAGGGTTATTAGATGTCCAAAGGATAAATTCTATTTTAGTGTTGAACTTTCATGGTAGAACTTGATATTTCAGTTTGATATTTTGATTTTTAGACTTTGATAAATTTTTATAATTTTGAAAATACAACAATTTTGGAGTTTTGACACATAATTATATATTCTTAAGTTAATTAATATGCGTTATGGATTAATATAAATAATATTTATCAATTTTTGACTTATTTATTTTATGATTAAAATGTGTATTCTATTATATTATTAATTAATATGGGTCCCCATCTGTTAAGATTAGTACCTTAGTCTATATTATTAATAACTTGATCAATTAAGATTTTAAGTCTTAATTAAAGTTGTCTTTAACCAATTATAGTTTATAATTAACTTTGTTAAAAGTTAATTAGTTAATATGAACTAATAACTAACTAAAGTTATAACTTATTTGCAACCAAATTTGAAGGTATAAGAAGAGATCAAGGACTCATTTGAAAATAGAATAAAAATAGGTATTCAAGACTTAGACATTTTATGAAGTCATTCATTCATCTTTCTTATTTCTATGCAACTTCTCTAAGATAGTACAACTTTTACAGATAGATCCAATGGTACTTTATCTAATGGTTGAGTCATTGCTTATGAAACACATGTATATCCATATTTATTTATCATTTAATATTTGATTATCTAAAGTTTGCTAAGCTTAACATCTTTTGATGATTGCTATTTGTAGTCTTATGCAAAAATTCCAAGTATTCATCTTGAATAATGATGAATACTATTTTGCAACACTTCATTGATATATTTTGATTGTAAAGTTGTCATTCAAGTTTTTATAAAGGAATAATGTTGGTTTTCTCAATAAAGTTATCTTTTTATGTCTAAGATGACACTCTTTTTGAGACTCGTATACTTTTTTATGATTTATTTGACTTTAACTTTGATATAATTAAATCTTTTATATTTATTCTAAATCTAATTTTTATTTTTGTTTTAGGTTATCTTCTTAATTTTAGTTTTTAATCATTAGTTTCTTTTTATTTTAGTTTTTAATTATTTTCTTATTTTAGATTTTGTTCTTTATTTGTTTAGATAATGATTAATCTTTCTTAGACTACTATTTTCTTATTTTTGTTTAGAGTTTAGAGTCTTTTAAGTTTTTAGACTTAATATTTTTAGTTCATTTTATTTTCTATTTTATAGATTAATTATTAAATAGTTTAATTTATTACTTATTTCTACTCGAGTTTAATTTTAATGTTGTTTGGTCTTTGTCTTTATTCAATCCTTTAGTTTCAATAGTTGTTTTAATTAGATTTTATATATTTAGTTTTTTTGTTAATAACCTTTTCTATTATTTTAAAGTTAGTTTTTTTATAATCATTTTATAGCTTAATACTTGTTGGTCCCTTATATTTATTTTTAGAATTTATATTAATTAGTTTATAATTTTTGTTTTAGTCTTTAATTAATAAAATTTGTTTATTTAGATTTATATTAATAGTTAGTTAGTCATTGTTAATTTATTTATATTATATTTTATTTTAGTTTGATACTTTAATCTTTTCCCTTTTAATTTGTATTAGTTAGTTCTTATAGCTTGAATAGGTTGTTCTCTTAATTTAATTATATTTCTCTTTCAAGTTTGTATCTTGTTTAGATTATTTTTATTAGTTTGTTATCTTTTCATTAAGTTTAGTTGTGTGATTTTCTTAATCTCCTTTAGTTGGTCATTTTTTATCTTTCTCTTTGCTTAAGTGATTGAATGTCTTATCTCTCTTTTTTTTAAATCTATCTTCTTGTCTTTCTATAATCTTCTAGAATTAATTGGATAATATTACAACAAGAAGTGAAATATCATTGAATATACAAATACTTACTGAATCAAATTTCTATTCTTCAAGAGACTATCTAAATCATAGGTTTTCTCTATCACATATAATAGATTACAGATTCTTATGTTAACTGATTCATGATTTGATAAATAGATTTGTGATTGTTATAATGAAATAAGTTGCTTTGATAACTTATTGATTATTTCCTAAAAATTATAATAAAAAACCCCTCACATCTTTAGGATCTTAGATGAACCTTTAGAACCCCATGATTAGATTGGTATGATTCTAACTTGACCTTCATGATAGGTGAAAGGGTTGATTCATTGATGGTACATTTTCCATTGTCAAAAAACTCTCAGCTGATTGGTCCTTCTTGGTCTTCATAAAAAGATATGGAACAAAGGTGACCATAAGAATTCAACCCCTTACTAGGTTCCATATTGAGTCCTATGTAGAAGCAAGATCCAATTTGAATTATGTCATGAATGAGAAAGAAGAGTATATTGTATATGATGGTGATTATTCTAATATTGAAGGCATAGCTAATTTAATTCTATATGAGTATGGTGTAAATGATTATGAACATGATCTATATACATATTTTGAGCAAACTGACCTTGGCACCTATATCATCTATGAAGGAGCATTTGAGCAATCTGAGGTGAGAATTATTTTTGACAAGCTACTAAAGGTAATTATTTAATCCATGTGTACGATGATGATATATTCAAGAGAATGATAGATTTATATGGTGAAAATAACCATGTACTTCTATCTAAAATTGATGAAACAACCCTTGAAGATGGTATTCATGAGGAAGAAGATGACTTATGGCAAAGGTTCAATGCCATAAGTCAAGAGTTTAAAAAACTAGGTAATATTATTCCTCTTATAAATAAGGGTGAATTTGATGATATGTTTGATAATGAGCATAATAATAAGATGGTTAAGTGTCCTATTGAGAAAGAAAGAGAAGAGATCACCAAACATGAGAGTGTATGTCTTACTACTGTCAAAGAACTTGTAGCTCTAGAAGGGCTTAGTGAAGTCAAGGTAAACATGTTTGTGCCTAAAGAGCAGTCAAGAGCTCAACCTAAGGTTAAATCACATAAAAATGTGTTGGAACATAGTGAATACAAACTTGATGATCCCATATATCTAGTACATCATGCCTAAGAGGAAGGTAATATTAAGAGAACTGTCATGCTTCCTAATACTCAATTTGAGGAGTGTAGATCAGATATGACAAAGACCAACCAAGTTACAAAAATAGTCAAGGTCATATGAGGGAAAAAGAGAACATTCATGAAGGCTCAAGGTTGGAAAATTATAGGCATGAGAAGACATAAGGATGGTAAGTCATTTCACCATCTACATAGTCAAGAGTTTAATGACAAACATGCCTCACATGACAATTTGCTTTCATGGAGTAGTAAAGATGAAAGAGGAACCATATTTGACCCTAGTTAAGTGAGGTCTTGTAAATACTAGGTTAGGTGTGTGTCTTTGTTTCAGTTGTGTGTGTGTTCCATAAGTGTTCTTGAGAACACATGTGTGTCTCCTTTGGTGTGTCTTGTTTTGTGTGTCTTTATTTATTTTTTTATGTGGTTTTAAAGGGAATTGAGTGTAAAAATTATGCATAGGTGACTCCATATCCCAATGGAGAGGAATATGCTACTGGTCTTGGTATAACTTGCTTGCCACCCCTAGGAAATCGTTAAGAATGTTGACTATTTTGACCATAAGTCAACATCATATAGTGAAAATATTGTATAGGGGTCTATTAGGATGTAAAAAGTGTAGACATATAATTCCTAACATCATTCATGTTGAAATTGTCAGTCTTACTCGAATTGCACTCAAATGCACAATTTAGGTCAAAATAACTTAAATGCACTAAATGGTTCAAGCTTATAGTTTACAAGTGATGATTTAGGATAATGTATCCCTAAATGGGGAAATGAATTTTATGAAATTCCTAACTTTTATTAAATAATTTCAAGTCAAAATGATGATTTTGCATTTTGGTGCTCTGGATCACTCTTTTCTTTTAATTTATAAGTACATGTCACGTGCCTAGGCTATTTTGTGCCAACGACATCCTAAATGGAATCATGATCTGTATGCATCTAAGATTTCCTTCATATTACTCTTGAGTCAAAATAAAATAGAATAATATGAATTTCTAACCATTTTGATTAATTGTACACCAATTTTCAAAGAATTGCACTAAAATTGATTAGTCTTACTTTGGCAAATTAAACAAAATTATGAGCTTAAGTAAGAATTACATGGAGCAAATTGAATATTTATTTATTGGAAATTGATTCCTAATATTTGTATCACCTAATGACATGATCAATGGGGTGGTATCCATAATCCATAAATGCAATAAATATCAGGTTTATGGGCATCCATGCCTCATTATTGCCTCTTCCTCCCAAATATTTATGAGGACATTTATGGATTAATTATGCAATATTAGATTAATTCATGGACACGCATATTCATATTGATATGGATGGTCATGGTTGATCCTAATAAAATCCAAAATCTTATAAATATAAGGGATGAGACCACTTTTATTAAGCTTAAATTGTGTAAACTTATAATGCAGGATTTTGTCCACAAGTCATTTGTGTAGTTTGATTAATGCTTGATTTGTAATAGGATAACTTCATTTAATAGGAATATTAGTGATTTCATATTATAAGCTTAGATTATGCATGGTGATCTTGAGATGATGGAGGAGCTTGACATCCATTGTTGACAAAGATAAGAACACCAAATTATGGGGGAAAACACATTTGGAGCCATTTTTGGATGGTGGAACGCTTTTGGGAAGGTAATAGGTATATGTGATTTCTTTCAATTGATTCATATTATCATTTTAAAACCCCATTGAATAGGTTGGCCTAGATTGTTAGTTATTTAAGTATTTTTTTGTGTTTTTCATGACTAATGCTTGAATTAATCCTCTTTGTAATTCATCTCTACATATTGACATGCCCGGTGGGACAACACATCCCTATCAAGTAAGGAAGACACTTTGGAAATCTTAGATTTACATTAAAGTCATTAAAAATTATTTTAAAAATAATTTTTAGCTTGTTTTCCCCATGTTTCTAACATTTTTTTTGCATACACAGGTCACATAGTGACCGACATCGGTCAAGGCCAACCAACATTGGTTGGGTTATAGAGAAAAACATGGCTAATAATTTAAATTTTAGAGCTTTATTCAAGTTTATTATTGTCAAAATTGTATTTATAAGTATCTAGTCTAAACATTTTCTTGATCTAAAAGTTTACTTTTAGATATTTTATCCTAATAATTGAGCTAACAAGTATTTTTGATCATAACATTTTTGATTAAGGGTTCACAGGTGACTTTTATTGGTCAGTTTCAACTGGAAATGTTTAAATCTCTAAATAACATTAGTCTTGTAGTAACCAACATTAGTCAACAATGATCGATGTCAGTCTTTGTGTGTAAAAAATAGAGAACCCAAGAGCAACAATTCCAAATTTGCTTGTTTCAAAATAAATTATGCTTCAAAGTTAAACAAGACTCTCTAATATTTATTATAGGACCCACAAGGGAAAGTGTTTATTTTGAACATAATTATGTCCTTTTACATTTCCTTTAGTGTTTAAAAGGAATTATGAACCTTACCTTTGGTGTTTACAAGGAACTAGATGGTTTAATTGAATGTTTTTCAAAGTTTTTGCAAACTAAGGCCAAGGGAACAATAAATTCACTTCATATTTAAATTTAGTGTTTTAAACTCAACTTTTTCTTAAAATTTCAAATTTATTGAAGTTTTTTTTATGTAATTCATATATTAATTTCTTGTTAGATTGTTTGAGAAAAAGGAATTGTATGTGTATGCTCTCCCTCCGTCCCCTATAGGAAACTTAGGTGACTAAAAGCACCTTTTCATTATAATTATGCCTTTGTCCAAGGCATAAAAAAGAAGTTATCTAGGCTTTCTCTGAAACCCATATGGTTTGGGTGATCTAAATATAACCTTAAAGTATTTTTACTTAGATTTTATTTTCATGTAATTTGGCTTGTGGAGGGGAGGTCATTACCTCTCACAAGTTCTCTAGGGAATCATTAACCCAGGGATTCATCTCTCAGTAGTGTTTCAACCTCACTCCATGATGGGGTATACAAATTAGGGTAACCATAATATGAGATCCATTAGGTTAAGAAACTAACCTCTCCTTTCATAATGAAATCCTGAGTTAGGTTTGGTAATAAGGGATTCCACTAAGAAGTCTATGGATGGAATCACTATACAAAGGAATACACCTTTGCATACTAAGTTGATCGGTATGAAATCAATTGATGTGTTACATTTATTGTGTTAACCACACTTAAGACCATCTATAGGGTCATAAATTATATGTTTTAGACAACCCCACTTAATATGGAATATTATTGATACAGGGTGCACCCAAAGGTCCATATCACCATATTGTCTCTTGAGAGAAGGGGGTATAGAATACCCTACCACTTAATGTGATATTATTTTGGATGAACACTTAATTTCCTCCAAAGTACACATATATAGACAAATTTAAATAATACAAAACAAACCTTATTAGTTTAGGGATTAAGATGATTACTTAGTTGCATTTATCTTTTGGTATTAACTTACTTGGTATTGATTTGAGTCAAAAATTGCTTGTAAACACACAGGGTAACCAAACACATTGTCCATAATTTCTTGAACAAGGAGGCATTATGATGGTTAAATCCAAATCATCTTTGCCTCATTCAAATTTATCATCTTAAAACATTGTGTTTTATCTTGTCTAATTAGCATAGTTATCATACCCAATTGAGTCTAAACCATTTCCAATTATCTTTAAATCATATATTGATAGTTCAAATTTGGAATTTCACCTTTCTAAGTTTCTAGGTTAACATGTTAAACTAGGTTTAATTTCTCATTTGCCCTTGACTTGAGTAGCTTGGGTTCAATTTCCTATTTGGATTGAAGGTCATTTATAGACTCATTATCATTCCATCATTGTGAACTTCGGTTATCAAATGTATCACTCACACTCTAAGTTGAAAAATGAATTTTATACCATAATCCTATTACCACATGGTGGTGTTGTGCTGCCCGTTTGGTTCTAATTTTATACTTAGGAATTATTGCATGTTTTCACATCTTAAATTTCTCTATTTGCATTGTCTCCTTTCTAATCCAAAGGGATTTCTTCTAGTTTCCTAGTAGAAACTAATCAAAGTTGCACTAACTTTGATGGTATTGATGTATCTCAAAAATCTACTCTTTATTGTATTAGTTAAACTTAAGTATTTAAGTTATCATACCAACTTCTAATTCATATTATTTCAACTTTACCCAAGGATGAGTAATTTTGTGTGTAGTAATATTCCACCCTGCTTTTTATTATAGTATTTTTGGTTACCTTATCACTTGTTTAGAAAGGATCAAAACATATTACTTATTTAAAGATGTTTGAAAAACATTGTCTGAATCTTTCCAAACATAGGGAAAAATCTTATAAACATGACTCTAAAGTATAATTTTAATAGGGTCTCTTGTGGCCTTAGTTGTGAGGAAGAACATTGTTATGGTGGACATGAGCACTCCATCTTATTTGAGGATGTCTCTCTCTTTGAACCTATTTGTTCAAAACTAATCTGATCCATGCTTATTATTATATGTCATCCTCATCCTCCTCTTTTTATTTGCATGATACACTTTAAGGTTACCATTTTAGGATATTCTCCTTCAATTTTCATGCTGTGATCAAAGGTTACCATTCTAGGTTATCCCCCTTTAGCTTATACGATTGATCAAGCTCTACAATGCATAAAGGTTACCATTTTAGGTTATTTTCCTTCAACTTGTGTGAGTAATCAAGCTCCATAACATGTGAAGTTTACCATTTTAGGAGCTCCTCCCTTGGTTTGTGTGAGAAACCAAACTACATAGCATCTAGTCATTACCATGTTAGGCCCATCCCCTGTATTTATTAAACCTATTGTTGAAGAGCATCCATTTAATGAACCAGTATTTATTGATCCCTTCTTTAATATTATAATTTTTTGAGATTCCATTATTGAACCATAATCATCATTTATCTTGAGCCAATTATTCCCACTTTATAAATTCTATGCTGATTTTTGAGCCTAAACAAGAACCATTACCTCTTCAAGATCCATCTTATGAGGACCAAAATGCATTCAAGTTTAATATCTTGTCACCAATTATTAACCAAATCCATGATGTTATTATTGAAACACTCATTTATGATGAGTCAACCTATGATAATTTACCTATTTTTAAAGAGCCCCATATCCTTGATAATCTAGTCTCTAAAAAGTTGTCTCTTGATATTTTCCCACTTGTTTAAGAGTTTCCTTTTGATAGACAAGATTCTATCAAGTCATCCTTTGAGTGGTTCCTCTCTTTGAGGGGATTCACCTAGACAAGCCAACCTATATTAAACTTTTCATAAATGAATCACTTTTTATAGATTCTAGTATTCCATTATAGGCCATTACTTGTTTGATACCAATCATTCAAAAAGACATCATTATAGAAACATCCACATCAGCTGAAGAAACAACATTAGATTCATGTTCCTTTTCTAAACCAACATCAGATTTAACATCACAAGTAGAATCACTATAAAAACTAATATCAAATTTAGAGTCCATTGACTCAGACTCATGTTCAAAAATAAAGTACAGTCATGGATATTACAACATTGGTTACAATTGCCTTGTGGATCAACTTTAATATATTTTTGATCCTTATATGGTTTTTGAGGATGATTAATGAATCAACATAGGTTATCCTAGTATCTTCTATGAGGATTGTACTACCTATCATCATCCCATTATAAACACCTAACATAGACATTATATTGATATTACACCTCCCACAAGCATCAATTAGGACTGGTAAATCACACTTTTTTTAACTACATCCATGGTGACATACCATTTTTCGAATATCAAGGGGGTCAAGACCACATTCATTCATTCAGAAGAACACTCTCCTAGTGAAACCTTTTTGGATGCGCTAGGGGATGATCAAAGATTAAAATCAACATCTTTTAGTGAATTTTTTTTGAAAGATATAGAATATAATCAAAGTAAAATGTTGACATCTCTTCATGAAAATTTCTTGGAGGCACTATGGGATGATCAAGATAGCTTCATTAGTGAAAACCTCATCAAGGCACCAAAAACTAAGCACAAAATTTATTCACTACTTAATGAAGACATTATCAAGGATAAAATAAAAATAGCTTCCAATCTACAACATAATCATATGTTAGATACTCTTAAGACTAAAATATAAAAAAATTAAGTGGTCCTATTGAGAGAATATTCATAAGTCTTTGGCACTACCATAACCAAAATTATGTCAAATCTGGAATCAAAAAAATTGTACATGCCTGTAAATCCTAATCTTCATTTATTTCCCAATAATTATACATTCCATTATCATCCACCTTTTTCATTATCCATTTATACTATTTATCTTGTGCCTAACATTATTTACCATTCCTAGTTGCACTTTTCTTTTTAGAGGCTATAAAGATATCTTATCTCAATGTTTTAAGGAAGCATAATCAATGACCAATGAAGATCATGAACACATTATTTAGATCCAAATCTAAAAAAATTTCTTGACAAAATAAATATTTAGATGAGGTGTTAGGTAGAAATTTTTATGACTGATTATTTTGGTTGTCTCATATGTTAACTAGGACATGCATCTCCATGTTAGTAGCAATAATAGACCCATTTTTCATTTTTCCATTTTCCATTTATATTACCATGACTTATATTTTAGGGGAAACCATGTAAACCATTTCATTTTAGGCATATTAGACTATTATGTTCCATTTATCTCATGATATTTTAACTATATCAACTTGAGGTCTTTTGGGACTATGTAGGTAGCACTCAATTTCTATTAAGGTCAGCTCAGTCCCCTTCTCTATGTTGTCACCATTTTGTGAGAAATTATTAATATTGAATTCTCTCACCATTTTGTGAGCACACTATGCCAATTATCACTTGGGGGAAACTTCATTACCACTATAGCTAATTGTATTCAGATCATTTTTATTATACCATGTCTTTACTATTGAGCGAGGCCTATTTTTAGCTATCATGTTTACCTCATTTTGATCCTTGTTTCCTTTGGTTCTTCTCATAATTTATGCAAGGTTATTTTGATCCATTTTTAATACTTTAATAATTCCTCATTGAATGATAGTCTATGGAAGCAGTGTGACATTTTATCTAGAAAACTATCTTTTATCTATCATCTTATTTGGTATCGCTAATTATAACCACCTATGGGTAAATTAGTGTTGTTATTGATACCCTTGATTATAACCACCTTTAAGAAAATCAAAATTATGATGTTGTTTCCTAATTATAACCACCTATGGGAAAATTAAGTACAATGCATTTTTATCATGCATTGCCACATCACCTGGTGATTACTATTATCATTTACCTTGCTAGTTACCTTTATTTATAAACTAGTTATGACTTGGTCAGTTTTTTATCACCTTTTGTATTGGTGGAACTAATGTGACTTGAGGTCATAATGAGATTATGTAGGTTATGCCCAATTCATATTGAGGTCAACTTTGTCCCCCATTTTCTTATGCTCTCACCATCTTGTGAGTATTTTTAAGTTGACGTGATTTAACCATTTCATGAGAACTCTTAGAAATACCCTCACTATTTTGCAATTTGAACCATTTTGTATCTCCTAATTCCCAATCAAGATGAGATACCTATAAAAATCCAAAAACATTCATAAAACACCAAAATTCCAAAAACATTTTATTTTGTGTGTGTGTTTATTTGATTGTTAGTTATTTATTTGATTTATTATTTGGTAATGATCTTTTGTTTTATTTTTAAAGGACATATTGATGGTCCATATGGATATTGATTATTTATATCTTTATCTAATGTTATTAAGTTATTATTTCTTTGTTTTTAAACATTCTTTTCATCTCTGACATAGATCATAAAGTGAGCCAGCTTGACTATAGTGTGCAAGGCATTTAGAGTGAGGTGCAAGGCATACAATCTAATATGAAATCCATATAAGATAGTTTGGTAGATATCATAATAGCTTTGAAAAATAATTAGTCAAATCATCTAGCTAATGCTATTGCATAACCCCACTAGGGTGTTTCTCCCAACCAATCTACTTCAAATCTAACTACAGTGCCATAGAGGAACCTGTTACCAAAGGTGGATATGTGTAAATTTGATGAAAAAGATCCACTCAATTGGATCAACTAAATGGAGATTTTTTTGATCTACATCAGATCCTAGGTGGATGAAGTTACCATGGCATCCTTGTATCTTGAACTTGATCAATTCATTTGGTATCGATGGTTGTGTGCTCAAAATAAAAAGATGACTCTCAATGTCACTTGGTCAGTTTTTACAGAGGAGCTGAAATTACACTATGGCAATAGTGTGATAGAGAATTACCTTAGCCAACTGGAAAAATTGTGATAGACTAGATTTGTCAAGGATTATATTCATCATTTTCAAAACCTATCCTTACGTGTGGAAACAATTTCTGAGGAGAACTTGAATGACCTATTTTTGGATAGATTCAAGGACCACATTCAACATGAGGTACGCATGTTTAATCCACTTAAGATTTATGATTCTATTATCATGGCATGTAGAGCTGAGGAAAAATTCATAGCCAACAAGAAGCAACCATTCACTCACTTAAACTATCATAGCATGTCAACACCAACATTTCCTTCACCTACCAAATTGACCCCACAATAAATTGAAGAGAAGCATGCAAAAGGATTATGTTTCAGTTGTGACAGCAAGTGGAGCAAAGGACATAGATGTGATGAGAAGAAGTTATTCTACATTGAGGGATCTAATGAAGATGAAGAAGAAGATGATGCCTCCAATGATGATGAGGAAGAGATAGAGGAGGTACCTAAAAATTCCCAACCTACAATCTCTTGTCATGCACTTGCAGGTATTAGCACTCCACAAACTCTTAAGGTGGTGGGTTTCCTCAAGAAATAGAAGGTGATAGTGTTGATTGATTTAGGGAGCACACATAACTTCATCAACCATAAGTTGGCCACTCGATTGAACTGTTTCATCTACCCAACACCAAAATTTCAAGTCATGATTGCAGATGGTGGTAAAATTAATTGTCTAGGCAAATTCCATAGTATTAAGCTTGATATGTGTCAGTACAATCTTGATTCTCCTATGTTTTCTATTCCCATGGGTAACACAGACATTTTTTTTGGAGTCCAATGGCTCACAAGCTTGGGTACCATTGAGATGAACTTCTAGGAACTATTCATGCGCTTTAATTTTGAAGGTAGGAAAATTGAACTATGTGGATTACAAACAAAATCTCCATAATTGGTTAGTTCACATCAGATGACCAAGATACTAAAAAAGGGGGTAGAGGGAATTATTACATGATTATGTTCCATAGAAGTTCAACCCACAAAATCATCTACACATCCTGATCTACAAATGATTCTTGATGACCACCCATCTATTTTTGGGGCCATGCCAAAAGGACTACCACCAAAAAGAGAACATGATCATGCCATTAAACTACTTCCAGGGAGTCAACCACCAAATATTAGACCATATAGATATCCATATGCACAAAAGAGTGAAATCAAAAAAATGGTCCATGAGATGCTGGAAGCAGGGATCATTAGGCATAGCCAAAGTGCATATTCATCACCAATGGTCATGGTGCAAAATAAGGATGACACATGGAGGATGTGACTAGATTATAGGGAACTCAACAAGTACACCATCAAAGATAAGTTTCCTATTCCCGTAATTGATGATTTACTTGATGAGTTACATGGTGCTAATTATTTCACAAAATTAGACCTTTGCTCAGGGTACCATCAAATTAGAATCAAGGATGAAGATGATCATAAAAATACTTTTAGAACACATGAGGGCCATTATGAGTTTTTAGTAATTCCCTTTGGTCTTAAAAATCCACCCATTATGATCATAACATCCCACCACGCTTCTAAAGCCCAGACTCTGGGTTAGATTTGCACCCGTACCATAGGATCCCTACATGTATGATCCCCAGATGATAACTTCCATGCCAATGTATCCACCTGATCTATGACTTGAACCTAGGTGGAGGCTCTGATACCACATGTAATAAACTTCTACACCAAAACCTTGAGGTGTTAGTGAAAAGATCTTAACAATGCATTCTTATATGCCTAATTTTTATCTATTTTTCAAAAGTCATTCCACCATTGTATCTATGTTTTCACCCATTCATCTTTAATATATGAAATAGGTTTTATCCTTGAGCTATTGCTTTCCAATTTGCCCTACAAGGGCATAATAGTTAAACCAGTTCACAAATATAAATTAGCCTTATAGGATAAAGCAAAACATTCTTTATCAGTGATCAAAATTTACCCTACTGGGGCAAAATTATTTATCACATGATCAAATTTACCCTAATTAAGCTTATTATTTCTTATACATTTAGAGCAACATTCTCCTTTTTCTTCTAATTCCAAGCTATGTGGATGGTGTCCCCTAAACTTTTACACATGGAATTTTGGGTTACCCCTATTAAATTTTTTGTCTTTTATCTTTTGTGAGTTAATTTTCCTTGTTAAAACTTAGTCCCCTAAATAAGACTTAGTATTTAGTAGTTTTCCTTGTAATTTATTTCATTCCCAATTACTTCAAATTGTTCCATAAGGTTGAAAAATATCTTCTTGGGTCCTCCTCATAAAACCCATTTTGTTCATTTTATAAGAGATCCAAAAAGATAAGTGTTAGGACTCATTGATAGGATAATTTAGGTTCTCAAAGTTACTTTGCTTATGCCATTTGAAGTAATTTGTCACAATAAACCCAAATTACACCATCTAGATCAAACTAGAATTGAGTAATGACTTTGCTTCTAGTGAAATCTGAAGTAAAGTAGTTTCATACGTCTACAAAGCATAGCTTACAAAAAACTTGGGGTTTTGAAGTTAATTAATTTTATTAAAATCATAAGTAAAATCAATAAGAGTTAACAAGTTTGAAGTCCTCACAAACATAGACCAAATCAGGGTTTCAAGGGTACTTGAATTATAGACCAACTCAAGCAAAGCGATTCATGAAACCTATCAAACATCAAAATGCTTACGTGGATTTCTTACCACATATAACTTAGTTTTAATTAATGTGTGGGTTAATATAAATAATTGGAAAATCCACCTCATTTCCTACCTATATTTCAAGTTGTTTGACCTAACTACTGCCCTTATGAATCTTGAATGACACCATTTGAACTTCTGGAGTGAGTTTTGAATAATTCCTTCATGACCCATTTGTAGTCAAGGTATGTAGAGTGTTTTCCCTTTGTTTTCATGTTTCCATTTTGGGTTTTCATCTCATTTTTATTTTGGTAAGTTTTTTTTCACTACCTTGAGTGTTTTTTTATCATTTTCTTATTTTGCCTACATTTGAAGGTTATTTTTGCATGCATGCATGTTGTTGTTGTAAAACTTGTAAATTCTTTAGAAACATTTTGCATCAGAAAAACCTGAGTAAAATCCCCAAACCATTGAATTTTTTTTCAAGTGCCATAGTGATTGACCTAGATCTATGTAGACCCTTCATGACTTCTTGCTTCCCAAAGTTCCAAACCCAAGTAACTGGTCCCTAAAAACTTGAATCTCACAAAAGACTTTTCCTACTTGGATTTTGAACAACTACTTACTTCCCAAGGTTTTGATTACTCACTAATTTTTCTTCATCGAGGTTTCTAACCCAAGTAATTTGACCACAAAAACTTGAGTGACTTGTCTAAAGAAGCCCATAGTTGTAAATGCTTATTACTCACTCAAAGTTTCTAAGACTTAAGACTTATATAATTTCAAGACCTTCCCAAAGTTTCAACACCATGTTATATAGCATGATTTTCTTAGATTTTTCAAAGCTTTATACTAATAGGTGTTCTTTATAAACTAAATATTTCATAATATTGTTACTCAAGATAATAACTTTACTTAGTTTTTCAAGATTTTATAAGTCAACATGAGAAAATACTAAGTTTTCAAGAGAATTCACCAAGCCTTACCACTATTAATCACAAAAATGTTAGGATCAAAAGAAGATGCAATTGGAGTAGAAGAAAAAATAACTCTAATTAAATAAGTCCCTAAGTTATAACTTGAAGAAGTTACAAAGCTAATTAGGAGAGGGAAGTCTAAGGCAAAGAGAGTTGAGAAGTCAAAGGAGGTGAAGATGAAGTATGAATACAAAGGATATCCCATTAAGTTTTGTATTGCTTTTGAGTTATCTAAAATAAGTGATACTGACATGGGACACATTTCCATAATTGAGTTATTAGAGAGGGTAAAAGACATAATTAAGAAACCACTCATGTAAGCAATGACCAATAGTGGATCTTGTAAGCTATAGCATTCCTAAGTTCTACACAACTTCTTGATTTTGTCATAGAGTGTGTTAAGTGCTATGATTCTCTTACTAGGATAGTAAAAGATACTATTAGCAATGTCGTGAGAAGGTTATATGTTCAATATTTTTATTACTATTTGAAGATCCCAGTAAGTACCAAAGTGCTTGATTTATCAATGGAAAAAGCTAAAAGCCAATGGGAAAATAAGATATAAGATTGCATCAAGATAATGAATACAACTTATCTAAGGATTCCAAATTATCCTTCAAGGTTTCCAAAGAAAATAGTAAGATCTGATTTGGTTCAAGAAGTGGATGATATCACTTAGTTCTTATGTAGAATTAATGGAGAGAAGACTGCTAAGTGCTCTTACACCTAGATGTATGCATATATTAGGGATATTGATGTTAACAAAAGTTCTTCTATGATTGAATGGTCAAGAATGATAAGTGACAATATTGAATAGTAGTTAAGTAATGTACTATAGACTCTTAACTTTAAGATCATCATATCTAGTATATGTGACAACATCAAGTGGAGAATTTTATAGGCTAACTTCAAAAGGGATGTTGGTAACAAAGTCTATATATGAATATTACCCTCAGTTAACTCTCTCTGAATAATTCAAGAACTATAAGAGGGTAAATAATGGATTATTTTATGAAATAATCTATAAATTGAATGTTGCCTTAAAGGCCAAAAGAGTATCAAATGTAGCTTAGGAGGTAGTTTCTCATTTTGGATGCATTTTTATCCAATTTCTTAATTTCACATATCTCCAAGTTAGAGGTTTCAGAGGGACACCAGTCATGTTACCCAAGTACCCTACTAACAAATGTATTCTTATGGAATTATGTAGGAAGTTGGTATAATTACATAACAAATAGTCTAAGGTTCACTATTCCTCTATTGGTTTTTCTATTATTATTGGCCACTATCACTATGCAAGCATTTACAAAGAAAATATATAAACAAAAATTTATCATAACTACAATCAATCACATTTTAAAGTTAGAGCAAATTTTTATTATAGAGGCATATCTCAAAACACAGTTTCTCTTGAGTATATGCATATTCCTACACTTGAAGACTTCTAGATTGATTATAGATATGAGTTTGAAGTGAGAAGAAGAGACAACATCAAGATGAATATTGAGCAAATATGCTCTTTTGGATTTGGTTCTAATTCCAAAATATATGAAGGATGATAGACAAGTGATTCATGATTATTATCATGCTTGGGAGGAGAGAATGCTCCACTTCTAGATATTGACTTCAATAAGAATCAACTCAAAACTATTTTTGAGAGAACTTCAATAGTTCTCACTATGGCTTCAACATAGCTTCTTGGTAAGGTCTTATGTATGAAGGAACTAGTAATGATGGGAATGGGCCAAGTTGGTCACAAGAGGAAAGTAGTATAAGGAGAAATTAGCTAAGAACCTGAAAATAAGTTGAAATTAAAGAAGAATGTTGATGATACATACTTTATGGTAAAAGAAAAAGAACCAATTTAGCCAATTACACCTACATCTCCTCTAGTCTCTTCCACTATTCTTACTTCTACCATTCCTATTTCTACCACATCCAACACATGCTCATCTTCATTATCGATGAAGGAAAATGAACTAATTTAGCCATTAATGAAAGATGTGAATCCTTCCACACTCATGCCACTCCTAAAATTTCCAATTTTTAAGTCTCTTGAGAAATATATTCAGAAGGAGACTAATGTTCCTCCTCCTCCACCTTCATCCACTCCACCTACTACTATTACTCTACCTCTTTCTAAGGATTATCCCACCATTCCTTTTGTTCATGTCCAAAAAGAGCTAGAGTAGGTAACTAATGGAGAGGTGATTGCATCCCAGGAAGTATCTCAACAATAAATAACAACTAAACTTGAGGGAAAAGAAAAATAAGTAGAGGTAGATAAAGAGAAGAAACAAAAAGATGAGAAATCAATTTCCAATGTAGTTCAAGATGTTTCAAATACACAAGAGGCTCCTTCTCAGAGTTAGTGGTTAGAAATAATCAACAACAAATAGTAATACATTTAGTCACTTCAACATGTATGGATGTTTCTTCATGGTTGGCATTGCAAACAATCCCTAAGTCTAAAGAAGAAATTAACTTGGAGGAGATAGACTTATAGCTTCTGAGAAGTCTTGATTGGAAGGGTAAGAAGCCTAAGTGTGCTAAAATGACTTTAAAGCTGATAATTGAGCCTTTAGGCTAGAAATTTGTAGAGATACAGTTCCTCCACATGGTAAAAATAAAATTGAAGTCACTAAAAAAGAGTTAATAGTGAAAAAGGTATCCCTTGGAAAAGTCACTGTAGAAGGCTTGAAATAGGACATGCAAACCTTGATCAATACTCTTTTTTATAAGCTTGATGAAGATAAATTTGATAAAGCTAAGTTGAAGGAAAAAAAATACTAAGTTGTGTGAAATAATTACCAAGGTGGTAAGATCTAATCCTTAGTAATCATTACTTTCAAGAGGTGCATTTGATTAGAAAATAATAATTGAGATAGAAGAAACTAGGGACAAAGCCAAAGTAGTTGATGAATGGATAGAGAAGATATTTTAAATTACATAGAAATGGTTTCTCGAGGTCCCAAGTACTCTAGTTGATATTGGAAATAAATTGGCACTAAAAAAATAGTGATGGAGATAGAAAATGAGAATGGAATCTTTGAATTATAGCAAGAAAACCTACAGTGAATAAATTCTTTAAGAGAAAAGGTTTTTATTGAAGAAAAGATTATTTCAGAAAGGTCAATATAGAAAGATAAACAAGAGGAACATATTATATCTTTTTATATGCATATTCTTGGAGTAATGCTTGAAGAGATGAAGAATTTAGAAAAAGGTTCTCATAATGTGAAAGTGGATTTGGAGGACTGCATCATCTATCTCATAAATGTTTGGTCTAAGAAAACACCAAGAACACTTGATAGTTGCATCAATAGTTAATTAAAAACGTCACAACTCATTTCACAACAAAATATATAAAGGAGTTAATAAAAAATAAATAATAGGTCAAGAGGATTGAACCTAAGCTTGAAAAGGTGAAATGTTATTGCAAGAAGCTAGAAAAGGAGCTACTGAGATATGAAATAGAACGGCAATCAGTTGCCAAGTCAGATGATGTAACAATCTAGTTCATGATGTCTCAATATATCAAATACAAGGAAAAGTGTAGGTTTGAATTTCATGAGTTTGAGTGATTTTTATTGCTTCTCTTCTCAAAATTTTATTTTATTTTCTTCTTTCTTCTATATTCTTTCAATGTCTCAAGTAATGTGATGAAATAATTTTTTTTAAGTAATTAATTTTTAAGTAATGTCTTTTAGTGAAGTTAATTGTAAAAGTAAGTTACTTTATAAAATGTAAGACTTAAGAAATTGGGCCAGATACCATTGATTGAAGTCAATTTGTAACAATAAATTACTTGAGTGAGCTCTACACAACATGCAAAGAGATTATTTTTGAACAAAATAGTGAAACTGAGAAGTGATACATGTCATCAACCATTTCATGCCACATAAGAGAAATTTTAAGAAGATGCCTCTCAATAGTTTTTAGTTTTTAGTGCAACACATGGTAATTCAAGGAGTTATCTCCTAGTTTATTTTGACATTTGAAATAGTATAAGTAATAATGAAGGTCTGTGTGCCAAAGGATGGTAATTTTTGGAAAGCAATTATAACTGAAGCAGGAAAGTTTATTTAATCTAAAACTTTGTGTTTAGATTTCTAAATGTTTTTTATGTGAAATTGGTTAAAAGGGAATAAGAAGGAAGTTGATTTCTATGGAACTTTGTGTCTAAGGAGATCATTTAGTGTATTTTGTGAAGATTAAAATGGTAAAATTTGTTTTATCTTTGAATCTAAAAATGAATTCTGATTTTTCTTAATCATTTGTTGAAAGAATTATCATCTCTTTAATGTTTATCTATTTGTATACATTC
Source organism: Torreya grandis (assembly GCA_037957365.1). Classification (NCBI taxonomy): domain Eukaryota; kingdom Viridiplantae; phylum Streptophyta; class Pinopsida; order Cupressales; family Taxaceae; genus Torreya; species Torreya grandis. The sequence goes on along the minus strand of JARHVA010005199.1, from coordinate 760,757 downwards.
AATAAGCTCTATAAAAATACTTGTTGTGAAGTACAACTTCTTTCTTCTCACATATTATAGTCATTTCATTTTATATTTCTCAGAACTTATTTACACATTCTCTAAAATAGCTGCTTACTTACTGCTAAATCACTTTGTTATGGTTCATTAACTTTGTGATTAAAGTAATACCCTAAAAGAAGATAACTTGCACATGTCTTGTGAATAATTTATATAAATTATGAATAACTAAAAGTTGTGAATTGTTAGAATAGATAAGCATAAAACATATGGGAGATACACTCTTAAATTAAGGGGATTTAATCCCATGATTTCTTAGTTATTTTTAATAGCATACAAAATATCTAGATAATAGTGGACATTTTCCCTCATTATGGGAATATTTTAGTATAAAACTTGTCACAAGATTGATCAATTTTGAAGCGTGTAACTTGCACCATAGCCTTGGGTGTGTTAAAAGTGTGTTATTTATATTTTTGGATTGAATCCTTCCCTCTTCCCCCATTCTTGGGGCCCATTATATTCTAATTATATTTTGATATATTTATGGAATCAACACATGAAAGCATTAAATCATCTATATTTAATCTATTCCATATGTTAATCTCACTTTCTCTCTCTTTTCAAGAGTCCATCCTTCTCTTTCATCCTAGTATGTCCTCTTGAGGGGGCATCATGGTCTAAAAATTTCTTCTTGACATCTCTTTTCTTTGAAAAGATGTTTCTTCACCTGAATGTCTCACTATGATTTCTCAAATAGGGGAAAAATGTAGACATCCAATTCCTAACACCATTCATGTGAAAATTGTCAATCTTACTAGAATTGCACTCAAATGCACAATTTAGGCCAAAATCACTTAAACATGCTAAATGGTTTGAGCTTGTCATATACAAGTGATGATTTAGGCTGATGTATCCCTAAATAAGGTAATGAATTTTATGTAATTCCTAACTTTTTAAAAATGATTTTGAGTCAAATTGATGATTTCAAATTTTGGTGCTCTAGATCACTCTTTTATTCTAACTCGTAAGCACATGTCACGTGCCTATGTTATTTTGTGTTGGCAACATCCTAAATGGGATCGCAATTTGTATGCATATAACATTACCCTCCAATTCCTTCTAGGTCAAATTATAATCCAATAATATAATATTTTAACCATTTTGATTAATTATGCACTAATTTCCAAAGAATTGCACTTAAATCGATTAGTCATACTTAGGAAAATTAAAACCAATTATGAGATTAAGTAACAAATCCATGGAGAAAATTGAATATTTATTTATTAAAAATTGATTCCCAATATTTACATCACCTAATGACATGATAATTAGGGTGGCATCCATAATCCATAAATGAAATAAATATCAGGTTTATGGGCACCTATGCCTCATTAATGCCTCTTCCTCTCAAATATTTATGAGGATATTTATTGATTAATTATGCAATATTACATTAATTAATGGCCACACATATTTATATTGAGATGGATGGTCATGATTAATCCTGATCAAAGCCAAAATCCTATAAATATAATGACCAAGACCACTTTTATTAAGCTTACATTGTGTAAACTTATAAGGCAAGATTATCTCCAAAAGTCATTTATGTAGTTTGATTTATGCTTTATTTTCAATATGATATCTTCATTTGATTGTCATATTAGTGATTTCATATCATAATCTTAGATTATGCATGGTGATCTTGAGATGATGGAGGATCTTAGAATCTATTGTTGACAAATAAAAATACACCAAATAAAGGGGAAAAGAACATTTGGAGCCACTTTTGGATGGTGGAGCTCTTTTGGGAAGGTAATAGGTATATGTGCTTTCTTTCAATTATTTCTTACTATCATTTGCAAACCCCATTGAATAGGTTGGCCTAGATTGTTAGTTTTTTATGAATTATTTTGTGTTTTTCATGAATAATGCTTGAACTAATCATATTTTTAATCCATCTCTATAATAATATGTATCATGGTCTTAACAATGTTATTTAATGTGTCATTCAAATTATCATGGCCACCTTTTAGTCCTTTATGTCTTATGTCCTCCTTAAGGTAACTATTTGAGATATTTATTAAGGTTATATAGTTTTTTAAAGTAGATAAGTGTTCCAAATTTTTACTCAACATCTCTCATGTCAGATTATTATCATTTATGTCAATACTAACTAAAAAACTTGCAAGTATTAAGTCAGATCAAGAAAAGAGTTAGAAAAGAGGAAGTTTTGGTAGTTGTATAGTCTATGCAAGTGTTTTGGCATGTGTTGAAGGTTTTATAATGACTATTTAGATTATATGAGTTAAATTATAAATTTTATCTACTTTTAAAGTATTAAAATTTTCCTAAAACCATTTCATTTCCCTATTGCTTCACTAGGCGTGCATAAATGGTCAATAGGTTTTCTCATGGTACGACCTGTAGGAGAGGAATTGGGTCAACTACCTATAAGAGATGATAAAAAACTTATTAAAATTCAATTTCATGGTAGGATTTCAAATATTGACTATTTTTTCTTTATGAACCATTATTTAGAAGTTGACTACCTCTTTTTGCATGTTTATGTACACAACCCACAAGTTTTCTCCTTGTTTGAGTTGGTTCATACAAACCACTTAATGGAATTATTTATAGGAGATGTGGACATCCTTATTTCATGGTTTACATATTTTATTGCATGTGTGGAGGTTATTTTATAAGCCAAACATCTCAAGTTTCAAGTTGAGATCACCAATGGAGTTATAGGCATGCTCATCAACTATATAGGTTTTCTTTTCCTGTAGTGGTTTCAAGAAAAAGTGTATTGATGTTTAATGCTCATAATGTTTATGGTGATAAATATCCTTTGGATTTTTAGTATCAAATACTAAAATATTATGGGAGTAACATAGTTATATAACTTACACAGTCAGCTCTCAGCATATATTCACTTACAATCAAGTGAATGAGGTGTATGAAAGTTTTGAGAAAATTCATGGAGATGTAATGAGGAGTTTAAAGAGGTATTGAACACAATATTAAAGAATAAGCAATTAAGCTAAGATTTTAAATGATATGTAATAGATTGCGACAACTAATTCAAACTCTATACACAGTCCTGCACCATTGATGTCTACTTATAAGTTCCCTAAAGGAGGTTAATTATGTTGTAATGAGGACATTAGAATTGGTTTGAATTCCTTAAAGGTTAAAAGGATCAATTTTAAGACTAGTATAAGCTCTAGGATTGATTATAGGTCCATAAACTATGCATATTATCCATATCTCTATTCATTTCCATGTATCCTACATATGCACGTATAAGTGGCTCTCACATATTATTAAAGGTGTTGAATGGAGGATTTTGAGCATGTTAGAGGCCTTAATAGAGGTTGAAAAGTTGAGTAATGTCATATAAATCAATGGTGAATACATAGAGTGGTAGATAGACTTGAGGAGTCATGTTCATATGTGGTGAAAGATTTTTAGAGACACGTTACCTTAAAAACTCAAAAATAGGGAACATGCCTTATTTTTTATCCTTTCATGGTGATATGTACTAAGGTCTACACATTTTTAAGTGTTCCATCATGAATACCTATCATAGGAGTGAGGCCTTGACCAAAAAGAGTGAGTGTTTGGTCCTAATAAGTGATGTAGATGAGGCATCCATTCTAGACAATATTTCACTATAGGTTCTCAGTGTTTTCTATAGTTCTTTGAACTTTAAGTGATCTCATAGTCCAAGGTGATATGACAGGAGAATGTCTTCTTTGTAAGTGACCCTATGTAGGTAATAATGACACATGTTCTAAAGAAAATTTAGGGGGGTGAAAGTGCAGGGTCTTGACCTAAATCATCACCTATAGGTGTACCATTTTCCCTTAAAGAGGTCACCTATAGTCTGGCTATAGGTACTTACAAACTCATGGATGAACCTAGAAATGGTAACCCTAAAAACATGATCACTTTCCATTTAGAGATGATTTCAAGAAATTTAAGGAGATAATAGAGTGTGAATTATAGGGTTTAATAGTTATAAATGCAATATACATGTTCCTTTTTGACCCTCAGAATGATCACCTACAATCAACTATAGGATGACAATGCACTAAAGCATACCCAGTTTAGAGGTTAGTCTAGCATACACATGATGTGGCAAGTCCTAGTGACTATGAAGTGACCTTGAGGACTTAAATATGGTCTTATATAAATAACAGAAGGTCTAACATTATAGTATACACATAATTTTATGCTATTTTTTGAGAAAGTAACATAGTACATAGTCATACAACTTGCCAACTAGGCCTATCAAAGTGGAAGGTATACATTGAAGAGTTTGGAATAAATTAGGGTGTTAGATATGTTTCAAAGGACACTCATATTAGTGATATACACTTCATGATATGATCAAGATAGGAAATAGAGAATGGAAGGTTTCAACATATAATCCACGGTCCATGCACTAACCCTGCACACAATGAGTATTACACAAAAGTCTACCTTAGGTTTCATGATGTTTGGAGTTTATATTAATGTGATAAAATAATAAAATTTTGTAAATAGTATCCCCATCACTTAAAATATCCTCTCATACCCTTATTTTTCTTAGATAATAGGGGAAGTGAGCTTTATTTTATCTTAGATAAACAACACTCTAAGGGAGATAAAATCTATAGGTTTAATAGGTAAATGATAAGAAGATGTGTTTAGGATTTGTGAAACATTTAAAAATGTTAGGATTTGTGTTTAAAATAGATAAAAATGTAAAATACCCTATAGTCATGACTAAGCACTCAGAGGTGGTTGTGAGTAACCAAACATAGACTAAGCTACTAAGCCTTGACTAGGCTTGATGTGTAAAGGGGTATAATACCACTTATAGGGATAGATGAGTCTTGAAAATAATTTGAGGAAATTCATGGGGAGTTATAATGTGATTCAAAGCATTTTTTTTGTAGAATAGGTCATAGAGAAGTCATTTCTTAGCTTAGAACCATGACATGGTATAAAAAATGTAGGTAAGAACTCGAGAAGCTAAGTTTAGAAGCTCATATCTATTTAGATGCTTAATATGAAGGTACTAGGAGTTATAAATTATTGAAGAGGGTCCTAAAATTTCCCTTTGTGTAATTTTTTCATAGGTTCAACCTAAAACTTTTATGGGCAATCCTTAAAGGGAAAAACCACTTAAAACCATCCAAAACCCTTAGTAATGACAAAATGGGAAAGACAAATAAGAAAAGTCATATAAATGAGATAGTATGACTTGGAAAGTTATTGAATATTGTAGATAACTCAACCATTATTCTTCCCATTAGATTGGATTTTACCCTATCTATATAGATATGGTACAAAATTGATTTTATTGATAGATTTTGGTGTTTTGTAGTTACAAAGGAGTTTTAAAATATGAGGATCACTTTTAGAGGTCAATTGGGACCTAATATAACCCCTTATGTTCATTTATTTGTTCATAAAATCATATAGGTACCTTTGCAAGCACCTTAAATTTAGGTAGTCCAAAATGACATAGTGATTAGAAGATGATCACCAAGTGAGAAGGTGATAAATTTAATAGGGAGGAATTTTAATGTCTTCCTAATGGATTTATGGATATAAGTACTCTTGATATGTGTCATAACACTCCCTTTATTGATTTTATTAGAAAATTGAAGACCATATTGGTGCCAAGTGTGAAGGATGAGTGAAAAAAGGATGATAGTGACTATAGGTAGTGAGAACTCTTGTCCAAAAGAATATAAGTGATTAGGGACACATACAATGCATTATTGGATCTTGTTCTTAACCCATCCATCATAGTGAACATGTGGAAATTATTCCTATTTTTTTGTGGAGTGATCAAGAGAATCCAATGATGAAGGTAGTTTCCAAACAAGCAGTTGAAGAGTCCTACACCAAATTTGAGGAGTTTTCATGAATTTAAGGGAAATTTGTCCAAATAAACCTTACAAGGCCTATTTCACACTCTAATCCTTGACAACATAACTAATCCTCATTCCTTAAAAAGTGACATTGTGACACTTGAGCTCCACTTTTATCTCTCCTCTCTCACATTTTATAAGTACTAGCCATTTTGGCTCTTGTATCTAATTCCACACCATGTATGGTGAATCCCTACTATTTTTATGTTTTAATTTGCATTTGAATAATGTATGCAATCTTTATTTGATTTAATAAACATATTATCTAGGAGGTCTAGTGATAAATAACTATCCTTATCTTCTCTTTACCCTTTCATGTTTGGTGCAAGAAGTTCTCATTATACCAAGTCTTATAGAGTGTAGCTAGTGCGTTGGGATCCCTTCAAGTGTGAAAGTGTCCTTAGATTATACAATCTGACTTCTGGTCCACTTACCTTAAGTTGTCTCATGTATATCACCTCTATATTAAAATACTAATGTTAGGATATTCTAAGACCTTGAAGCTAGTGTTGTAGGTCTTATTTATTAGTGAAATAAGTATGATGATCTTGTGGAAATCCTTATGGTATATCACCCACTTAAGATAGTTTATTTCCATCCATATTTTTGCCTTTTTTACCATAATTAATTATTTATCATCAGTGATAAACACTTAAAGGTTAATTCATAGAGCCAACCCTTAAACCTATAGGTCTACCTCTACTATAGGCAAGCCACAGTCATAGAGGTATTTCCATGTTGCCCAAATATTAGAGTAAGATTGAAAAAACTCATCTAAGGTGTAATATTTGGTGATAAGGACATATGAGGCCCATGATTGGGTTCCATCTTTTGAATTTCTAGTAAATAAGCTAGTCGAACAAGAAAAGCAAACAAAGTAAATGTTGATTGATCTTGAATTGATAATAATCTAAGAAAATAGAGGGAAAATGGTAGCTTGATCTAATTTTGATTAGATTATTTAACAAGTATTAGATGGATTTAATTTTTTTTTCAAGGACTAAGCTTTAAATTTATTGAATCAAAATTGAGCACAATGAGGAGAAAGGAAATAGAGTTAGAAGTCTTCTGGGTTGTCTTTTAGGCCACCAAGACAAAACATACAAGACTAATAGAATAAACTAGTAGGGTAATTAGGCCTTATATTATTGACATGAACTTATTTCACACACAACATGATAAGGTGTATAATTATTACCAAGTGTTGGTGAAAATAAAAAAATAACATCAATGCCACCTACTAGTTTTACACCTCAAAATCCACCTATAGTGCTAATAACAATATTGTCTCCAGCTATAACCCCTCTTGGTTTAACATCTAGAACATTGCCACCTCATAGCTCAGTTCTTATGGTAACTCAATTTTAATCAATGTGTGTATCAAAAATCATAACTCTAGTTACTATGTCCTCAAGCATAAGTAAAAATGCACTTACAACAATAGTTTTGAGAAATATTAAATAATAACCAATTTATCTCAAAGGTAAAAGGATATTTTTGTACAATTTTACATGTAGCGGTTACAAGTAAATAATTAATTCATAGTTGCATCCATATTGTAATTAAATAAATCATTTTTTTAAGTATGTACACATTGCATATCTAAAGTATCTATAAGTTATGGCATGTAACTGAGACTTATCATATTGTCTTTTAGGGTGTAATTAAAGTTTTTTAAACTTGGAGGATGAGGCATCCCCTTCCCAAGTTCTTTATATACATGTAGAACCCTCTTTTCAAAAGGTTAAATTTTTGGATGAATACACATGAAGATATCAAAAAATTTATTATCATGCAAATATGTTTGTTCTTTCTTCTTCCCTCTCTGGGTTAATGAATTTGAAGTTTATTTGTCTATATAAATTCAATAATTTTGAAGTGTGATAATGTTTTGGATGAATCTAATTGTTTTATTAATGAATATTAGTCTTAAATATGTAGTAAAAAATGAGTATTGATAGGTTTCATTTATTTAAGTAGTTGACACATGTTGAATTGATAATCCAAGGTGTGTAGAGATATCTCTTTTGATATAGTCTTTTAGGTGTGATCCATAGCTACCCTAAATAATTATTTATCCAAATAGTAATCTCTTATACAAGGTTATACATGAAAAACCATAAGAAGAAAATCCTTTATTTTAGATCATTAAACATCCTATATTTACTCTCCTAGACTACATGCTTGTTCATGAGTGTGCAAAAGTTAAAAACAACAAACACTAGTTTTGAAGATACTTGTCTACCAAAGAAACAACCTTAGAAATTGCTTTTCAAGAACACATAACCTTTTTTTTTACCTTACCTTTCATTCCACTTTATTTTATTTTATTTGAGATATACCCACCCTAGAATAATTATCCACCCATCTAACTCACCTAGTGATTACCTTTATATTATATTCCATGCATTCATCCATAAAATCTAGTTAAACAACCCACAAGCTCAACTTGTTATTCCACCACCTAGTTGTTTTAACCATATACCTATAATTTATTCCCCAGAGTGCAACCCTATTCCATAGATATCCAAAAAATTTATAGGCTACCTCATTTAAAATTTATGAGGTGTGCATAAAACCCACATCAATATAAAAGAAAGCTGGCACTATCAAGAGGGCCAACTTGTGTGTTTTCCCAATAAAAAAGGGCTAGTCAGTAGGTAAAGTTGCACTGGAGACACTCAAGATATTAACAAGGTATAGATCTCAAGAAATCCTTTGATTTTCAACATTATAAAATTTTAGGAGGCCTAGACCCATACTTATCATCCTTGAGATATGTGGAGCTTGAACACTTTCCCCTATAAGAAATGTACCCCTTATCAATCTTATTATTACTCAACCTTGGTTAATCATATCTGCTATTACCATATTTTAGGACCAACATGATTTGTTTAGGAATCTAGAAAATTATTTTCCCACCTTTTCTACCTTAAGTGCGAGGATGATATAATAACATATCAAATATTTCAAGGCCTCCCTGAAGTTAATGAATGTCATCCATGAGGATGTTGCATGCACGATTTTTTCATTTACTCTACAAGATTATCCTTATGATTGGTATCTCAATTTTTAATAAAATTCCATCACCTCATGGAATGAGTGTCAAAATATGTTCCTTATACAATTTGGACAAGTGATTAATCCAATCATGGTATATAATCTCTTTACTAGCATGAAGATGGAACTTAGTGAGTCAATTTATGCCTTCAGTGCAAGATTGTAGAAGATGTACACTTTATTGAACATTAAATATAAGCCAAACATGAATATAATGCTCAAGATATACAAAAATGACCCATATTCTATTACTTTAGTGTTCTTGTAAAGATTCGCCACTACCAACACTCTAGCTTTGATATTCCAAGAAGCTATTAATATCAACAAGTATCTCAATCCAAAACTTATCCCTTATAATCCAAGAGGCCAAGAATTCAACAATGGACTACCATCATTGAATATAATTCCACATGCTAATAAAAATGTCCCTGTATTCAATTAGAATCAGTTATACACTCTGCCTCCTATGATGCAACAAACAATGAATCAAAATTATGTTTCTTAAACAATAAGATATAAAGAAATGGCCACCAGTAGAATCAACATAAATCTCACACCAATGCATTATTTGATCAAGAATTTGAATCCAATAAAGTTGAATTAGATTCTATATAAATAATGTTCTAGAAGATGAGAAATGATTTCTTGAATATGGAGAAGAGGATGGGTAATACCACTAATCATAATTACAACCATAATTATAGATTTCCAGGATACAAAAATCCTTTCAATATGCCCACCAATAATACAAAATAACAACAGTATAATAAGCTATCATAAATTAATATCATGGAAATAAATTTGCCCAACTAGTGTAAGATCTATATGCAATAAAAAATGCCTCATGTCTATAAATAAATCCTAGATCAGATGAGATATAACACACCTACACTTATGATTGGGGGCATACAATTGTTAAGTGGGAGCATGACCAATGTGAGGATATTCTAGACCCAATTAGGGGATCACTTTTCACAACACACCATGTGAGGTAGGGTTTCAAAGATTATAGTCTAACACAATCACATAAAAACCTAAAAAGAGTCCTATGATTTAATGTTTCACTAATCTAATAACAAGAAAAGTAAATCTAATCTAGTGCACACCAAATCTTGTGGCATAAAGTGGGGCTTAGAAATAAAACAAATAATAAACTAAACTAAACATGTATAGGAGACATATACTCATGTCAATGTAGATGAAACCCTAATACATGGAAGAGAAGAATAAAAATGCACTATCTATCTACTCTTACAAAGGAGGAATAAATTGAGGAATACTTACCTTTGAAGATGAACCCATCGAGCCTCAATTTCCCCCTTGGCCAAGGTGCTTCATAAGAAATTATCATGGTATGTAAGGATAAAAAAGATAAATCAGTTCTAGGCTATACAACATATATCCAAACATCCAAAATACTTATCCACAAGACAAGATTAGAGATCCAAATAAAGTATTGAACCATAAATCTTTATTCCCCAAGTATAATGGTTAATAAGTAGATATTCATTTACACTTCTTTGCTTAATTCTTCTCTATATCAAATGGTGGTATATGACCTTGCATATATAGTAGTATCTTACCCTAAAATCATTTAGATATGTTGGTTGTGCTAGGTTGACTCATTCGACCTAGCACATTTTTGGCCCAACTCACTAGGTTTGTGCTAGGTCAGTCGAGAGGCCAACAAACCAAAAGAGAGAAAAAGTCCCTAAACTATACTAGGTCAACCTAGTTGACCTAGTACAATCGATAGGTCAAAAAGGTGCTAAGGTAAGAAATGAAGGATAAAACATAGCAAGTGATAAGAATAGGTATAACTAAGAAGAATAAGCTTTGGGATCAATGGTTTTAGGAGGGTAGTGTGTTGATGGTAAGTGGCAAAAGGAACAACAATCTTATGAAGCACTGATGGTCTACCCATCCCTTTTCCAGTGTACCCCTTAAGGAATTCACTTAGAGAGACTGAGACTCAATAGGTTCCTAAAAGATATAAATTATTATTAAGTGATAAAAGTTTGAAAATATTATTTGTATACATATGCCCCAACCAAAGCTCATCACATTTCATATAAGTGCAATATGGGATGGTGCTTCAAAATAGAACATGATAACACACAATGTTGATGCTAAGTATGATGAATTACATATAAAATAAGATAAATTAAAGGATAGAATTGAAAAATTCATACCTTTAACTTACTTTAGTGTTGTAGATAAAGAAGTAGACTGTAAGAAATGAAGGTGTCCAATGTAGAGTACACTAGGTGAACCTATAAAAGTTAGTGTAAAAAATAGCCAAAAATTAAATATTTTGGAAGATATAAATATGATAGTGTAAAATAATCTCTACATCATCATGATTCTAATGCATTTTATGGTTTGCAAAATAGATGTGCAGAAACAAAGATAGAGTCAAAATAATGAATCTACATAAAAATAAATGAAAGAATTGAGTTGCTAAAAAGTGTTTTTAAATAGGAGAAAAGAGAATTCATTTTATATTTTAAATTGTGAAAGAGAGGAAAGAGAGATCTAGGACCAAACATGGCTAGGATGGTGAGGGTATTACATGCTAGATAAGGAAGACACCTAGAGGTGACAACATGTATGCAACTATAGATCTCAAACTAGTATTTGATATTTATATTGAATTAAGTGAATTTTTGATAAAATTTGATTTTACGCATTTATATATGTCAAAATTGAGAAAAATTAGATTTTGAGGGTAGAAAATAGGAAGACATGAAATGGGTTTGAAGTGTTTATAAAGAAAATGAGTGAAATGCACATTTTGTGAAAAATGTACGGGGTCAACACACATAATATACTAGGTCAACTAGGTTGACCTAGTAGGATAAAATAGGGTAGAATCCATATGGTCAACCTAGTAAGTATGGGTCAACCTAGTGTAATTTGTAGGTTGAAAAATTAGAATGGAGTGAGTAACTAGTCTATAAGGCCATACTGAAAACTCAACACTAGGGAGGGTAAGATAAGAGGGTTGACTTAGAATTTAAGTCAACTATGACAAAAATAGGGAAATTTTGGTCAAACTAAGTTGACCAAGGAACCATAATAAGCATGAAAATGTGTGTATAAAGTTGAAAGAGGGCTAGAATGGCCTGAAATGACTAAAGGAGGGAAATAGGGACCAAGTAAGCTAGAAATGAAATAAAATGAATAAGGTAAAAATAATTAAGTTTATTTTTAATTAAAATTGTAAAAATGATGTGTAAAGAATGTATTGTGATTATACATGACATGGAAGAACTAATAAATCCTTTATTATTATTTGGTTATAGAGACAGTCAAGATTTTTGAGGTTGGTAGATGTGTCTTGATTGCCAAACTTGTTACATAGATTGTCAAATGGAGATTGAGCTAGACTGGTAACCATGGATCTAGAAGGTATAGCTGATATGTGCAAGATCCCCCTTAAAACTAACCTATTAGTCATGTTATTGGGATTTTAGAATAATTTACTAACACCTTCAAATAAGAGGTGGATGGGGATGTGATGGAGGTGGGTATCACACTAGAGGATGCCCATGCCATCCTTGGGCTACTCATAGTAGGAGCACTAGTAACCATAGGGATACCAAATAGCTTAGAGGAGAGGAAAGCTGTAACCATGTGGGATACAAGTTTAGAGATGATATTGAAATGATGGAGAGTCAATATGGATAATGTGTATACATCATAGATTCTAGACCTCCAAAAGGTAGTGATAGGCCTTGTGGCATAGTGGGTACTCTATCACAAGTCAAATGGTAAGGTGCCACTATATATGGTAGTCATGAGAAGGATGATGCTAGAGGATGGAGTAATATATGATATAGGCTCTATCATTTAGGTCTAGCTAGTACATGATCTATTAAAGATGTTGGTTAGAGGACAAAATACTATGGGACTAATCATACTACTAACAACATGGATATATGAGAGATTTATCATGTATCAAATGGATAGTTTACCCCATGTAGTATATGATGGGTCACCTTGAGTGTAGATATGGAGAGAGGACTAGGTATCATGGGCTATGCCCCAGGTGCTAGTGCTATGGTAAATGAGATGCATAAACATAATGTGGCAGCTGTATAGGCACATAATAACTATATGGGTGAGATGGCACATAATTTCACCAACACTGGAGAGGGGAGAGGTGGTTAGACACTATATGTGGTGGAGAGAGACACATTTAATGGCATGATTCCCAAGACAAATGGGCCTACCTCATTTGATGACACTAATACTAATGCCTAACTAGTAGGCTTAGCATGTGAGGGAATCATGAGGGAGGAGAGGACTTAGACCACTAATAGTGAGGTTGACACTAAGGCCATATTTAGAGTGACCATGGATTAATTAGGCATGACGAGTGGTAGAGGAGGAGGTAGAGGAGGCATAGATACTAGATGCACCACTACTAACCCCATAATGAGATGAACAATGGCCACTAATAACACAATAGTGATGGAGATATGAGAGAGTGGAGACTATAGACATCCCAAATGATCCCACAGATGAGGTAGAGGAGATGATAGAGATACCACTTAGATGGAGACTAATACAAACATGAGCCATGATAGATGGGTTCAAACTGAAGAGGTGACCTATTGAAGAGGTACTAGGAGGCTGCATAGATAGGGAGACTATGCTAGGTAATCATGCATATGATGATACCATAAGAGCCAAGACATAGATAGGTATGAATATGGTTGAATTATTTCTTAAATTTTTATTTAGTAGTAGAGAGATATAGATAGATATTATGATATATGATAGTGATCTAATATCCATCTAGTGTGATTTTTTAGGCATACCTAATGATGATGAGGAGAGATGGGGGTCCCTAGTGAGTGGAGAAATCCATGACATCTTGGATGAGAGTCTATATCCATATGACCCCATGAAAATATAGGATTAGAGCATACCATCTATCTTAGCTTAGGTAAGCTAGTTTAGTTAGCTGATGAGGAAGCATAGTAGATACAAGTACATAGAGAGAGGATGTAACCACCAATAGAGATGGGTGTAGTCAAGAGGTAGGCTTGATAGGCCCTAGTAGATAAGAGAGCTACTCATCTAGACATAGTGATATAGATGACATAGGCATATATAATGATTTAGACTCAATTAACACATGCACATATAATGACCTAGGTTGAGTTGGTGTAGGCACATGTGTAGATAACATGCCTATAGGGAAAGGTAAAGGGATTGAGCTATTAGATTACTTCATTATAGTATACCATTTGTAGGAGTTAGACTAAGGCCTTAGCAGGTAGTGTGGCTAGGCCATGAGATAGATAGGATGGAACCCAACCCTAGTGTTGGGGATTTGTATATGGTTGTATACTTTATATCAAACTCATGGTATATATATAATGTATCATTTTTGTCTTATTGGTGTTGGTTGTGTATGTTGTATTTATGATGGTTGTGTTTGTGGATGCTTTTAAATATATTTATTTTTAGCACATGTATTTATCTTTGTTATATATGCCATAGGAAATATATGTGGTATGGTTTATTTTCTAGCATTATGGAGTACACATGGATGGTTAAAAAGAAATAGGAAAAAAGGATTTGGAAAAATATAATCAATAAAAAATGCACTACACACTAGTTCAAGTTTGGAAATGTGTAATAACAAAAACTAAGTATAGAGGTCCAAGAAAATGGTAAACAAGATGGTAAAAGGGTATTTTTTTTAAACCAATGAAAAAGATTTTTGCACCAAATTAAAACAAGTAAAATCATACTAAATATCATGTTTAGAAGTATGACAAACAATGTAAAAGAATGGAAGGTATGTAAAAGGGCACAAATGGTAATAAAAAAAAATCAAAATTAATTCAATCAATTATACCATATCATGATGGGAAGTAAAAAAGAAAATTAGAATTTGAAAGATTTTGGTCTTAAATTTATCATACTAATTCAAGGTGGAAAGTATGAGAAATTCAAGAAATGGTTGTAATCTTACATGCACTTAGAAAATAGGAAGATAAAGGGAAAAATAAAAATAAATTAAGCATAAAACATACTAATCCAAGATGGGAAGCATGTTAATGATGTGTAACCTCATAATCAATCGAATCTTATCTCATATTTGACACATGTAATTTTGGATGGTGACTGGATTATTGGAAAATTTTATGAGGAGGGTCAGGTCCTATCTATTGGTTCCTAGTTGTAAACCTTTATCATTTGGCCTTGCACACTTGAAGAGGGTGGAAATAAAAGATGAGAAACCCATAATATGTCATTATATTTAGGGAAGGGTTTAATATCTAAAATAGACTAAATAGAAAAAGTGACTGGGAGGCACCTACAAAGGGTAAGGTTAATTCCCTACTAGTTTTGGCTTTGCCTAAACCAAGGTGAGAGGACCTTCAAAGGTAGCTTTCTAACGTGAATGAGTTTATAATTTAAATATTTATGAGTATTATTGGTACAAAAGGGGACATGTGACCAAAGCATAACCAAACTTATACACTTAACCTGAGAAAGACTATCATACAAAATGCGCAAATGCTTTACGTCGTATACAAGATACTAAAGACAGACGAGAGTATGAATGAAATTTTCATATTGGTAATTATTTAAAACAATATGGAATAGGTGAGAATTATATCACTAATATTTATATCATACACAATGAACACACTTTAAACATGCATGGTTTTGTGCGTCTACAAGGTAAATAACACTTAGGATATGCAAAAAACATGTTATCTATAGGGTAAAATAGGATAAAACCATATTTATTTGAATGATGGATAAATATGTGGATGGAAAATGAGTGGACATGGAAAATTTCACAAAATAGCTATATTATTTTCATTAACAAATGTTGTTTAGTTTAGAAATAGGTAAAATAAAATCATGCACAAATGATCCTCAAAAGTTTATAAGCAATACTGAAACTCAACCTTCAAGAACTCCCTCCAAATAAAGTCATGAGCCTATAACTACCCTTAAAAATGCTATCGATTCTCTATTCCCAAATCGCAAAATAGAAAATATTTTATACTCTGGTTGTAGACCCTAAATGACTACCATGAAGAAGAATACACCAGATAACCAATCTATCGAGCATGTAAAACAAAAAATTGTACTTCAATAATGAGAAGGAAAATTAAACCATGAACATATTTCATTTATTAACTGAATCAAATATTAATACAACATTTATTTAAAATTTTATAACAAAATACTATGTGAAATAATTCTATAACAAGGGAAACATTTTGAATGTTTTCAAAGCTTGTCAATGATTTTATAATAGAAATCAATTTGGCACTAGAAAATCACACATGGAGGACTCTCCAAGCTATAAATTCATACTAAAAAATTAAATAACCTTTGTAAAGGGACAAACCCCCTTTTCTTATACAATTTTAGCTTAAGCTTGGTAAATTCCTAAAGATGCTCTAGTTGTAAAATTCTTTCACGGGCCTAGAGTCTATTGTAACAACATGATTCCTCAGATTTGGGCTTGTGCTTCCATGATGATGACAAAAATGATACTCCACTATGGTAGAATATTTTTATTTATACATGTGGAGAATAATTATTCCCTTTATCTCTTTGTGTAATCAAACAAAAAACATCCCTTTCATATACATATGATTATTCAAACTAACTTTGAAATGGATGTGCCACTAACGAGTGAAGTAAAACTATTTTTGAGTGAGAAACAAGAAGAAAAGAGACAAGGAAAGAAAGAATAATAAGAAAGAAAAGGAAGGTTGAGTAGTGCTAGCTTAGAAGGAAATGAAATACCTGGTCATGCTCTAGAATTGATGTTGATAATTGAATTCTTTGCCAACTTGTTCTTGTATTTGGTATACTCATAAATCATGGAGGCAAGATTATTTTTGTCGGAGATGGATTGGCACTTGGATTTGATTTTATATTCCTCAAGCTAAGTGGTGATCTTTTTTAGCATGACCTATTTTTTCCCTACTAATATTTTGAGTTGGTCACAAGATTTATCAAGTGATACCAACTACCTTATTTTGTTGGCATTAAAGGCTCTTTATGGTGTATTAATGAGGATTTTTAGGGAAATTTTTATTTCCTCTTCCATCAAGTCACCTACACCACCAAGGTTCACCATTTTTATAAAGGCGGAATCTATTTCCTTCATAACAGTCTTGAGAGTTTGCTCTTCCCCTTTTAAATCAAAGATGCCATCTTTGAGCATTATCAATTGATGCCTGATTGCCAATTGGTATTCCCTAGGCCTTTTATGATCATTTGGAGTGATGATTTTCTCTAACACTAAAATATCAGTGCCCATACTACACATTTCATCCACCTTAAGTTGGATCTTTTCCTAGTTCTTTATGTCTGCCTCATAAAGGTACATCTGGGCTTCATAATCTCCCTTTTTATCCACTATGTCATCTAAGCATTCTAGTGATGAGTGGATTGTTTCTTTGGATATAGTGCTTAAATCCTTTTTTCATTCTTCTGTGGCACATCCTCTAGCTTTCAAATCATCACCTCAACCAAGGTCAAGTGTTCCAATGGAGAAAAGAGGAAGGTCTAGAGCCTTAATTGAAGTTGGAGTTGCTGCCTGGGGCTCACTCAATAACTTTTACAAGTACTAGATCATAGCCTAGTTTTCCACCTTCAATTATTCCATGGTGGCTTTATCTTTATCCATCCTTTATGCCACCATGTTATCTAGGACAAGTGAGTTGTGATTTAGCTCCTTTCATGATGGCTCCCCATGATTATAACTATATATGGAGTAACTTTCTAGGGGAGAATATTTATTCAATGTATCAAGTGGAGGGATAACTACCTCAACATTCCTTTCTCCCTTTTTAGTGTAGGTGGTTCAGGAATATGTTTTGGCCTTCTTACAGGGCTTAGCCTTATGCTTCTAAATAATCTCCTACTCTAACCCCTTTGCCTTGGCAATTGAAGGACAAGAATAATACCCTATTACCATAGGAAATTTGAAAGGATTATTGATCATTTTAGCTACGATCATTTCATGTGGTATAATTTTTTTTATCTTAGTTCCATCACCATCAACTTATCATCTAGATACCTCATCAACTTGTACAGAGACCCTGAGTACCCATTGACCCTGATATATGTGAATGTTCTAAATTGTATGATGTAGCACCATACTTTTCAATTACTTATTTGGATATCATAGACATCTTGTTGAGGCTCCTCAAGGGATAGAAAACACTGATCATGGGTTGAAAAATCAATTATGAAATCTACATAAATTATTCTTGGAACCTTCTAAGGTAACTTCTAGATATACTTCACATATTCTCATTCTTAAAGGGTTCTTGGTGATCCCTTGGAAATTCTTATTGTGCAATAGGCTATACATCAAGTAAGAAGACATGTAGAAAGTAATTACAAATGAATATTTATAAATAATTATAGATTTAAGCTACATCATTTTCATATCCATATTGTCACTGAGTATGGCCATCTAGTCTAGCTTATTCTTCCCTTCCAACACATAGATCATAATTAGGAACATCCATGGTTTGATTTTTTTTATGGTAGTCACCTCATAGATTCTGATAGACATGGAAATAATACACTAGGGTATTTCATTAAACTCTACCAAGTTCAAATTCTTAGACATTCTAGAGACCTTTTATCTCTTCTTTACCAGCCATCAAGAATTTAAAACATCCCATATTGCCTTATCATCCTTTTCAGCATACATCTAACATTCCTCTAAGGAGAGTGTAATGTTTTATGGTTAGGGGGAATTATAAGCATGGTAATAAGGGCCAAATGGGTGAAGGAGAACATAATTGAATGAATACCATCAACAATAGTCCTAGTGTCTAGTTGGTATGCTCGAGCACACACAATAATGAGTTCTGGGTATGGAGCAACTAGGGGGAATGCTACCATAGGTATGACATAACTCATGTCAATGTTAGAAACTACCTAGGGTGGATGTATTTATGTCAAACATTCAATAGGGCCCCAAATTCTAACCCCATAATATCTATATCCCTAATTGAATCCACATTTGAAACAATATTGCCCTTTACTGGGGTTGAAGATGCCACCATCTTTCTCTAGATCTCTAGTGTAATATCTTAATACCAAAAAAAATTTTCACTTGAAAAACCCTCAAGCTATCTCTTGAATCCTCTTAAATAACATAACACAAGGAGAAAATGAGAAACTTGCTATTTAATCTAGAGGGTTGTGCATATTAGAATTTGAAGGTTTGTGAAGAATTTATTGTAATCATGCTCCCATACCACACTTAGCTAGGGTACATAAATATTTTAAAGGTATAAATTTAAGCTTTGAATTCAAAGGGTAATTTTAGAATGAATAAAAATACCTATGTTATAATCCCTTGAATTTAAAGATTAGGGTTACCATTAATGCTCCAAAGCCCAACAACTAATCACCACCTACTCTCATTAATTATTTGAGTCTCATTCAAAAAAGAGAGGGAAAACATGAATATTTCCCTTTTATGCTAGGAAATATTCCTTATAACACATGGAATGACATTATTAGAACATACATCATGATACCTTTTTGGGCCTTCAAGGAATTTTGCACTTTCTCACTTGTTAATTTCCATTGGTGTAGTGACACAATAAGCCCCGAGCTCCTTATGGGACTAATAATGCCACATGTCATAATTTTACTTTACAATTCTAATAATTAGATCCTTTTGGGACTTTTTGGATTATACCCACCAAGTGGTAAGTGGGGCGATCTTCAAAAAGGGGTTAAAATTGAGAAAAATCTAAAGAGATACCATTTGGCATCACTTTTCTTATAAGTTTGGATATTTAGGCCCTGGGGACTTTAAGCACCTTGCCCACAAAAATGTAAGTGGGGTAATTTTATGGAAAGGCCCAAAATACCCAAATCCCTAAGAATCAACCATGTGTCTAACTTATTTATGAGTTTGGACTCTTAGCCATTTTTACCTTTTGCACTAGCTCTCTTTATTTGAGGAAGGGTGCAAGATCCCTCCAACCCTTGAAAACATTAATATAAGTCCCTTGAGATAAACACATGTCCTTCATTTATTTCATCATATTATTTATCACCTTAATCATTAAAACATATCAAGTGTAACTTGACAGTTTCATCTACGATCCTAGAAACCTCCCTTTTAAACATAAAGCAATAAATCCAAACACAAAGAAAGGCTTGGATATACCTTTATCTTATCATTGTGAATTATCCTACCATGGGATATTTAATTAAAATTTTGTGATTCCTTTAGAGCTATTGAGAGTGTCTTCTATCTTCAATAAATGCCCCTTGGGAATTTGGCAAGGAGTGGAAGAACACTCCCACTTGGTAAAATCAAGACAAAGGACATGATTAATTATGATCATGTATTCTGATCTTCTAAAATACTAGGGTAGGTGACTAAAACGTTGACACTCATTTAGTTTGGACACAAGAATTTTATTAATAGGGGCATAATTAATCTAATGTAATTTTAGGTAATAACATAGGCTCTTGCTCAGGGATGAGTACCCCCAGTGGGTACACATAGAACACTAGACCTAATGCATATCTATTAGGCCATGGAGTCAAAGGATTTCATCACAGAGGCAAGGAAAAAACATACCATGGGTAATCAAAGTTATAATAGGGAATCCAAAAACAACAAAAACAAAGGAAAATGAAAGACACAAAATAGACAAACATGAAGCACATCAAGGCCATAAATATAGAAATGACAACACACCATATACATATTTACAAAGGCAAACATGGCCTCAATCTAGGAAATGCTTGAGATGTCTACCATTAACTGGTAGTTCTTAAATTTCTCCATCAATATCTCTAAGATAAAATGTATGGTTACCTATTTGATAATAAATAGTGTAGGGACCCATCTATAGGGAATCAAATTTACCTTGGTTTCCCTTATCCTCATGCCTACTATCTTAGAGTAGAACTAGATCACTGACCTGAAAAGATCATGGGGTGAATTTCTTGTCAAAGATCCTTTTGAGATGCTCCTTGAACTTTATATGCCTCTCATGAGATTGTCTTCAAGAATTATCGAGATTAATAATTCAGTCAATCCTTTCTTCATAATGGTTTGTTTCTTCTTCATTCTTAGCTATTTGTTGCATGAATTGGTAAGTGGGCATCTGAAGATTCAAGGGAAAGACAACTTGAGTTCCATAAACAATCTCAAAGGGGATTTTCCTAGTAGATATCTTTAGAGTTAGCCTATCCACCTAAACAACAAACTTCAATTATTCATCCCATTTTCTCTTGTTAGCATCCAAAGTCCTTTTGATGATCTTCAACAAATTCTTATTACTAGACTCAACCTACCCATTTCCTTCAGGATTATGATTAGAGGCATATTATAAATCAATCCCATAATATTCACATAATGTACTTAGTTGTTTGGCTCTAAAGCACATAACATTATCATATATAATTTTGACTAGCACCCTAAATTGACAAATCACATTATTCAATAAGAAATCAATGACCACCTAGTGGGTTGATCTTCTAGTGGGGGTTACTTCAACCCATTTTGTGAAGTAGGTGATAGCCAATAGGATCCATTTATGACCAAAACTTTAGGTATCTAATATTTCACCCATGAAATCCTTCCCCCTTTCCTAAAAGGTCCCTCAATGGAGACTAGCTATCAGGGAAGTGATTCAGATGCCTTCATTCTCCTAGATAACTATTGACATTCTTCACATCTTCTTATCATGGTAGTAACATCTTTGAATAATGTGGGCCACCAATACTCGACCCTCAAAATTTTATGTGTAGTGAATTTAGGATTGAAGTGATCACCACACACATCACTATAAAACTCTATAATCATTAAAGAGATCTCACTCTCTACTAAACATCTCAAGAGAAGACCATCCAAGTTCCTCCAAGCTAGGTCATCTTGTAATAAAAGATACTTTTGGGATACCAGATTCAATGTCCTCCTTTGATTTTTATCTAAATGGGATGGATAATTCAAAGTATTTAGATAATAGACTATAAATTTGTACCATGGATATTGGTTTTACTTAGATTCAGGGTTATCAACCACCCTTTCTACATTATTCACCTCTATTGCCTATAAATTTGTTTCAGTCATTAGCTTAGCCATACCTATGCCTCTAACCAACTTAGTAATATATATCTCTAGGTCATATTCTTGAAGCTTGTTAACCCATTATCACCTTATATCAATAGATTTATTTTCAGTTAATATGTCCTTCACCATAGTGTGAGGGACATAAGCTACAATATATGAACTCAAAATGTAAGATTTGAATTGATTAATAATCTTTAAAAGAGAAAAGGCTTGTTTCTCCATTATGGTATATGTTATCTCAGATCCTTATAATGCCTTGATGAAAAAGGAAATTAGATTCTCATGACCTTCATCATTATTTTGTAGCACCATTGCAATAATAGTATGTGTAGAGGTAAATGAAAAGATTAGGAAATCTTTTCTATAATCTAGGCTAGCAAGTAGCAGGGTAGTTTTCAAATATGAATTGATACCTTAAAATGATTGGGTGGTCTTATCCTCCCACTTTATGGTTTGATCCTTATTTAACATTGAAGTGATAGGTAAGATAATCTCTACAAAGTTAGAAATAAACTGTCTAATAAAATTAATCTAGCCAAAGAAAGATTGAATACCTTTCTTGGTCTTTGGGATGGGTACTTTGTTAATGGCCTCCACCTTTTCAAGGTTTATGATGACACCTTGTTGAGATAAAATGTGTCCCAATAACTTATCCTTTTATACTCCAAAGTGTCATTTTTTGGGGTTGAGGGAAATCCCAAATTCCCTACATCTGATAAGCATTTTTTCCAAATGCACCAAGTGGTCACTTCTCTTTTTGGAATACACTATAACATCATCCTAGTATACAATAATGAATTGTTTGATCAAAATAGTGAAAGATACATCCATTTATCTCTAGAAAGTGGCACCTATAGTCATCAAACCAAAAGGCATTTGGACATACACATAGGTTCCTCACAGGGTAGTGAAAGTAGTCTTAGACCTTTCAGATTCCTTTAATACCACTTGGTTATAACCAAAAATGCCATCCAAAGTTGACAATAGTTTAGACCCATTGACATCTTGGAGCATGTTTTCCATGTTATGAAATGCATAATTATCCTTTAATGAAGCCTTATTTAAGTTTCAAAAATCAATACAGAGCTGAATGTCTCCATTTTTATTTCTAATAGGAACTAAGTTTTCTACCCATGATGAATATTTGATGGGTTGAATGATCCTAATGTCCCTTAATTTTTTCAACTCTTATTGCATTTTAGTAACCAAGATGGGATTGATGGGCCACTATTTTTGGTAGAATGGTTTTGAATTAGGGTGGGGAGAAATAACATGTTGGAATAAGTCTTCCAATATAATCCTTTAATTCTAAATATGACCATGATAGGTAGTATTGGTACCTTTTTAATGGCATGATGAATGCTTCCTTTTCCTTTTTACTCATGTTGGTACTGAGCCAAATATTCCTTGGATTTTATTTTGTCCCAATATTAATCTCAATCGCATCCTTTGATATATAAATGTTTTTAGATTTGACTTTGTCAGTTCCATCGAAGGTTGCTTCTAGATTAACCAATCCTCTAGGGATAGTATTAGTCTTTAACTAGATTATTTCTTTTCCATATAAGGTTTCTTTTCCATCACAAACCTATACCATAGAGTCCTAATCTATAATGGTTCCTTTAAACTCATCTGTACAACACAAAACCTCTTTATTTGATCATCATTATCAAACACTTGCCAATAATTGATGTTTTTTGGGATAGAGTGTCTTACCAATATCTCAATCTCATACTCACAAGAAGGATTTCCATGTTTAAAATTAAATTTTACATCCCTCTTCACAAGCATATCTACTATCTGATTAATCTCTTAGGCATGGTATTTAATATTAAAGGTGTCAAACCATTCTAAGTAGTCCCATAAAATGTTCCAGTAATGCTTCAACCTTTTCTACTTCATGGTGTAGATAGATCAGACCTATTTCACCACTAGTTCTGAATTTCCCTTAACCAACAACTTCTTGAATCCATATTCATGGGTGATCTAGAGGCCAATTAGGAGTGCTTCATATTCCATAATATTTTTTGTGCATTCGAAGGCTAATAAAAAAGAGTATCTATAAACCTAACCCTCTAGGGTATAGAAAACAACCCCAACCCCATTTCCAATATTTGAACATGATCCATCAAAATGCATGGTCTATATGGAGTCTTTATCATCGATACTAGGTTCAAGAGGTATCTCTATGTATTCAACACTTCCTACAAAATTCCCAATGTCTATATCCACATTCAACACTTCATTCAGTTGGTACTTAGGATCTTCTAAGACATGAAGCATTTAGTTGAACCATTTTCCTATCCAAAGGTATAATGGTATAGGACAGATCCATCTAAAAACTCCCCCCAAAACTAGTAGCCCATTTTATAGATAGAAACACACCCTATTTTGGTGGATAATCTACAATAACAACATCCATACTCAATAATTTATTAGGGTATTACATGAGCTACATTACCAATATTTTGACCATGCCAACAACAGGTACTTCTCTAGAATCCATGATGAGGCATCATCCATATGCTATAGTTATCCGTATGCAAATTTCATTTAGCAAAGCCAGTGGCATGATATTAGAAGATGCACTAGAGTCAAACATGTAGTTATGGAAAATTAGTCCATTAATTAGTAGGGTGGTATATAATGGGTTAACATCTATCTGACTCTTCACCAATGTTTTTCCCAATTATACCTCCAAGTGATGCTTGGGAGACTTGAGGTGTTTTTGCCTTCCACAAGGAGAGTGAGAGGAAGCTTAGATTCAACAATTTTATTGGTAGTGACTTTCTTTATGAATCTTAAATACTCAAAATATCTTTTCTTATGCTCTTGAATTATGAGTAATTCCATAAAGGGTACTATGACCTTTAGTTGACTTAATATATGGGCCACATCATAAATACTATATTTGGGCAAAGGAGTGTTATCATGTAAGGTTGTAACATTTTCATTTGTGATACATCTTTCAAGAGTCAGGGGAACAGAAGTAGGATAACTAGCATTCTTAACTTCAATTTTCAAGGGAGACTTCTTAGGTTCATCCTTCTTGGGAATGTTAGAAAATAAAGGAGTTTGATTCTTGGCCTAGGTAATTCTTGGTTTGACACTATAAGGTGTAGAACCAAGCTTGGTAAAACCTTGGGATTCCTTACTCCTTGTGGTCCTTTTTTTCTTTATTCTATACTTTAGGCACAACAATTTCTATATCTTTTAGAGGAACATTTTGGTCCTTCTACAATTATACTCCTTTTCTTGGGAAATTCCTACATGGATCATCAACTACTTATCCTCAATCGATGGAGGAGACTCTCCATATTTTTCTTTCATCATTGATCTTAGAAACTCAAAGTCATGAACTGGTAACTCATATTCATGCATCATGTTTATTTCATAGACAAAATTTTGGGGTGGGACCCTTACCTTTTCACATGCTCTCCAAAATGATTGACTACTGGTAGCACCCATTAAATTCATTGATGGATAAAAACCATCACATATTGTTTATTAAATTGGAAAATAAAACATTCATATGCTAGGTTATCCTCATAATCAGGGACAATTAAGGAACTCATAGCTTCCTCTTTAAAATTGTAACTTTTCATTTATTGGAAGTCAACAATGTAGATATCATCTTTTTTAGATGCAATTTTAAATCCATCTACATCTTGACCCCAATCACCAGCTATGCTACAAGGGGATGAGGGAGGAAACATTTATCACACTAATCAATGTCATAATTGACTATGTTGATTTTTATAGCCAAAGGATATGACACTTCCCTTCCACTTCCTTGATTCTAGTTTATTTCATGTCTATCATCCCTTTCCAATCCTTTTACCTTGTCATTATTCCTATCTTATAAATGTGGCCTACCTTGAACCTAATCTCAAGGATGATTATTTTCATCTCTCTTATGATCTCTCATATCTTCATGGTTAGAAGGACCCTGAGACAACCCCTTTTTGGATATAGCCAACTTGTGAGAGATCTCTTTCACTATAGTGGCTAGAGTCTTTACTATTTCCTCTAGGCCTACACTCTTGTGGGAGGATTGAGGCTTTTCAATATTCACTAGCTTGACATCATCCCTCTTGTTTAAAGGCTTACCCATAGCTCTAATATTATTTTCTATTTGGATAGCTAAATTGAAAGCAATCCTTAGATTTTTGGGATCCTTATCTCTAAGGTAATAGGCCACCTTCTTGTCAAATGCATCATAATAATTAATAAAAGAAGAAACATCACTAGGTATGATGTCTTTCAGTAGCCTCCTCAATACTTACTAAATATAGAATTGAAATCCTTCACACACTCATTAGGATTCTTCTTAAGGTTCTCAAATTCAGCAAGCAAGAATTTAGGGTCTATACTATCACCATATTGCATCTTAAATGCATCATTCATAGCTTACCATGTGTCTATGGATCCATCAGGGATGGATTTGAACCATTCCTATGCCTCATCCTCAAGTGTGTTTAAAAGAGTTTTATACACACATCTTCTAGATCAAATTCATAATCTTTAATGATGTTTAAGAAAGATTTCAAATGTTTTTCCCCATATACTGCATTTCTCCCTTGAAACTTAGGTAATATATTTATAATCTTATAGGGACCTCATTATGGAAACTAAGCATACCATTAAGGTTAATAAGTCTAAACCTTAGGATTGTAAATGGTCTATGTATATGAGCTAAACCTTATTACATCTTAAATGCATCATTCATAGTTTTCCATGTGTCTATGGATCCATCAATGAGGGATTTGAACCATTCTCGAGCCTCATCCTCAAGTGTATTCATAAAGAATTTTATACACACATCTTCTACATAAAATTCATAATCTTCAATGATGTTTAAGAAAGATTTCAAAATTTATTCCCTAGATACTGCATTATTCCCTTAAAACTTAGGTAATACATTTCTAATCTTCACAAGGACCTTATTAGGGAAACCAAGCATACCATTAAAGTTAATAAGTCTAAACCTTGGGATCCTAAATGGTCTATGTCTATTAGCCAAACCTTGATCATCTTATTCATTATCATTATCTACATTAAACATCCTCTTCCTCAAGTCACAGTCTCCCATTTCTAAATCTAAAGATGAAAATGAACTCAGGGATGGTTGAGGCTGAATACTGTGTGGAGGACTCAAAGGAGGGGAAATAGAATAAATCCTTAATGGCCTAGCAGGAGGGGAAATACTTCTTTATGGATAAGGAGCTTAACTCATGAGGAGCTTAGATTTCTTTGAGGTGCTTTGGTATCCTTCAACCAAAGGGATATTAGAGAAAGGGGTAAATATAATGAGGGATGAACTGATCAAGTCTTACTTGATTGCCTGAGTTCTAGCCCACAACAACTTTCCACACTTGTTTTCTTTTAGATGGAACTTTTAGCTTGAGGAAAAGCTCTCTTGATGTCCTCCTATGAAAGGAAGACCTAATACCCTCTAAATTTGTAGATCTAAAGAAAACTCTTCAAAATAGAGAAGAGTACATATATTGGGAACTGATATTTAAACCTTGATATAATGGAGTATCCAATATAAGCTATACTTCTAGACCAAAAACAATAAAGTTATACATAGTAACTAATGAGATACCAACCCTTATATACTGAAAACAACTTCAATAATATTGAGTATCTTCTCACAAAATAGAGGTGAACATCCCTAGTGGAGTCACCAAAAAAAATTTCTAAGACATTAATGAACTAAGGATGAATAACTCATTATGGTAACAATAAAGAGTGAAACAAATAAAACACTTATAACTCTTCTACAAGCATGTCTCCATAACAAAGGTAACAAAAGATCTCGCTGTCAATGACACTAAAAAAGTTTTGGTTCCTAGTTGTAAACCTCTATCAATCAACCTTGCACACTTGAAGAGGGTGGAAAAAAATATATGAAAAACTACTAATATGTTATTATAGTCAGGGAAGGGTTTAACATATAAAATAGACTAAATGGAGAAAGTGACTAGGAGGTATTTACAAAGGGTATGGTTAATTCCTTATTACTTTTGGCTCTATCTAAACCAAGGTGAGAAAACCTACTAAGGTAATTTTTTCATGTGAAGGAGTTTATCACTTAAATATTTATGAGGATTATTGGTACAAAAGGGGAAATATGACCAAAGCATAACCAAACTTATGCACTTCACTCGGGAAGGGTTATCATGAAAAATGCACAAATTGCTTTATGTCATATATAAGCTACTAAAGATAGATGAGAGTGTGGTTAAAATTTTCATTATGTCAATTATTTTGAACAATAGGTAATAGGTGAGAATTACATCACTAAGATTTATAGCATACATAATGAACACACTTTAAACATGTAGGGTTTTGTTCATCTACAAGGAAAACAACACTTATGATATGCTGATATCATGTTATCTATAGCGTAAAATAGGGTAAAACCATATTTATTTGAATGATGGATAAAGGTTTAGATAGCCAGTAAGTGAACACAAATAAGTTCAAAAAATAGATGTACTATCTTCATTAGTAAATGATATTTAGTTTAGAAATAGGTAAAATAAAATCATGAACAAATGATCCTCAAAAGTTTATAAGCAATACTACAAATCACCCTTCAAGAACCCCCTCTAGTTAAATTTATGAGCCAAGAACTACCCTTAAAAATGGTATCAATTCTCTATTCCAAAATTTCAAAATATAAAGGATTTTATACTTTAGTTGTAGACCCTAAATGACTACCATGAAGAAGAATACATTAGCTAACCAATATATCGAGTATGTAAAATAAAACATTTTACTTCAACAAAAAGAAGAAATAATAAACCATGAAAATATTTCATTTATCAACTAAATCAAAGCTGAATACAATATGTCTTGAAAATTATATAACATAACACTATGCAAAATAATTCTATAACAAGGGAAACATTTTGAATGTTTTCAAAGTTTGCCAATGATTTTACAATATAAATCAATTTGGCACCATAAAATCACATAGGGAGGACTCTCTAAGATATAACTTCAAACTCAAAAATTAACTGAACTTTATAAAGGGACAAACACCCTTATACAATTTTAGCTAAGCTTGGCACATTCCTAAAGATGCTTTAGCTAGAAATTATTTCATGGGCTTGGAGTCTATTGTAACAAACATGATTCCTCAAATTTGTGCTTGTGCTTCCATGATGATGAAAAACATGATACTCCACTATGGCAAAATATTTTTAGCTATACACATGGAGAATAATTCTTCAAGGGATAAAATAACCTTTGTCTTTGTGAAATCAAATAAAAAACATCTCTTTCCTATACACATGATTATTCAAAATAAATTTGAAAGGGACATGCCACTAATGCGTGGAGTACAATGGTTTCCTAGTGGGAAACAAGAAGTAAATAGACAGGGGAGGAAATAAAAGGAAAGAGGAATGGTACCAACTCAGAAGGAACTGAAATACCTAATCATGATATAGAATCAATGTTGATAAATGAATCCTTTGCCAACCTATTCTTGTATTTGGTGTATTTATTGATCATGGATGCAATATCCTTTTGGTCTAGGCTAGCTTGGTGATTGGATTTGATTCTATATTCCTCAATCCAAGTGGTGACCTTTTAAAGCATGACTTATTTTTTCCCCACTAATGTTTTGAGTTGGTCATAAGATTTCTCAGGTGATAGCAATTGCCTTATTTTTTTGTCATCAAAGGCTCCTTATGGTGCATCGATGAGGCTTTTCAGGGCAATGCTTATTACCTCTTGCATCAAGTCACCTACAACACTAAGGCTCACCATTTATCTAAGGGAAAAATGCCTATTTCCTTTGTAAAATTCTTGAGAGCCTACTCTTCCCCTTTCAAATCAAAGATGACATCCTTGAGCATCGTCAATCGATGCTTGATTGCTAACTGGTATTCCTTGGACCTTTTATGATCATCAAGAGTGATGATTTTCTCTACCACTAAAACATTAGTGCTCATACTACACATTTCATCCACCTTAAACTAGATCTTTTCCCATTTATTTATATTTACATCATAAAGGAACATCTAGGCTTCATAATCTCCCTTTTTATCCACTATGTCATCCAAGCATTCTAGTGCCTAGTGGATTATTTTTTTGGCTCTGGTGCTTAAATCTTTTTGCCATTATTTTATGGTGCATCCTCTAGCTTTCAAATCATCACCTTAGATAAGGTATAGTGATCCAATGGATAAAAGAGGAAGGCCTATAGCCTTAATGGCATTTGGAGTTACTTCCTGCATCTCATTTAGTAACTTTTATAAGTATTGGATCATAGCTTGGTTTTCTACCTTCAATTTTTCCATGGTGGATTTATCTTTATCCATCCTTTATGCCACCATGTTAGCCAATAATTGGGATCTATGATTCATCTCCTTTCATGATGGCTCCTCAAGATTATAAATATAGATGGATTAAATTTTTAGGGGATAATCTTTCTTCAATATATTAGGTGGAGGGACAACTACCTCAAAATTCCTTTCTCCCTTATCAATGTAGGTGGTTCTAGAATGTGTTTTAGCCTTCTTAGGGGGATTGGAATTATGATTTTGAATAATATTCATTACATCAATTCCCCCTATCTTTCTCATAATATCTTCATTCTCTTTTACTTTCTCTATGACCTAGAAAAGAGGCCTACTTTGAAATCCCACTAAAGTTGTAGACACTGTGGACAACCTTGAGATAATAAGGGGTGGTTTCAATGATGAACTAGCCATAGGGAGCACCATAGGCTTATGTTGTGGGATCAATAAAAATTTATTAATGTCTTCATCAATTTATTATTCTTTTCTATCCCTCTCCATTCTATGCTTCTCCAAATCTAGCTCTATTTGTTCCAAAACTTTAAAATCTGGCTGAGGCTAGTGGGACTTCATGAAAAATTTATCAATGGAGCTCCCCTATTCCATGGGTTGGATGGAAGGCCTTGTAACCACTTCACCTTACTTATTCAACTTAGTCCCTAAGTTAAAAGAGGCTATGGTAACTTCCTTGGTGCACTTAGGCAACTCTTTACCAATCATGGCCTCAAGACCTTTATTATGAGTCAGATCATGAAACTTGATGAGAGGAAGGAAACCTTGGGGTACTTCAATGGAATTAAAACTCCCTAAGATACCTTCTTCAACATATTTATTTGATGAATCCAACATATTATTTAATTTTGAATGGGAAAGGCTACCCTTTTATAGGTTTTCTCCCCCACCTTCCTCTATATTAACCCTCTCTGATGTTGAGTTTGACACCTTTGGAGGGGAAGAAGCATTCAACACTTCTCTGAAAACTGCCTATTCTTATTTTTATTTCTTCACCTTTGCATTACTAGTGGATAATTAGTCATCACACTCCAACTCATCCCCATTTCTTCCATCATATTTATGAATGTCCTTAACTTCATGAGCCTTGATTTAACCAAGTGACTAAAAAATGACATTTTTAACAAATACCTCTATATCTAGGGAAGTTATCTCTTTCTCAAGAGGGATTTGAGCCTAGGTACCCACCTCAGCTCCAACTTATAAAACATCATCAAAAGACAAAGGGTCATCTGAGGTTAGGGTACCTTCATCATCACCTTTGATTTTGACCATTGAGGGTCCTTCTTATCTAAACAAACCCATTGTCAAAACCTTTACTAGGGTTTGGGGCCTCTCCCTATGAGTCCTTACCACTTTTTGTGTAGGTGGAGCATGTGGGATTGTAGCTTGGCTAGCCATAAGAATGACCATTGGAATGGATGGTAATATTGGGGATTCCTTTTCTAAAATGGATATAGGGGTGGCACTAGCTAGTATGACCTACCCTATAAGAATCTTATCCCAAATTTTTACCAAGATTGTTATTTTTGAAAAGGATAACTTAGTCTTGGATTGTGTTGTATCCATTGGCTTTGTGAACTCATTATCCCTAATCTTGCATTTGACCTTACCTATTATAGTTGATGGGGGAGCCATAGGGTCACTACTATATGCTAGGAGGAAAGCCTTTAGCTCTTTAACCTCCCTCAGCTCTTGAAGGGTAGGAATATCATATACACCAAGGTCTACCCCATGCTCTTTATCCATCTAAGGGTTTTATTCATGATTTTTACTGATCTCCTAGGGATGGAATAATTCTCTTGAACACTAAAATTTGAATGGGTGATGGGCTAGTCTTCGATGTTGTTTATGTTGTACAAAGAAGACAATGTAAATTTATCATCCACCATGTCTTTGGGGATGGGAGAAATGTTGTATGCTATAATTTCTTGCACTATCAGCCTCATAAATTCTCATTTCTAAACATCTTATTTAGTGGTACAATAAAACTAGATGTCCTTATAATGTGATTGATGTAATATCACATTAGTAACCATATTTACCAACCACTTGATGCCATAATTGGGTCAGGGTGGGATCTTATCAAGTACATATAGGTCCACCTCCTACTCCAACCCCTTTGCCTTACCAACTAAAGGACATGAATAATACCCTATTACCAAAGGAAATTTGAAAGGATTATTGATCTTCTTAGCTACAATAATTTCATGTGGTAGTAACATTTGTTATCTTAGTTTCATCACTACCAAATTATCATCTAGATACCTTAGCAATTTGTAAAGAGACCCTGAGTACTCACTGACCCTGATGTATGTGAATGTTCTAAATAATATGTATGTGGTGCCATAATTTTTAATTAATTATTTATATATCCTCCTTATAATGTTTTTGATGTAATATCACATTAGTAACCATATTTACCAACCACTTGATTCCATAATTGGGTCAGGGTGGCATCTTATCAAGTACATATAGGTCCATCTCCTACTCCAACCCCTTTGACTTAGCAACTAAAGGACATGAATAATACCCTATTACCATAGGAAATTTTAAAGGATTATTTATCTTCTTAGCTACAATCATTTCATGTGGTAGTAGCATTTGTCAGCTTAGTTCCATCACTACCAAATTATCATCTAGATACCTTAGCAATTTGTATAGAGACCCTGAGTACTCACTGACCCTGATGTATGTGAATGTTCTAAATAATGTGTATGTGGTGCCATACTTTTTAATTAATTATTTAGATATCATAGACATCCTATTGAGGCTCCTCAAGGGATATAAAACACTCATCATGGGGTTGAAGAAGTAATTATGAAATCTAAAAATATTATTCTTGGACCCTTCTAGGGTAACTTCTGGGTATACTTCATATATTCTCAATCTTGAAGGGTTCCTAGTGAGCCCTTAGAAAGTCCTATTATGCACTAGACTATACATAAAGAAATAAGACATGTATAAATTACCTATGCATTCTTATTTAGAAAGAATTGTATCTTGGAGCTACATCATTTGCATATACAAATTGTCACTGAGTATGACCACCTAGTCTAGCTTCTTCTTCCTTTCTAACATGTAGATCATAATTAGGAACATCCATGGTTTGAAATTTTTTACAGTAGGTACCCCATAGATCTTGGTGGCCATGGAAGCAATACATTGGGGTAGTTCATTAAACTCTACCAATTTCAAATTCTTGGGAATTTTAGAGACCTTTTATCTCTTTTTTGCCAACCAACAAGAATTTAAAACATACCAGATTACCTTATCATCCTTTTTAGCATACACCTAGAATCACTCTAAGGAGAGTGTAATTATTTTTGGTTGGGGGAATTTTGAACATGGTACTAAGGTTAAAAGGGGTGAAAGAGAACACAAATAAATGACTACCATCAATAACAATACTAGTGTCTGGTTAGTATGCTTGAGCACACATAATAATGAGTTCTAGGTATGGAGTAGCTAGGGGGAATGATATCATAGATGTGATGTAACTCATGTCAATGTTAGAAACTACCTAGGGGGGATAGGATGATATAAAACATTCAATAAGGCCCCAAAATCTAAACCCATAATATCTATATCCCTAATCAAATCCAAAATTGAAACAATATTTCCCTTTACTGGGGTTGAAGGTGCCACCATCTTTATCTAGCTCTCTAGTGCAATATCTTAATACCAAAAAAAAATTTCACTTGAATAACCCTCAAGCTATCTCTTGAATCGTCTCAAAGAACACAACACAAGGAGCAAATGATAAAATTACTATTTAATCTAGAGGGATGTGTACACTGAAATCTAAAGGTTTATGAAGAATTTGCTAAAATCATGCTCTTACATCGCACTCAAATAGCACACATAAATAATTCAAAGGCACAAACATAAGATATAAATACAAAGGGTAATTTTATAACTAATATAAATACCTAAGTTATAATCCCTTACATTTCAATATTAGGGTTACTATTAATGCTTCAAATCCCAATGGCTAATCACCACCTACTCTCATTAATTGTTTGAGCCTCATTCAAAATAGAGAGGGAAAAAATGAATGTTTACCTTTTATGCCAACTGATCGTCCTTATAGAACATGGAGTGACATGAGTGGAACATACATCATGATACCTTTTTGAGCCTTTAGGGACTTCTGCACTTTCTCACTTATTATTTTCCATTAGTGTAGCAATGTAATAAGCCATGAGATCCTTTTGGGACTAAGAATGCCATGTGTCATTATTTTAATTTAAAAGTATAGGCATTCAAGGAATTTTTAGATTATTCCCACCAAGAGGTAAGTGGGGTGATCTTCAAAAAGGGGCCAAAACTAAGAAAACCTTGAAGAGCTATCACATGGCATAACTTTTATTATAAGTTTGGATATTTGAGCCTTGGGGAATTTAAGCACCTTACCCACCAAAAGGTAAGTGGGGAAATTTTCTAAGAAGACTCAAAATACTTGAAGCCCCAAGAATCTACCATGTGTCCAACTTAGATGTGAGTTTAGACTCTCAGCCATTTTTACCTTTTGCACTAGCTCTCTTTATTCAGGGAAGGATGCAAGATCCCTCCAACCCCTGAAAACATTCATAGAAGAACCTTGAGATAAACACATGTCATTAATTTGGTTCACCAAATTATTTATCACCTTAATCATTAAAATATATCAAGTGTAACTTGATAGTTTTATCTAGGGCCCCATAAACCTCCATTTCGAATACAAAGCAATAAATATAAACATAGAGAAAGGCTTGGCTATACCTTTATCTTATCACTACAAATTATCCCACCATGGGATCTTTAATAAATATTTCATGATTCCTTTGGAGCTATTAAGAGTGTCTTTTATCTTCTATAAATTCCCCTGAAGAATTTGGCAAGGAGTGGAAGAACACTCCCACTTGGAAAAAATAAGGCAAAGAACATGATTAATTAAGAACATGTATTCCAATCTTATAAAGGACTCGAGAAAGTGACTAAAACATTGACACTAATCTATTTTAGACACAATAATTTTATTGATAAATCCCAATTAATCCAATGCAATTTTTGGCACTAAAACTATCCACAGTCTTACATAGAAAATTGCAAAAGAAAAACCCAAGGGGTACAAAATCAAGATTGGTGAGAAGAAGGATAAGTAATGGTAAATCAAGGATGTGGGTAATAATATAGAAAATATGGTAATTTTTGAGGGATACCAGGTCTTATCCATGGTTTTATAAATCAACTCATGAATGATATCCCATGGGGAGTGATCAATAAGCAAAAAAATATTGCCCAAGAGGAAATATGAAGGAAAAGGAATGAAAATGGGAGTGTAAGATGCAAGACTTAGGAATTTTATGAGAAGACCTTAGGAGGTAAGAATCATAATAAGGACATGAAAAGACACTAAGTGACAAGTGGTCATCTATGTATAAAGAATAACTAGCTTGTTATAGACACAAATATTTGTAAGCAAATAAGTGTGCTACTAAGATCAACTCATGACGGTAGATTGGTACAATGAAAATTAAAATGGACCTACCTTCCCACAATGTGTTACCCACTCCTTAGGACCCCTTATAGAGCCACTGGTCTACTATGAAAATTAGGTACTTACATGAGAAATTAGGCAGCACTAAAAGATTTTTTTAATTCTCCTCTTCTAATCTACTATCCTACCACACCCCAAAGGACCTTGGCTTTATCTTGAGGACAATTATGGAGTTTGAGCTTCGACTCAAAGAAGGAGATGTGATTTGAATCACATCTTTTAGTGTGATTAGATTCTTAAGAATAATTTTGCCTTTTTGATATAATTGCCTTTTGTTTAAATGATTTGGATTTTAGCTTTCTTTTGAAGGATTTTTAATATTCCTCCTCCATACATATTTGGAACAAACAATCATGAGAGAGATAGTGATACACATGAATGAATTATAGGCTAAGGATAAAGGAAGCTAAGTAACCTTAGAAAAAATATTGAATATAAAACTTAGGCTTGATAATGAACTTAGCATGTGATCTCAAATCTCAACCATGCATATGCTTATTTTACATAAAAAGGAGGAAGGGAAAAAGGAGATCCAAAGGAGGACTGGTGAAAATAAATAGTAATGAGAAATATTTCTTGTGAATTTATCACATGGTAATAGGAGATAGTAACCAAAGGGAAGAGGGTAAGTATAACCAAGTAACCATGACATCTATCTGTGAAAAATAAAGATAAGAAAGCAATCAATCATAAAGATATAATGGAAGAATTTTGAGAAAAACTCTAATGGAAAAGAAATCAATGATAAGGGAAAGATAATTATATGTGAAATGTAAAATGATAACATAAGCTAACTATAGGTAAAAATGGAAAAACATGATATAAGATAAGAATAATTTTGACATAGTGTCAAATGATATAATAGGTAAAATAAGATTGGAGCATAGGTCCAATCCAAAAATAAATGAGAAAGCACCATGCATGTGCTCATAAATATTGGTAAATATATCCACACACATTATCCAATAAATCAAATAAGTCTCTATGAAGATTAATGCATACTGTAGATAAGGTTTCATCAATCTTCAATGAATATTAGGCAAATACTTCTTTTCTAATCTGCTTAACCAAAAAAGTAGGGATGCTCAAAACATCATGTTGAGGAGGAAAATTAGGAAAAGGTTGGTTAGGAGAATGCATGAATATAAGATCTATAGGTTAAGAAGGAATCATAGGTGGGGAATGATCCAAAGGTGAAGGACTCATGGGTGGAGAAGGATCCACATTGGAGGGAAGGTCCACAAGTGAAGGGATCATAAGTGGAGGCACCAAAGGTGGTGAAAGGACCACAAGAGGTGATGGAACCATTGGTGGATCTAAGGGAGAAGAAGGAGGAGCCTTCTTATGAGAATGACCTATGAGAGGAATCGTAGAAGGTTTAGAGATGACTATAAGGTGATCCTTGAGATGTTGTTCTATAATGCGGCAATGATCAGTGTGATGTGTGCCACATAGGTGCTATAAATAATATACCTTACCATACTTAGGAAAATATTCAAGAAGTACCTTTGGGGGAGGTATGGCTTTGTCTAAGGATAGGGAATAAGGATTCAAGGTATCAAGGTATTTTCACAACTTATGAAAATGGGTAGATGAGTGATTATCTATCCCATGAAAGAAATATATATGCTTATGAGTGGTTTTATGATCACTCATGGAAGGAGGTGAAATAGGAGTAAAAGAAGCTGAAGAGGACTCACTAGCCCATTTGGTAGGAAATGGAGGCATCATAGGTAGTGAAATTAAACCATCACTAAGAGAGGTTGATGATGATTAAGGAGTGGAACTAGGTTCAATAGGAGGAACACTAGGATGAGAAGCAAGAAGAGACTTAACAACAACACGAGTAGAAATAGGTTAAATTATAATAGAAAAAGGAATGAGTTTAATTATATATGGCCCTACTAAAGTATGGGTAGGATATATAAAAGGTATAAATATGACTACCTTATGTGTGTAAAAATGATAAGGTCTAGTCATATCATGATTCAAGAGCATGGTCATAAGTGGCTCCTCAAAAACTAGAAGTGTTGGTGGCATATCTACCCTTTTGATAAAGAGGAAAAATGCAAGAATCAAGAACTATAAATGAAAGGGAATGATTAGATACAAAAAAATACTTAATTAAAGAAGAGTGTTAATGAATAATATCAACATCATAGGCTTGGAAAAGGCCACCTAAAATAGGATCATCTAAAGAATAACCATCATCATAATATAGAGTATGAAGATCAATGACATAGGTCAAGATGACCTTGTCATCATAGGAAACTTGGTGAATAGAGTGCCTATTCTTGGTTAAGACTATGCAAATGTCATCACAAGGAGGCTTGAGAGAATGAGGCTGAAAGGAAGTAGGAAGTTGTGAGATGAGATGAGGTGATAGATTGAAAGTTTTGATATTTAAGTTAATCTCTCTGGGATCATCATCATCAGAGTCTAAAAGGTTGGGAAGAATGTTACCAATGAGCTTAGGATGTCTATTGTAACCTCTATTTGATTTGAGAAGAAATTTTAGATGTTGTAACTCATGGAATGAAACACTAGGCAAAGGCTCAAGAGTAGGAATCTTGAAGACACCATGATCTTGGAATTATTTGAAATTCCAAGGGTTTATGTCTCCTTAAATCCTATAAGAGGCTCCATTTTGAGGAAATTTAATGCATTTTTAGGTGGATGATGTGACAACTCACATACGATGAGTCTATGGCCTACCAAACAAGATGTTATACAAAAGGTGAAATTTGAAGATCATTAACTTCACACAAATGGTGATAGGTGGGATAGTAATGGGATGTCACACACCCCTAAAGGAGGCATTTTCCTTCTATTGTATCCTTGACATGTGCTATGTGTAGACTTGAAATTACATTAGAAATAACCAAGATTTTTAATGAAATAAAGGGAAATGACATAAGTACCAAAAGACACATCAATCAAGGCTGATTTTACTTAGATATCACTGATTTAGACACTAATAAATAATATAGGATCATATGTACAAAGTAGAATCTCATCTAGAATCATAGATATGATAGGAAATCATAAATAAAGATAAGTGTCTATAGTTTCATCAATGTTAATAAACACACTCTTCACATTGCTTTAAGATACTATCCGTAGATCCAAATAAAGTGGCCTCCCATCCTAATAGAGGAAGGCAAGGGATATTTATCTCAAATAAGAGTTACATTAGGTGATTTATATGATTTAGAGATATCCTCATGAGTTTAAGGAAAGGTATTTGAGAAGGAAGATTAGTGAGTTTTATAATGGAATCCCACTCATCATAACCCATAAAGATATTTTTAGATATAGGTGCATAATGATTAATAAGATATTTAGAAGGTGGATTCAAAGAGAATTGAAATTTATGTTGATAAGAATAAGAAGGTTGAGAAGAAGGTTGTAAATCATTTAGTGATAAAGAAGTAGTTAGTTTAGATTTATATTGAATTTGGGAAGAAATGTTAGTATAAATTGGA
The DNA here is from genome assembly GCA_037957365.1 of Torreya grandis. Lineage (NCBI taxonomy): Eukaryota > Viridiplantae > Streptophyta > Pinopsida > Cupressales > Taxaceae > Torreya > Torreya grandis. The sequence continues at coordinate 721,290 of JARHVA010005199.1, read as the reverse complement.
TTGTCATTAATATTAGAAGATGATGGGAGAGAAGTAGAGATAGCATGAGATGTGTCATCTAAGGGAGAATCATAAATTAGATCATAAAAATAAATAAGGTCATCTTTCCCTAATTCATTAAAATGAGTTGGAGAAGAATCCTAGATAACATGATATGTCTTATGGGAAGGAGGAGTGTATATAGGTTTTGAATCAATAAAATCCACCACTCTTTGCATATTGGTCATGCTAACCACATTTTCTTCAAAATTTGGTTCAAAATGACTTTCTACATTATTGGTGGAAGAAGTGGGCTTATATTGACCTTCTTGGATTGGTTGATGATTAGGTAAGGGGTCTTTATAGATATCTAAATGAGCATTTTCTTGATTTAAGTCTTGAGTTTTATCATGTAATTTATACTCTTTGAAATTAATCTCATAGTCTTGTTAAAACTTACAAATAATGGAATCATGATAGAAATTTGGGCCAAGAAAAAATTCCATAGCTAAATTGTGGAGCTATCTACAAGTCTCATGAGAATGATCATAGCTAGCATGAAGCCAAAAAAACTTATTAGGTTCATACCATTATTTAATAAGTTGATTAGGGTTAAGATCTTGTAGAAGAGGCCTAAGTAGACATTTAAGAAATTTAGCTAAGAATAAAGGTTTATGGACATTAATTTTGTTTGTTGAGAAATGAGGATTAGTGTATTATTGAGAAGGAGCTAGTTCTAAAGAATGGGCAGGAATGACAGCTTTAACATTATGAATGGTGTTAAAAGATTCAATAACACCATCATTGGTAATATTTCAAGTTTTATTATTTATTAATAGAAGAGGGCCTAAGAAAGGTTGGGGTGGCTCAAATTGATGCATGATGAAATCTTGTCTTTTGGATTGATTGATAGCTTCTTCTAAGGTAAATGGAGAAAGGGTAAAATCTCAATAATGTAATTTAGGAAATAAAGTATTTTTAAAAATATGAAAGAGATTATCATCTACCATGTTATGTTCACATTTATTTGACAAAGTCTTCCATCTCTTGACAAAGGCTTGGGCAGTTTCATTTTTTTTTTTACAATTAATGAAATGGGATAAAGTGTTCTTTGGAAGATCAACATTTTGAAATTATTATACTAAAGCATTTACTAAGTCTTACAAACTAGTGATAGAATGTATTCTAAGTTGATTATACCAATCCAAGGCATCACCTGTAAGGGTTTTGGCTAGGAGTTTGGTAGTGGAAAAGGTATTTAACTTGACCCAATCCTTTTAAATATTTCCAAATGTATTGTGGTGAATAGTAGGATTAGTTGACCCATTGTAATAAATTATAGGTGTTATACCTCCAATGTCAATGTTAGTAATTTGGGTGGTAAGAGGTTCATTTTGTAAATGCTTGATGGATTTGTTGACTAATGGAGATTGAGGGATGAGATAACCTTGAGAATATTGAAGAGGAGGAGGAGGAACACTTTGGTTATGTGTGCCTCAAGTCATTGTTGAGGATTGGATTCAAGATTAAGAAGGTGGTTTTGCATTCTCATAATTTGATTCATATTATGAGCTTGGAATGTGTTTATTTGATTGAGAGTTTGAAAAAATAGTTAATGAGTTTGATTAGTGTTATGAGAAGAAGTAGAATTGGATTTTTTGTTGGAGTTAGTGGCTTGGGTACCACTACTAATGTTGATATGAGCTTGAGAAGAGCTATGAAAATTTGAGGTACTAGTGGTAAAATTTGCCTGTGAAGAAAAATATGGACTAGTAAATGGGTGAGAAGTTGAAGCACTAGAAGCATGAGTGTCTTGGGTATAAAATAAAGCACTAGTGGATGGATTAAAAATAGTGGATCTTGTGAGAGGCCCACTAGATGTAGAACCTACCATGTTAGTTGAGATACTAGGCATGGAAATGGAAGAACTTAAAGAAGAAGATGCCATGGTATAAGAAGGAGTCAATATTGAAGGAAGAGGTTGAGAAACAAATAAATTGGCACCCCCAAATCTAGTTGAAAAAGTGGGAGTATTAAAATGAGGCTCTTCAACTTGATGGCTAATCATGAGGTTATAAATGGTGGAAGGATCCTTCCCTCTATGTTGAGGGAATTCCATGATAAAGAAGAGAATTTAAGGAGTATACTCTAACTCAAACTAATCCTATAAAATAAGAAGAGGGTTTTGATACAAATAGGTATAAGGAGGGGTCCCATAGTTCATCATGCGGGATACAATATGAACATTAATAACATTCACAAAATGAGATCTACTTTGTCTATGAGAGACCCTATAAGGATTGGTTAATTACATCATGTATATTGATTAAACTTTAGTGTTGTCACCAAATAGAAAGTCCAAGATGAAAGGAAAAGAAGTAAGATGAGAAATCAAAGAATCAAAAAGTGATTAAAATAGTACTAGGTCAACCTAGTCAACCTAGTGCAAAATAATGCCAACCCAATTTAGTGAATAATGATTGACAGAAAGAGGTAAAAATGTTGTAAATAGCATGATATCAACCAAGTTGACCTAGCACAGCGTACACGGGATTAAAAAAAGCTGGTAATAAGCTATGAATTGAAGCAAGATAATTGAATGTAATGTAAGAAAGTAGTAAATACTAAAAAGGAAATAAACAGTCAATTGAATTGGCATTAGCCAATATAGCTAATGTACATAGATAAAAATATTGTAATAATGTTGGATAATGTAAGATTTTGCACAAACAATTGATCAAAGAGCAAGAAAACAACTTGAAAGTAAAGATAGCTACTTGGTCAACCTAGAATGTTGATTAGATTATTGAGAATGATTTTAAATTAAAAGGGGAGATTGGCTATAAGCAAGGTACTAGATAGAAATCTATGGAAAATTTTAGATAAGTTTAATATGAAAGAGATTATAGTGTAAATGATATAGGCTTGGTATTGAGGCATACCCCCTCACTTCACACACTATATTAATAAGGATAATTGTTGCTTATCCAAAATATACCATTAACCATAATTTATACTTGACTAGAACATCAAGTCCGCTTCCCCCTTGGTGATGAAATCCAAATAGGTAAACCTAGGTAGTCAAATGTTGAAATGCTTATTGTTGTTTATGTGGTTTGGCCATGCACACAAAAGAATAGAAAAAATGAAACCAAGTGATTGATTGAAAATCCCATAATTAGTCTATGTGAACTATTCTAAGCATGTAAACAACTTAAAAGAAATATGTGAATAACATATATGGTTAATTCCAACTTTGAAACAAGGTATAGTTGAGAAACTATATGGACAATCATACAAAATAGGTTCTATAAGGTTGAAATTTTAATACAAAAGCAAAGTCTAAAAGTGAACTAGGTAAGTTAGGTCAACCAAGTTATTTCAAAAAACATAGAACATAGAACTAGGTCCACAGGGTTGACCTAGTTGATTGTGTGGAGACAGTTTTGAAGACTACAAACTTGAAATGAAAGAATATAAAACTAAATATATAGAGGAAACAAAAATTTACCTAAATGGTTTAGAGATGAAAATTAAAATATTGATGATCTGAGATATTGGAGAAAATTGGTAGTAACTTACAAACTGGGTCAAGCTGGTTGAATAAGCTGTACAAGAACTTGTTAAAAAAGTGTTGAAAATACACTAGGTCAACTTGGTCAACCTAGTAGGCTAAAATAAAAGTGTTAAATGTGCACTAGGTTGAGCTAGTCAATTTAGTTGATTAAATAGAAGTTTTCAAGTCTATAAACCTATACAAGGTCAAGTTGGTCGATTTAGTTGCCTATTCCTACAAACTTGTGCATAGTGATAAATAACTAGGTCAATAGGATTTATCTAACATAGTAAAGATATGATAAAAATAGTGATGAATAGAAATGAAAAAAATCTTTAAAGGGTTTGATTCATGTTGGGTTCATTAGAATGTATGCAATTAGAAATACATCATATCCATAAATTAATCCTGGATCAGATGGGATAAAACACACCTACACTTTCGATTGGGGGTATACAATTGTTAAGAAGGAGCATGAACAATGTGAGGATCCACTAGATCCAAATAGGGGATCACTTGTCACAACACACCATGTGAGTAGGGTTCCAAAGCCTACAATCTAACATAATTGTACAACCACCCTAAAAGAGTCTTACGATTTAATATTTCACTAATTAAATTAAAAGAAAAGTAAATCTAATCTAGTTCACACAAAATCTTATGGCATGAAGTGGGGGTTAGAAATAAAAAAAATAAAAAACTAAGATAAACATATATAGGAGAGATATACTCACTTCAATCTATATAGAATCCTAATATATGGAAGAGAAGAATACAAATGCACCATCTATCTACTCTTACAAAAGAGGAATAAAGTTATGAATACTTACCTTTGAAGATGAACCCATCAAGCCTCAATATCCTCCTTGGACAAGGTGATTCATAAGAAATTATCATGGTATGTAAGGATAACTTAGATAAATTAGCTCTAGGCTACACAACCTATCTAAGCATCTAAAAGACTTATCCACAAGATGAGATCACAAAGAAAGTATTGAACCCTAAATATTTATTCCCCAAGTAGAATGGTCAATAAGTAGATGTTCATCCACACTTATTTTATTAATTATTATCTATATCAAATGGTGGTAAATGACCTTGTATATAAGTAGTATCTTACCCTAAAATCATTTGGATATGTCAGCTATGCTAGGTTGATCTGGGTGACCTAGCCCATTTTCATTCTAACTCACTAAGTTTGTGGTAGGTTTGTCAAGAGTCAAACAAACCAAAATAGAGAAAAAGTCCCTAAAATATACTAGGTTGACCTGGTCATCCTAGTATAACTGATAGGTCAAAAGGGTGCCAAGGTAATAAATTAGGGATAAAACATAGCAATTGATATGAATAGATAGAACTAAGAAGAATAATTTTGGGGTTCAATGGCTTTAAGAGGCTAGTGTGTGGATGGTGAGTGGTAAAAGGAACAAAAATATTATGAAGCATTGATGGTCTACCCACCCCTTTCCTAGTTTAGCCCTTAAGGCATGTACTAAGATAGATTAAGAATTGATAGGTTCTTGTAAGATACGAAGTGTCAATAAGTGATAAAAGTTTGAAAATATTATATGTATATAGGGTCCATAACACATCACAATATTGAGAGTTGGAATATATAGAATTATGTGAAACCTTTGAAATCTTTAAGAGAGAAATGATTGGAACATTTCAAATGATGAATCTTCTAGATCTCCCTCATGAATCTATCCCTTCTTGTAGACTTCCAATTCCTAACACCATTTGTGTTAAAATTGTCAATCTTACTCAAATTACACTCAAAAGCATATTTTAGGCCAAAATCCATAAAATGCCCTAAATGGTTTGAGCTTGTCAGTTACAAGTGCCTGTTTAGGTCAAAAGTATCCTTAAATAGGGAAATACATTTTATGGGCCAACTAACTTTGATCAGATCATTTCGAGTCAAAATGAAAATTTTGCCATTTAGTGCTCTGGATCACTCTTTTTTTCTAATTCATTGGTACACATCATGTACCTTTGTTATTTATTATTGACAACATCCTAAATGGTAATACAACTCCAACACATCTAACATCACCTTCCAATTCCTCTCTAGTCAAATTATGACCCAATAATATGACTTTTTGACCATTTTTGATTAATTGAGGGTCAATTTTCAAATAATTGCACAAATGTTGATTAACCTTATTTAAGGATAATTAATCCAAATCAAGAACTTAAGTGGATTTTCCATAAGAGTTGTTGAATATTTATTTTTTAAAATTGATTCCTATTAACTGCATCATCAGGTGATATCATTACTTGGGAAGACATCCCTAGGCTATAAATGCCACAAATATAAAGATTATGGGTCACCCATGCCTAGTTAATGCTCCCATTCCTCTTTAATTCACCTTATTTCAAGTTCATGATGAAGATAATTATGGATTTACTTCCAAATATTAAGATTATCCATAGCCACACATCTCAATATTGAGATCGATGGTCATGGTTGATCCTAACCAATCTCAAAAATCTATAAATAGAGAGGCCATGGACATGAATTTTAAGCTCAAATATTGCAAAGTTATAATGTTAAATTGTTTCCACAAGGTTTTGCATTTGATCATAGATTTTTCTTACAAGCTTCATTGATAGGCTAGTTTAGTGATTTGGAATCAAGAGCCTAGATTTTATAGAGTGATCTTGAGGCATTGGAGGAGCTTACCACCATTGATGATAAAGATAAGGATGATTAATCAAGGGAGAACATGTTTTCAAGACACATAGGTATAGTGAATCCATTTGGGAAGGTAATATGGTGTTGTTTTATTTCATTTGTTTCTTGCTATCTTTTGTAATTCTCATAGGAATAAATAGGCTTGGTTAATTAGTTCTTTATGCATGTTTCATTATTTATAGATTAATACTTGACTAACTTGATTTGTAATCCTCTCTACATCTTGACATGCCTGATGGGATGAGATGCATCTCACACCTAAATAAGATCAATTTGTAAATCTAAAATATCTATTTAGACCCTTAAAACTCGTGCAAATTGATTTTCTAACTTTATTTTGCCATTTTTTTGTCACAATTTTACACAGTAACTGACATCAACAAGTAATACCAACATCAATTACCTAGCTTAATCAACATCAATTAGTAGAATCGACATCGGTTAGATATTGATTAGCTAAAGTAATTATTTTTAGTTGTAATAACTGACATCAATCACTAAGTTTTTCCAAAAGCATAGAATCGAGAGCTATTTTTCCAAAGTTTATTGTCTCAAACCAAAAAAAGATTCAAAGCTAAAGGGCATGCTAACATTATTGCTATAGGACCAAGCTTTACATTTGATAAAAACATGTTTAAATCACCTTTTTCATACTTAAAAATCAATTAGGAACTTTGTTTTGGTGTTTAACAAAGAATTTAGATGTTTTGGTGAATGTTTTCAAAGTTTGAAACAAAGACCAAGGGGTCAAATGAACACCACAAAATATTTCATTTGGGCTTAAAATTGAACACACTTGTCAATTCTTATTTGTAATAATTGTTTAATTAGGTTTTGTTTGGAAAAAAGAGGAATGTTGTGTGTATGCTCTTCCATTTGTCCCTTTTAGGGAACCCTTATAATCAAAAGCACCATTCCTATTGTAAATAGCCTAGTCCAAGGCTTAGAAAGAATGCCATCTAAATCACTCCCCAAATACTCACCAAAGTTTGGGTGATCTTGAAAATAACCCTAAAGTCTTTATATTTTATGCTTTCTTTATTTTCATGTAAACTTGGCTTATGAGGGGGATGCCATTACCTCCCATGAGTTCTTTAGGGAAGCTTTGACCCAGGGTTTCACCTCCCATCATTGACTTCATTTGACTCTTTTGGAGTTGCACATGGGACGTATCTACATTTGAGAATCACACTACACTGAGCAAACAATAAGATGTAGTGGTTTTAAAAAGGACTAGACCTTTTTACAACTAGATAATGCCATGGTCACCCAATTTTTATGCTTGTCTTTTACATCATTTGACATGAAAGTCATTATACAATTTATTCCCATAGAATAACCAAAAACTTGGTAGTTTAGTAGACCCCACTTTGTCATACCTTGTTAGTTTAGACTTAAGATGTTTGTTTTTTGTCATTAGCTTAGTTGGTCTTGATTTATGTCTAAAACTACTTGTTAACTCAATGAACTTAACCAAATCACATTGTCCTCAATTTTCTTGAGCAAGGGAGGCATTACACTGTCCAAATGGAAAATTCACCTTTCCTTTGTTCAAATTGTTGTCAAAAACTTTGTGTCATGTCATCCACTTTGGTGTAGTCATGATGCCCAATTGAGTCTAAATCTCTTACCTAATTTTTTTAAATCCTTCATTTATAATCCACATTAAAAATTAAACCTTTCTGAGTTCTAAGGGTTGGTGTGTCAAAGTGGGTTTTCCACCTACACACTAAGATTTTTTTAACTTGGGTTCAATTTTCCATTTGGATCGAATGTCATTTATTAAGATTGAAAATCACATCATCATCTTGGTGGACTCAAGTCATCTTGTGTATCACTCATGCTTTGAGTCCTATAACATATTTTATCCTACTAGAATCATGTGGCAATGTTGTGTTGCCTATTTGGTCCTAGATTTTTACTTAGTGTTTCACATATGTTTTTACATCTTGAGTTGTTTAGTCCATTTTGTCTTCTTCATAATCTAGAGAGCTTTCTTCTAAACTTGTAAAGTCAACTTGTTAAGTTGAAGCTAAATTTTACAGTATGGGTGTATCACAAAGATCTAGGTTTTGGTGTACTAGTTTTCACCTTAGGTCTTTGAGTTACCTTACTCTCTTCTAATCTATATGATTTCAACTTTACCAAAGGTTAAGTAAACTTGTGAACCAAATATTATAAATTATGTGTGGTTTCAAACCACCCCCCGTTATAGTATCATTGGTACATTGGTTATTTATTTAAAAGAGAACAAAAACATACTTTGATTGGTTTCTGAAGCATTGGTCCAAAGTTAGTCAAACATAGAAAGAAGCTCTTTTAGACATGACTCAAAGGTTCACTTATAGTGGGGCCTCTTATGGTCTTAGTTATGAAGGTGAGAAATTTTATGATGGTCAAGATAACCCCATTATTTTTTATGATTTACCCACAATAATAGGATATAAATATGATTACAATGGATATCAACCCCAATAAGATCAAGACAAAGCCCTTCTTAGATTGATAGAATCAGGTGCTAGACTACCTTCTAATTTTCCTACAAAAAAATTGCATACCTTAGTTAGAGAAGGAGAACAATGATGGCAAGAGCAAGATTTTGCATAAATGGACATACCTTCTTCCTCTAACAAAGGAAAGGAAATATAAATAGAGTCAAACCCCATAAATCTAGATCTTCTAGTTAAGATCAAGATAATAAGTCAATGATATACAGATCAACTTGTCACAAACTTAACTAACTCCCTAGTTGCCACTACAATTCACAATAATGCTTTGAAAGAGAAAGAAAATGTGATTGAAAGTATGCAACAAATATTGGATGAGGACATTACCATAGTGGATCAAGGCAATCTAAATGAACAATTAAAGTGACAAGAGACAATACAAAGTGTTCCATTTGACATAGAACATATGTTCTTCAATCATCAAGAACCTCTTGTTACTTTACAAAATCATAAACCCAAACATTTAGTTTGAATTGAGGAAATCCCTTAAGAAAATTTGGCTAGTTCTTTTCAACCAACCCAAAGATTGGTAAATAAACATAGAAATTTCCAAAATCAACAAAATGCAAAATAACCAAATTCAAGAAATGTTTTACAATCTAAGAATCAATGGCCTATGTTCTCAACTCAAGTAGCAAATTAGAACTAAATCATGGATTGAAAGGTATACGCTCCTTATAGATCCACACAAAACTAGGGGCTCATTGAACCCTAATAGAAATAAAACCAAGGGCACATTCCAACCTAACAAAAATAAAACTAGGGGCACATTCCACCCCAATAAAAACAAAACTATGGGCACATTACACCCCAATAACAAGAAAACTAGGGGCATACTCCACCCCAACAACAACAAAAAAACTAGGGGCACATTCCACCCCAATAGCAACAAAACTAAGGGCCCATTCCACCCTAATAGCAATGAAACCAGGGGCACATTCCACCCCAAAAACATCTTATCCAATCCACAAATACACTAAACATACAAGAATGAAATTCTATGAAGGAAATTATCCAAAGATTAGAGATGAATAATAGAGTCAAAAAGTATAAATTCAATGAGATATGCCCCTCTCTATTTGACTTATCTATTCTCCAAAACCCCTTTCTACCTCATTTTGAGGCACCCAAATTTGACAAATACAAATGGAAAGGAGATCCATGTGAAAACATAAAATCATTCTTTGTCTTGTGTCAAGAGGTTGATTATAGTAGTGAGTACTTACTATGACTATTTTCATGAAGTTTAGTGGGACAAGCTCTTGATTGGCTACTTAAACTACCCAAGGGACCAGTTATGGATTGGAATGACTTATCAAAAAAGTTTTTTAACCACTTCTCATATAACATAGAACGTGAATTAAACATTGTTGACTTATGTAAAGCCAAGCAATGTGATGGTGAAACTTTTGCTACATATCTACAAAGGTGGAGAGTATCGGTAGGCTAATTTCAACATAATTTTCTAGATAAATAGTTGGCTGATATCTTTGCATAAAATTTTCATCTTGAAGTTATGCATAATCTATGGTTAGCTTGTGCTAACTCATTTGAAGATATTATTGACAAAAGAGTGCAGGTTAAGAAGGCTCTTATTGTTAAAGGCCTTGTTAAGATTTTTATGCAACGACAAGTGTCTAATCAGACTAAATCACTATCTCAAATAGTTATGTAGAATAAGACTAAGGGATTTAGCAAAAATAAGAACATGGTTGGAAATGGGGTGATAGAAAAAAGACATGTATAAATGGTACAGGTTATGCCTCCTCCAAATGTATAATTAACTCCCTCAAGTCCACTACCTACTTTGTAGAGATAACCTCCATGAAGGACATTTCATAATAATTTTAGAGTCTTTAGAAAGTTAAGATAATCAATTGAAATAGTGTTACAAAATCTCATTGTAGCTAATTTAATTATATGGCCAATATTAAGGCCATTTCCTCAAGATCATCCAAAACTAGACTGGTACAAGAACAAATGGTGTAACTTTCATCGTGTTACAGGTCACGATGCATATCAATGCATTCAATTGTGACATATTATTGAGGACTTTATTGAAAATGGTGAATTGGAAATTAAGTTGGCCCCTAATCATGACACAAATTAGGATATGGGAATCTACAATGACTTCTTTCCTCGACATGATCCACCACCACCAAGAAATAATCAAAATGGTCATAATCAAGGATAGAGGTAGAATCAAAACCAAAAACAAGGTTAGGATCATAATGAGAATAATTGATATCATAATTCCAACACTAATAATGTGGCTTATAACAATGGACCTTATGGCTATAATAACACTGTGGGATGTATTTATATAACCCACATTACCACTATTACTATAAAAACACATAGCCAATATCATTCTCCTCACAATATAAGACCCAACATTATAGGGTCAATACCCTCTCCCCCTAGTAATACCATGTTAGGTTTGCATCATCATTTTATTACTCCATTTGCATAGGTTACTAATATTGAATAACAATACTTCTCTTCTAATTATAATAACTCCTTGCCACCTATAGGTTATGCAGTCGCAACTACATGCCCATGAGTTACCATTTAGGGCCCTTTTCCCACTTATTTCCATAAACCCAATGAGAATATTATGATAATAGTTTCAAAGACAAATGATGTCCCAATAAAGACTAAACTAGTTTAATCCACAATTCAAAGGCCTTATAGTCTAACGGATCAATTAGATAAAACCCCTGCATAATTTTTCATATTATAACTCTTTCAAACATTTGACGTCCATAAAACCATCTTCAACAAAATTTTACAAGAGTCTACTATGCCTAATGATATAAACCTTGATCAGTTCTAGAATCTAGTTGGACACTTGTCTTCATTTTAGAGAATCACATTTGATCAAAAGGACATGTCCACCCTTGGCCCAAACCATAATAACCCACTATACATTGAGATAATCATTATGGATCACAAGATCAATTGGGTTATTATAGATAATGGTTCAAGGATAAATATCATATATCTTAAATTGGTGTGATGATTGGGCTACATGGATAAAGACATTTAAATATAAACTATTACAATTAAGGCTTACGACAACACTGAGAGAGAGTCATTTGGTATAATTTGGTTATTAGTCATGTTTGGGTCTATTTATCATCATATATTATTTCATATTATGGATATTGAGCTTCATAATAACATACTTCTTGGTCATCTTTAGATCCATGAAGTATAGGTAGTATTGTCTACTCTTCACTAATGCCTTACATTTCCCCATGATGGGATCGAGGTTACTATTCCTACTGATCAATAGTCATATCAATACTAAAAACATCTTGAAGTAGAGTTCCATAATTATAACTATTGCCCAAGTTCTGAATTCATTGCAAAGAAAAACAAATCCATCATTTCTCATCCATCTCCATCTAATTATATAGACCTTGGTGATTTAGCCTCCACTTTTACTAATCTATTTCCTATAGCTCTGGCCAAATAGGTTATTATTAAAGATGTAGGCATTTCCACGTACCATCTAAAGGACGTCCTCCATATTGAAAAATTACCAAAATCCCCTAAAACATTTGGTAAGCATAAAACTTCCCAAACTCTGAACAGACTTGATTAGATTTGGCAACCAAAGAAGAAACAACCAAAACCTCCTATGGTTTTTGTACCTATAATTGCACCAAAGAAAGATTAAGATTCTTTTACCGAGGGAGATTGGTTATATTATAAAGGCCTTGTTGATTATTTTTAGAATCCAAAGTATCTTATCCTTAACAAGATAATGGATCATCTTGAATATATAGGGAAAGGCTTTGGCCCACATGTGCAAAGAATTTTAGAGCCCTTATCAACTGGAGTTGTTAATTGGAATCATGGTCTTAGATTTAAACCACTAGAGGATGAACTCACAAAATTTGGTAGTGACTCTTCAGAATTAACTAGTAATGAGACTCCTAGTAGTGAAATAACACTTATTATAGCCTTTTTTATGAGCTTGCTGATTTAGATTTGTTTGATACAAGTGCCATATTAACCATAACACCTATTAGAGCTTCCTATCTTGAAGCCAAAATCCATCCTATTGGAGCTTCCCATCCTAAAGAAAAAACCCATCCTAGTGGTGCTTCCCTTCTTAAAGCAAGATATTATATCTTTACCATTGGTGCTTCTCATCTTAAAGCAAACCCTCATTATAACATATGCATTTTCCATCCTAAACTCATAGATTGGGATTAGTAAAATCTAGTCATATGCCTTGATGAGTTTTAAAATGAAGAATCAATTGTAGAATACATGGGCCCATGAGATGCATTCCCCATTGGTGATAATAAGCAAGGTTTTGATTTTTCATTGAATTCTTCTACCTATTCAAGAGAGAAAGAAAACTTTCTTGGTCATAATAAAGAATAAACATCAAGATATTTAGGGGAAAACCTCTTTGAGGCACTTGTTGATTAGGGAAAAAGTAAATAAAAAGACAAGCCTTTGAGTGAAAACTTGTTTCAAGCACTCCCAAGTGGGAAAGTTTGCTCATCCCCTCAGGATGTAGAAAGTCCATCTAGCCCAATTTTAATAGCTAGTACAAGTATCTCTTCAGAACAACATCAAATATTTGAGCTTCTTACTCTTAAGTCTCTAGAGGTTTTTGCCAATTGGACTTTACCTAAGAAGGTAGATTCTAATTCTTCATATTATCTAGATCTTTGGGAGGAACAACAAGAAGATATAATAGAATAAGATGATCATGACCATACATTACCTATAATTCTAGAAGATAGATCCACACTCCTTATGGAGAGCACAATAGAAGTGAATTTGGGAACCCAGGAGGATCCTAAAAATGTTTATCTAGGAGCTTCCCATACTGAATCAGAACATGAGCATATTATATACATTCTTAAGGATTATATAGACATATTTGCATGGGCATACTCCAACATACCAAGATTGGACATAGATCTAGATGTGCATCATCTTGTGGTTCACCCTGTTGCCAAACTAGTTAAGCAAAAGTTGAGAAAGATGCATCCACACATCACCCTTTTGGTTAAGGCCGAGTTAAAAAAGTTGTTAGGAGCCAATTTTATCAGACTACTAGACTACTATGAATGGATTTATAACATAGTGATAGTAAGTAAAAGGACCCCAAACATATGTGTTTGTACTAATTTTCATGATATCAATAAATCATATTGTAAATATGATATTTCTCTACCAAACATTGAAATGATTGTCGACTCAATTTTTGGGTATGAGATGTTATCCTTAATGGATGGATTTTTTTATTATAATCAAATCAAGATAGCACCTAGAGATTAGTATAAGACTACATTCACCACTCCATAGGGGAAATGTTGTTACCAATTCATGAAATTTGGTTTGAATAATGATGGAACCACATATCAACATGTAATGACTGTCATCTTCCATGACACGATGCATGACAATGTCGAGGACTATGTTGATGATATACTAGAAAAATCAAGAACAAGAGATGGATGCCCTGACATTCTATGAAGAATATTTGAGAGGCTTCATGCATATAAAGTCTACTTGAATCCTAAGAAATGTGTTTTTAGAGTTACATCAGGAAAATTGCTAGGGTTCATTGTATCATGAGGGATTGAAGTCAACCCTACAAAGGTCATCACTATTATGGAAATTCCTCCACCAAATAATCTTAAATAGTTGTGAGGTCTACAAGGAAAGGTCTAGTCTATATGCAGGTTCATTCTCAATTGGTAGATAAGTGCCACCCATTTACCCATCTCTTAAAGAAAGGGGTAACATTCTAGTGGTATAAAGATTTTCAGATAACATTCGCAAAGCTTAAAACATAATTGGCCAATCCACCAGTCTTACGACCTCCAACATAAGGAAAACCACTACTTCTTAATATATCATCCATAAAACATGCACTGGGGGAACTTTTGGCTCAACATGATGATCATGGTAAGGAATAAAGTGTTTATTATTTAAGCCACACATTGGTATCCTATGAACATAATTATATGCCTATTAAGAAGGCATGTTTTGCTATGGTTTTCACCACTCAAAAATTATGAAATTATATGCTAAATAAGAAAACTATTGTTATCACTAAGGTATATCCTCTAGAGTTCCTCTTATCTAAAGTATATCTTCAAGGACACATGGCTAAATGTATTATGCTCCTCAATGAATTTGATATTGAGTACTAGAATTAAAATGAAATCAAAGGACAAGTTCTTGTAGACCAAATTGTAGAAGCTCCTATTATGTCCATTCAGCCTCTCAATTTTGACCTTCTAGATGATGCTATCATGACGATAGAACAAGCATCATAAGAACCTAAATAGTGGACATTATATTTTGATGGATCCTTCACATATTAAGGGTCTAGACCATGCAAATTTTTTATCATTCCATAGAAGAATTTAATCCCTGAAGCATTCCATATAGAATTTTAGTGTACAAATAATATGGCCAAATATGAGGCATTAGTTGTAGGCCTATATCTTTCCATATAGTGGGATATTTAAAGATTAAAAGTCTATAGATATTTATATCTAATCATAAATCAAACAACTGACTAGTCAAACAAAGGATGATAAACTTATTCCTTATAAGCAAATTGTCGATAGCCTCAAAACACATTTTAAATCTCTATAGTTTGAGCAAGTTCTACGAGTCGACAACAAATCTACTGATGTCATGGCCATAATTACCATGATTCAAATGCATGATAATAATAAAGAGTATTAGTTATTGATTGAAAATATTCTTTAGTTGGCATATATTATATTAGATTCAGAGATGATATGCACCATTGTTGATCCTAATTCCTCACCTAAGCTACCATGGTAGCAAGATTTTTATAACTATTTCCATAGTCATGTATTTCCTACCAACCTTTACAACAACCAAAAAATAACTTTTCCTTCATTGCTTAACACATTATATCCTCTTTAGAAACATGATTTATCATAAAGGATATGATGGAATGCTTCTTCATTATTTATCTTTAGGATAATCCAAGATAGCACTAAAGGAGGTTCATGAAGGAATGTGTGGGGACCATACCAATGGTGTAGTCCTAGAAAAGAAACTTCTTAGAATAGGCTATTATTGGCCCAAAATGGGGGAAAATGCCTATAATTATGTAAATAAGTGTGTTCCTTGCCAGCAACATGGAAACTTGATACACGCACCTTCCTTACCATTATAGCCAATTACAACACCATGATCATTTTCAACATGGGGTCTTGATCTCATTGGGAAAACTAACCCAACATATTTCAATGGCCATAAGAACATTTTGATTACAACCAAGTAATTTACCAATTATAATGAGGCCATTCCTCTCACTTATGTTATTGGGAATTAAATATCCAAATTCATTCATTACCATATCATCTATCGATATGACATCCCAACATGTATTATATCTAATAATGGTGGATCCTTTATAAACCAAGCTATGAAATATCTTTGTGAAAAATTCAAGATCAAGCATAAGAAATCCACTCCATATAACCCACAAGGAAATGAACAAGTTGAGGCATCAAATAAAACCATTTTAGCCATCTTAAAAAAGATTGTCAATGATGTTGGCCATAATTGGCACTTGTAACTCTTTCCTGCCCTTTGGGCTTATAGAACCAATCATCACAGCACAACTAGGGCTACTCCATACTCCCTTGTTTTTGGAACTAAAGCTATCATCCCAGTCAAGATTGAGATCCCATCATTAAGAATATCATTGGAGTACATTGAAGATAATGAAAACTATAGAGCCTCACAACTACATGAACTAGAGCTTCTTGATGGTAAGCATTTGGCTACCCTAGAAAAATTGTAGGCCTATCAGAATAGATTGTAGAGAAGCTAAAACAAATGCATTCTCCCTCAATAATTTGAGATTGATGACTTAGTTTTGAAAGAGAACCAAAAGAACATAAATGCTGAACCCAAAAAGAAAGGAAAGTTTTAGCCTAATTATTTAGGACCATATATTGTCACAACAAACAATGGATTAGGAGCATATTGATTGGCTAAACCTAATGGTGAAGAAATTTTAGAGCCCATGAACATCATACACCTTAAGAGGTTCTACATATGAACTTTGAACCATATTCTAGAAGACCCCTAACTTGGGGGCAATTTGCGCTATCATAATTTTATCCCACCCTTTTATCTTATCTTTAACACATTATATACTACCCTAGTCCACTTTTCATTAATCTCAATAGTAAAGGATTTGAACCTTTGGAACTCTAAACACATTCTTCATCCTATTCTATATTTCTCTCTTTGAGAAGCATATTCTTTGTTTTGTCTAGGACATGTTATAATCTTGAACACTTTTATTCCCTTGACCAATTATTATCTCAATTATGTCTCATAAACATTATGAACATCTTCAGTAGTAGTTCTACAAATCAATTCAACCAGGATAGTCTTGTGCAATTTTAGACAAGTGAATAGCTATATCTTCTTAGTTCACATATTTTTTACTCTTTATTAGTTTATTAAGAACCTCACTCTCACCGATTTGTGAGCATGAGATATTGTAGATAGCTTAGATATCTTATTAGAACCTCTACTCTCAGGACATGCATCTCCTTGACTAGATGGTCCCACTTTATGCAGATTTTATCCAAAAAATGCCAAAAAAATTAAAAATACTTTGAAAATACCAAAAACATCAGAACATGATCCATAAAAGAACAAAAAAATGTCTCATGCTTATATACATTTGTACATTCCTATTTCACCATGTTATGCTCTTGCCATTTTTCAAGTATAGAAACACTAGTTCATTTCATCTTATCCCACACACTTACCATTTTGCAAGATCATTATTTCTCATATAATCAACTTCTTATTTTCTAGACCATTCTCATTTGTTTGTCGTATCTTCCATTTCTTCTATAACATTAATCATGCTAGTCTGATCATCTTTTTTCTTCTATCCCATTTCCTGGGAGAACTACATTTGGCCTAAAGTTCATGTTGGAACATGCATCCATGGAACTATGTAGGTAGTGTCCACTTGTATTATACATCTGGAGTCAGCTCAACCAACCCCTTCATTTTCTTCTCTTCCCCTATTTCTTCTATCATTTTTCCTCTTTAATTAGGGAACAATTGTCATGTCATTATTCTTTGTGATGATGTGGTAGAAATTAATGCCTCTAATACACATACATGATCATTTATCATTAAACTAAACTAACTTGGTTTTTGTTTGTGAGTGTTTATTTGAGTTTTCTTGGTGTTTTGTTGTTCTTTTTCACCTCTCCTTTTATTTCTTCTTCTTTTTTTACTTCTTATCTCATCTTGGTCTTCTGTTTTCTTCATTTATTTTTGCTTATCTCTTATGTGTTTTAGAACATCTTGATGATTCAAATGGATCTTGATTGTTTATATCTTGATCCTATGTTATTATGTTGTTCTTGGACTATTTTGTTTATTTGATTATTGTTGGTGTCTTTTTTTTTGTTTAATTTTGATTTTCTCTTTTGTGTTCGAGAATGACTTGATGGTCCACATGGATCTTGATTATTCATATCTTGGTCTCATGTTGTTAAGACATTCTTGACTTTTGATTTTAAACATTTTTTTCCCTACTTAAGATCATATATTTATTTCAAGTTAGGTTCATTTATGTTTATCTTTTTCTTTGTTTTTGATTTTTCATTTAAATGTAAATCACTGTAACTCTGGTTTTAGTCATTATTTCACCATTATCCTTAGTTATAGATATTCACATTTGCACTGACTAAGTGCAAGTGGAATCTTATGTCATTTTATGTTATTCATACTTATGATGCCTAATTTATTTTGATCTAGCAAGAAATTTTTTCTAGTAGGCCTCAACATCTTAACATCAACATCAACTTCGATGAATGATTCTCAAGAACACTTTATAAAACCTAAGCTCATGATATGGAATTAGGATTCTAGGTATCATGCATTTCATGCTTATTTGTCTATGCTTAGATGTCCATATATTTTCATACATTGTAAGTATAATCAATTCTTGGTTATTTTTTTCATCATTCCTCATTTCATTCTCTCTGAAACTTGGGTGAACTACATTGGCCTAAAGTTCATGTTGGAACATGATTCCATGGAACTATGTAGACAAAACTTAATTTATATTGAGGTTAGCTTAGTTATCTCCATTATTATTTTCATCTCTCTCATCACTTTGTGCATTATAATATGCTTAGTTTTATATGGCTTTCTAAGCCATTACACCATCACATGTACACTTGTGCCCGCTCACTTTAACCTATATTTTTGGTTATATCCTTGAGCTATTTTTTATTGCCAATTGCCCATGTTAGGGAACAACATATGAACCATATCTAAATCAAATAATATCTATAGGGGAAAATCATTATTTATTCTTTATCAATGATCAATATTCACCCTACTGGGGTAAAACTATTTTATCATGATCAAATCTGCTCTACTGGAGTACTTATTATATTCTCTTTAGAGACCCCGTTATAGTGGTGCTTCCATTACAGAAGTATAAAATTCTCTCTTTTCCTCTAATTCCAATCTCTCCACATTAAATCCCATGATGGTAATATTTTAGTGTGCAACTTGTCTTAGGATTGATCAATGCCATACACATGCAACTTATACTCCCAAATTGGGTACATTTAAAGTGTGTCCCTTACATTTATGGATTATATATTTCCCTTTCCTCTCATATTTGGGGCCTATTATACCTCTAATTATATTTTTATCATTGATGGTAATCACATGTGCAAGCATTAGTTCATCTATATGTGATCTATTCCATGGGTTAGTCTCTCATTTTCTCTCTCTTTTTGAGAGTCCATCATTTTCTTCCATCCTAGTATGTCCTCTTGAGAGGGCATCATGGGTCTATTCCAATTTCTTCTTGAAAAATATTTTATTTGAAAATATGTTGCTTCACTTAAATGTCTTGATATGCCTTCTTAAATATGGGGAAAATGTAGACATCCAATTCCTAACACCATTTGTGTTGAAATTATCAATCTTACTCAAATTACACTCAAATGCACATTTTAGGTCAAAATCCATAAAGTGCCCTAAATGGGTAAAAATTGTCACTTAAAAATGGTAATTTAGGTCAAAAGTATCCCTAAATAGGGTAATGCATTTTATGAGCCAACTAACTTTGATAAGATCATTTCAAGTCAAAATGACAATTTTGCCATTTAGTGCTCTAGATCACTCTTTTCTTATAATTCATTGGTACACATCATGAACCTTTGTTATTTGGTGTTGATAACATCCTAAATGGGAATACAGCTCCAACACATCTAACATCACCTTCCAATTCCTCTCCAGTCAAATTATGATCTAGTAATATGACTTTTTGACCATTTTTTATTAATTGAAGGTCAATTTTAAAATAATTACACAAATGTTGATTAACCTTATTTAAGGATGATTAATCCAAATCAAGAGCTTATGTGGATTTTCCATAAGAGTTGTTGAATATTTATTTTTTAAAATTGAATCCTATTAATTGCATCATCAGGTGACATCATTTATTGGGAAGACATCCATAGGCCATAAATGCCACAAATATAAGGATTATGGGTCACCCATGCCTAGTTAATTCCTCCCATGACTCTTCAACAACCCATCTTTCAAGGTCATAATCCATGGCCACACATCTCAATCTTGAGATGGATGGTCATGGTTGATCCTAACCAATCTCAAAAATCTATAAATAGAGAGGCCATGGACATGAATTTTAAGCTTGAATATTACAAAGTTATAATGTGAAATTGTTTCCACAAGGTTTTGCATTTGATTATAGATTTTGATTGCAAGCTTCATTGAGAAGATAGTTTAGTGATTTGGAATCAAGAGCCTAGTTTTTATAGAGTGTTACTGAGGTATTAGGGGAGCTTACCACCATTGTTGATAAAGACAAGGATGCTTGATCAAGGGATAACATGTTTTTGAGCCACATAGGTATAGTGAATCCATTTGGGAAGGTAATATGGTGTTGATTTCTTTCATTTTTTTCTTACTATCCTTTGTAATTACCATAGGAATAGATAGGCTTGGTTAGTTAGTTCTTTCTGCATGTTTCATTATTTATGGACTAATGCTTGACTGACTTTCTTTGTAATCCTCTTTACACTTCTAGTTTAGCTATGGTCTTTGAGACATGAATCTTCCTTCCCTAATGAAGATGAAAATATTTTAGAGGATAATTTTGATAAAGTGTAATCATTTCAATAGTTCAACATGAATAATTATAATCTAAGGAACATGTAGCCTCTTACTACTTCTACTCCCAATGATATAGTTATCCATCCAAATCCAAAAGCAAAAAATAATCCTTTTCCCTAAAGGGAATGATCATCTTCATCATAAAGAGGAATAAAATAAAGGAGGATACAATATTTTTGAGGATATGAAGAAAATTAAGGCTAACATCACTCTTCATGAACTAGCACAAATCACAGAATAGTTGGAGACCTTATGAAAGTCCATCACATGTAAGTCTGCTAAAAAAAGTCCAAGACAACCAACATTAATGTTATATATAAAATCAAGCATGGGGTTCCCCCTTTCCTACTGACCATTTGAGCATTTGGAAAGAAAAGACACAATTTCCTAGTAGATTCTAGAACTTTAGCAATAATAATGTTAAATTCAATTTGTTAGAATCTTGGTTTAACACCTTATTAATCCAAGAGGATGGTGCCATAGCTAGATAAGACACTAGTGCTTGTATTAGGGGAGCTTAATGATGTGAGAATTTAGGTTGCCTAAAAAACTAGAGTATAGATGATTATCAACATATTAGTAGTGTATATTCCTAAAGGGTACATGTTATTATTGAAATGTTAAATGGATATCTTTCCATTAGCTTTTCACATATTTGGCTACCTTGGAGAGGCATAGTCAAATAGATCAAGATTGACTGAGAGCCAAGGATGAAGCATCTTATTAAAAAGTATAATAATACCAATGAAGAGGTAAATTATAAATCTCCTAGTCTTGGAATTTATATATTTACCATGAAACATGAAGTGTAGGAATAAACTCAGGGCCCTTCCCAATTATGGACCCTTCATTTTAATAGAGAAAAATCCAATCAAGGGTTAGGAATCAATATCAAGCTAGTTAATCCATAAGGGAAGAAATTATTGGCATCATACATACTCCAATTCCCATGCACTGATAATAGAGTAGAATATGAGGCCTTAATTTTGGGATTATAGTTTTCCCTCAAGAACAATCTCAAAGAACTACTGGTATATGAAGATTCTAAACTCATTATTAACTAGGTCAAAAATAAATATAAATGCAAAATTTCATATTTAAATAAATATAAACATAGAGCCTAGGATCTAATTAAATCATTTGAATCTTTCAACATAGTAGCTATCCCAAGATAAAGAAATGAATCTACCAATTCAATGGCCACTTCAATAATGAATTTGGCATCCTTAAAGGATTTAAAAGTCTAGAAGTTTTCCATTGAATTGGTACCTTATCCTTCATTACCAGACAATGTTGGAAATTTTCAAGTGTTTAACAATGACCAATAAATTGTCCAAATTTTAACAAATTTAGGATTGTTTGAATCTCAAATAATTGATGATGAGGAAAGAAACCATAGGTGCCATGAAGAATTAAATGAATAAGGTGTTATCCAATTAAAGGATAATCATCTCCCATTGGGAATGGTCACCTTAGAAAGGACCTTTGATATAGATCCCCAAGCATAATCATAAAGGTAACTTCAGGTTAATGAATCTGAATTCAAATAAAAAAATGTAGATGAAAGGGACACACGCTTCATTAATATTAGCTTAATCTACACACCATAAGAAAGGCAAAAGGTTAAAGAACTGATTATCATATATAAAGATATAATTTCATAGACATATGATGAATTAAGGATATTTAATCTTAGAGTCATCATCCATATGGTTCCACTCAAGCCCAATCATAAACCATTTAGGTAAAGGTAAAGGATAGTTAATCCTATCTTAGAATCATTGATCCAGAAAGAATTAGAGAATATGCTAAGTGCTAGGATAATTTTTCTTATTAGGTTTTTAGTTCTAGTCAATAAAAAGACCAGAGAAATTAGACTATGTGTCAACTTCAAGAATCTGAATAAAGCTTTTAATAAGGACAATTATAATTTTCCCTCCTTATATGAGGTAATATAAACTATGAGAGGGTCTAAAATTATATCTTTCTTAGATGGATTTTTAGGCTATATTCAAGTACTAGTTGAATCAGAGGATAGTATGAAAATAACATTTACTATAAAATAGGGAATATATGCATACAAGTGAATGCCATTTGGGCTAATCAACGCTGAGGATACTATTTAGAGAGAAATGGATCATGAATTCTAGGGACGGATAGGTAAGTGCATAATCATATAAATGGATGATCTCATTATTTTCTCTAAAAATAAAGATGATCATATCAACCACCTTCAATCCATTTTTGAAAGGTGTAGGAAGTTTGGTGTATCACTTAACCCTAAGAAGAGAGTATTTGACATTAATGAAGGAAAGCTAATAGGTCATATTATCACTAAATATGAGATCACCATTGACCTAAACAATATCTAAGGGATTTCAAAAACAATGTTTTCAAATAGCAAAAGGGAGCTCAAATCCTTCTTTGGGAAGATAAATTTTGTAAGGAAATTTATATCATGATTTTTAGAGATTGTTAGGAACCTAAACATAATGCTCAATTAAAATGCTAAAGTGGAGTGGACACCTGAAGATAAAAATTCCTTCCAAGACATAAAGAAGGCTATTTTGCAAGCCCTACTATTGGTAAGCCCATATTTCACTAAAGACTTTTTCTTGTACTAATTTACTTTAGAACCTACTATTACTACCATACTTCCACAAAAGAGGGAAGCAAAAATCCATCCTATTGCATTTATGAGCACTAAATTGAAATATGTAAATCTCAAATACTCCCTAATTAACAAATAAATCTTCAGTCTAGTCAAGGCAGTTAAGAAGCTTAGGCACTACATTCTCTGGAATAAGACCATTTCCATAGTATTGGATCCTACTATTAAGCTTATGTTGGGACAAAAAGAATTGGGGGAACATAGAGGTAAATGGATGGAAAATTTATGGGAATTTGATATTAAGATTAAACCTTCTAGGATTATCAAAGGTAAAGGCATTATTCAATTGATGACTAAACTAGACCTATGCATTACCATTGAAGTGGTATTTCAAACACATGTTTATTAGTAATATTGGTATTTAAGTATTATTCAATTCTTACTCACTAGAATGTCCCCTCAAGAACTTAAAAGAGATCAAAAGAGAGATTTAAGGCTCAAGTTTGCTCATTATATGATCAAGAAAGGGGACCTCCATAGGAAGAAATATGAAGGCATCTATTTAAGATGTGTATTGTGTGGAGAAGCTCAGGAAATCTTAGAAAATCTACATCAAAATATTGGTATCAACCATCCATCAAGTAATAGTATAACCCATAAAATACTCAAAATGGGTTATTATTGGATGATGGTATTTAAGGATGCTCACTTCCACATAAGGACATGCCATGAATGCTAGGTTTTGGCAAAAGAAATGTACACATAGTAATGTTGCTACAACCTATGATTAAAGATAGGCTATTTTACCAATGGGGATTAGATTGCATCAATGTTTTAAACCTAAATTCCTTAGTTGGGCACAATTTTGTGCTCACTGCTATATATTATTACACTAGATGGATTGAAGTAACAACCACTAAGAATTCAAGATCCCAGTACATGATCAATTTTATTGAAGAACATATCATAATAAAGTTTGGCACATCTATCTCTTTGGTTTATGATAATGGGATAGCATTTCAATTAGTTGAGTTCATTGAATGGGCCCATGATAATTAGATTATGATCAGATCATCCTCCAATCACTACCTATAAGGGAATAGATTGGCTAAGTAAACCAACAAGAAACTCATAGATGTCATCACGAATTCAATTATAGATAAGACTAGGGAGTGACATCTCTTACTAAAATATGTACTCTAGGTAGACTGAACTAGGTATAAATAGGCCCTTAAAGCCTCACCTATATACTAGTTTATGGGAAATAACTAGTGTTCCCAATCATGCTGAAATTGCCAACATATTAGTTTATGTAAGAATACATGGAGGCTAACAAAAAAATAAAGTCTATATTACCATATATCATCAAAATGGAAGACTCTAGGAATAAACCATTATCAAACTTTAGTGTTCAAGATATGGTTCGATAAGAGAGCAAAATTCAAAGCATTCAGGATCTCTGACTTGGTGCTACAATAGGACAAAGCTCATGAGAAATAAGGAATGCATGACAAATTTACCCCATTCTAGATATGACTATATCAAATCTCTAAGATATTGGGTAATAATTCATTTCATTTTAAATATCTTTAAGGTATCAATTTGACCTATCTAATGAATAGATAATTTTTGAAGAATTACTTCATGGCCACCCCATCTAGAGAGGTCTCTAAATAATAACAGATGTGCTGGTAAAGGTAGGAGTAGGTTATATTTGATTTATTAGTTAGCTTCTTGATTTTATTAATTTACTTTATTAGATTAGTTCATGTTTTCTATATTTTCTCCTCTTATTTCAATAGTTTTCCTACTTTTTAGGATAGTTTTATTTTAATTTCATGGTAGTATGAGATTGGTCAAATCCTAATATAACAAATAATAGTTTGAGGTTTTTTGAATCCAACTAGAATCAATGGGTGTTTCATACTGTAGTTTATAATTCTTAATCTAGGAAAGCAATGAGAGAGTTATCCACGAACATGTCCTAAAGCTAATGATTTCATCAGGTATGAGAGACTTACTCCCATAGTCTTATGGAAATTTTGAAAGCTCTTCTTATCCCCTTGGATCAAATGCACACAAAATGTTAATAATTTTTAAAGGTAATAATTGATTTAACAATTTTGGGAATATTGGTGTGTTATTCATAGTTTAGTTAAAGGGTATGTGTAGTAAAATCAATAAATAAATATGCAATAATAAATCTACTGATTTGTGGAAATTAGAATGTGATTTGAACATTTTTAAAAATAGTAATAAGGGGAAGAAAATAAGACTTAGCTAGAAATTAATTGATCTATCTGAGACAAGGGCTATAATTCACTGTGTAAGACTAGAATACTATTACAAACTAAGATCTAAACTTCAATTTGTGATTGGATAAGAGCATAAAAACTAGATAGGAGTGGTGCCAATGTTGTATTCCATCTCAAACACTTTTGTCCTAAGAATCTAAGATTTTTGGGTTTTGTTTTCTATGTTTGTATGACCTTGTCTACAAAGTTTCAATAGTTAGAAGTCTATAGAGCTCCTAGTAGAGAAGATTCTTTCTTCAAACCCTATTTTCCATTGTGTTGTGTCTAATTTTGAGTAAGAGGGGGGGTTAGTGTGTGTAATATTCACTAGACATGGATCTACACCCCTTATTTGGGCATGATACCTACATACCAATAATATGAAGAAGGATCAAGCCATATGTAGTTATCCCACTTGATGTGCTTTGTGAAATTTTGTGTATGAAGATATAAAATGCTAAATTAGATGTGCTTGAGGTGGCTAGGGATTAGTGTATGAATTTGAATAAGCTTGTCAATGTGGTAGCTAGTTATATGCAGAGAATAGGAAAGATTGTTTGAGTAGTATTATATTCTTGCTTGCTTAATAATAATTACCAACCCTTTCCAAATTATCTATGAATGAGATTTTATAGGAATTATTGGTCATAGGTTGAGTGTACTCATGTTAGGTTGAAAATAAGAAGGATGGGGAACTAGAATAAATTGACCATTAGGGATAAAAATGGACTTAGACAAGAGCATCAAAAGTGGATAGGAGTGGCACCGGTACTATAGTCCTAGTGTGGCATTATTTTCCTAAGTAGATGAGACCTAGGGGGATGGATTTGTCATGGAAAGAGGGGTCTGGCTCAGTTAGATCAAGTTTGGAAGGCTAAAAATGACTGATAATCAGTAAAAAGATGCATATGAGGGTCATAAGAGTAAGAAAGAGGGATATAAGGGTTAGGTGTCATTATCCATGCTCAAGTTACTAATTTTTTCATTTTATATGACTATATTTGCCTCCCTTTATTCTAGTGATGTAACAAAGTGAAATACTATGATAAAATAAAAATGGAAAGCATACCTAAACTTACCTACAAGGGTGAAGATCATGAAACTATGTGATGTTGGGTGTACATAAAGAGAGCATGTTGTGAAGTTTAAATCTAAAAGAAAAATAAAGAGTAGATCATTTCTTACTAGATACACTATTTCTAAAATAAGAATGTATAAGGCTGGATAAGAGAGAAAGGAAGAGAAAGAGATGAATACACCTCACTAGGTATGTGGACCAATACAAAACTTATTTTGATGCTGAGTAATGATGAATGTATGCTAAAGCAAAAGTAATATCATGATTGGAGTTGAGTGATCAATTTCACAGAAGTGGCTCAAGAATAAAAAAGATAGCCCTTTGGATCCATTTTCACCTACTAAGTGAAGCTAGGTGATCATGCATGTGCTAATATATTTTTGGATTATGTGTCTAATCCCTCTAAATAGTTGGCTCAAGAATACAAAGGCTAGATAGTCCTTTGGCTCCATCATTACCTCATGAAGTGAAGCTATAAATTGATACTAGTATGAAATGTGTATCATATGAGATGGATTCTAAATCCCATGAATGTACTATGATATGATAATGTTGGCATGCATAACTAAATGTATGCTAAAACTTAGCCACTCTTGGCCACTCTGAAAGGTGAATATTAGGCTTGTATGAAAGCCACTTCGAACTGGTGCACTAAGCTTGTATGAAAGCCACTCGAGAATTTGGGAAATAAATAATGTGGAAGTTAGGATTGTATGAAATCCATTACAAAATGATCCCAAACACATAAAAATTAATAAGGAATGTAACTAATGAGAATGCTTAGGCAATATTGAACTTGGAAAGGAAATGAAAATAAATGTACCATGCACATTGCCCCTAATCACTAGTGTCTATAACATGGATTTTGATCTGGAAGTTATATCAACTACCATGTTTAAAACTAGAAGTGAGAGACATCATGCCATACATGATGCCCCCTATATCTAGTTTCTCTAAGCAAAAGTATACTAAAAATAGTTGATTTTGAACTATTCTAGTTGTGCAAAACTATAGTTGAACCTACTTTTCTACTTGCTTTTAGAAAGTATGGTTTTTATGCTATTTGGATAAAAGTGATAAAAGTGGAAATTAGTGGCACCGATGCTATAGTCTAAATTGAGTGTTATTGTCCTAGGCCAAACCTGGTAGCTATTTTAATATTCTCACTATCTGCTTGGTCTGTTCTAACTATTTTAATGTTTGGTTGTTATTTTATGTGTGATAAAAAATGTATTTTTGACCATTAGGAGCTCTGATATTTATGAAAAAACCCTTATTTATTGACCCCTCTTTTAAGGGTAGGATTGAAGACCCTATAATGACTGACCTTAGAATAAATATCCTTGTAAGTGTGCTATGTTGCAAAGATACATGATATAAAAATGATAATCGACAAGATATATCAAGATATAGCATGATTTGAATTGAGATGTTTTTAGATCAATAAGGGTATGGCTAGATAGATATAAAAATGTAATAACATGTACAATGTAATGAACTAAAAATGAAAGTTTGGTTAGTTATTAGTTTTTAGTTAAAGGGATGGATCATGATATCCATCATGGCATCCAATAAATCAAGATAAATGCATGATGTGGATCATGGAATTGCAAAAAATGAGAAGCAAGAAAGTAAAAAAGAACACAAAGTAAGAATTAAAAAGCATATGAGGGTGGACAAGGGGCCACAAAAATAAGGGACATGAGCACAAGTCACTCAAATTATAAGGCAGACATACAAGGCATATTCAAATGCCATATACACATAATTGAAACAAGAAAGGTTGGCATGAAAGCCACAATCATATAGAAGAGTAAAGGTAAGGGACATTGGAAAATATCCAAAGGAACATACAAGACATAGAAGTAAAATACATTGGAAAATGTCCTAAGGCACACATAATACATAAAAGCAAAGGATATTGGCAAATGCCCTAAAGCACATACTGAAGATAAAATAAGAACTAAGAAATGAAATCATATCTAACTACATAAAGAAAGAAAGGAAAGTATGTAATAACTAGAAATAAAATCACATCTAAATAATCAAAGAAAGAGAGAAAGTATGCAAGACATGTTAGTACAAGACTAGGCATATGCTAGGAAATACACAAGTGTTATGTACTACTGAGTGTCGATAGAGTAATCTATGTAAGCTAGTAAGTAATGTATATCAACATGATAACTAGAGTGTGTGGTGTAGGAATGACATAACCTGGATGGTGTAGTCATGTAGAAGATGCCCCTAGTGGGTATGTATATTGATGCATGTCTTGAATATAGAAGTAGTATACCCCCTTAATGGGTAGAGTGAAACAATCAAAGAGTTGGATGTCACTGCACACACTCAAAGAAGATCAAGTAAATCATGGTAATGTAGATAAATTGACAAAAAATAGCATAGAATAACAAATGTAATTCTAACATTATAGTAAAAGTGTAAATCATGGATGATGCATATAATCAAAATGTTTTGGTGTTTTGACATATTTTGAATGTTTTTTGTATTTTGAGATTTTATATTATTTTTATATTTTTGATATAAGTTATATACAATCAAGCATAATAAAATATGTAAAAGCAAGATATTAAAGGATGATACTAACCATTGAGTCTCATGGGAGATTCCCTATCATGGTGTCATGTACCAAGGAGAGGAATCATGTATGATCATGAAGCACAATGGAAATACTAAGACTGTGGCTCTAAAATTTGTATATATTGTAAATTCTCTAAAATATTTGAAGTATAAATTGAGTTTCGGGTCCCCATATAACTATGATAAGTGGATTCAATTATAGGGCTCTTAGGGACCCATATGGTAGTAGGAGAAACTCCTTGAATAGTTACTCTATGTGTAGATGCATGAGATATCAATGATACTACCCTAGGTGTAAAAACTATAAACAAAAGATATCTATAATCCTAAATTTGTGGAGGTCTATGAACTCTCTATGCTGGTGATGGATGTCTCAACTATGTCTAAATTAGAACTGGAGGAGGAACTATAACTGGTGGCAAAACCAAAACTAGTGGCAAAATTGAAACTAGTGGTAAAATTGAAACTGGTGGCTATAAAGTAGAAGATGGCTATGAAGTAGAGAGTGGTAACTCATATAGAACTCTACCAACTATAATATCCTGATTATCATGAATAAATTTCATGCATATATGAATTATAGAAGGTACTACTTAAAGTTTATAGATTTATGGTCAACCAAGTAACATATCAAAAACTCTTGCACTAGGAATTATAGTGAATGGTGTGGTCACATGTGTTAGATAGACATGTTGAGAAAGTAAAATTTCACCCAATGAACTCTATATGTGCCCACTAAATCTATTGATAAATATGTCCATCGAGGTAATATCCTACTCTGAATATCCCAAGTGCTGTAATAATGTTATAGTGCACATGTTCACATTGGATCCATTATCTATGAAAACACTATGAATAGGATGATTATGAATGTAATCTCTAATAAAGAGTACATGATAATCCAAATCATCCTTGAAAATCTCCTTCTCTAAGAAGGCGATGAAAGGTCTAGCTAGAACTTTGGAATTGTATACACAAATCATGTTGCTCAAAGGATGTGTCTTAATTGAAGGTGCCCTATATGTATCTAGTGGTAGATGTTCATGATATTTATGGTGAACCCCTGATGTGTCCCCTATCTCTTGTTTATAATGTTGTGGAAAGGGATCTAAAAATATTTTCAAAGCTTTATCCTATGTTTGCTTTGCCTGAGGAGGCTCAACTAAAGTTCCAAGATCAATATGAATACCATCTATTAAATCTTGTATCTTGTGTCTCAAATGGATGCATCTATTTATTATATGGCCTAATGCCATATGAAACTCATAAAATACATGCTAATCATATCTTTGTGGAATAGGATTTTTTGGGTCAACTTCACAAATAGTTGGGAGATATATGATGTTACATTCCAATAGATACTATAAAACTTTGGTTGGAGAAACTGGTAGATTGGTGAAGGTTCATCGAGGAGGTGATGATAAAACCACTCACTTAGGGGGATCAAAAATGCATTAACTATCAATTGATTCTTATTCTTGTTATTATTGACTTTTAATTTATATGGGACTTTGCTATTACTCTTGTTTGTTATGTTTGAGATACTTGTGTACTTGAGTTTTCCCATTGAAATTAGTTTGAATTCTCATTCCTTTAATGTGTGACATTATTTAGTTAAGGAAGAGAATCTTTTGAAGATAATTGAAACATGCAAAGCTGGTAGAAGATTCTATTTGAAGAGATCTTGTAACTCTTAATTAGCTATGGGGCTAGTCATATTAGCCAACATAGTCTTATATCATAGAACATAATCTTAGATATGCTCATTTGACCTTTGTTTTTGTTGTGAAACTTGGGCATATAAAAACCTATCACCAATGTTAATGCTGAAATGAGCTAGGAACATGTCAGATAAAGGATTAGATGTATTGATGGATTGATTTGATAGATTATAAAACCATTGTAAAGCATAATCCTTTAGGCTCCATGGAAATATATTAGTAAGTTGCTAGTCATTTGGTACTTATTCCAAGAATGTTACATGAAAAGTTATTAAATGTGTCTCTATATCTCCCTTGCCATCATATAGAGTAGGATTGGGTAGAATAAAACCTTGTAGAAAGGGTGTAGAAGCAATGTGACATGCCAATGGTATATGTAATAGAGCAAAAGAATCCAAACCCTACCTAGGTCTAGAATCACCTTGCTCAAGATGTAACACATTGGATTGAAGAGATTTTATCTCTTGTATAAGGGCTACCACATTAGGAGACAAAGATGTACTAGTTGTAGCTAGTGGAATAGAGGTAGATTGGGATACTATAGGGGTTATTCAAACATAGTTCTCCCCATAGTGTCATTTATAAGTAGTTAATCTAAAGTAATGGAATATTCAACATGCTTAGCCTTTTTAATTACCATAATAGATTACAAGATAAGAGTATGATCTCAGGGTTGGTCCTAGAGTCTTTCTAAAAAACTTTGTAGGAATAATATTTATTAAGGACACCTTATTTGTCAACAATTGGTGGAAGTGGATTAGTAGTCTAATGTGGTGGAGCATGAGCATATATGTGTATATTATCATTTCTATTTTTATACTACTCATTATCAGAGTTATCTTTATTAAAATTAGTGTAATCTATATGTGTACAATCTATAGCATGAACTTGAGTTGGTTGTCTATCCATGGTATATGGTTGAGTGTTGAAATCTGGGTGAACTTAGGAGGATTGACACTAAGTCTTGCACTTCATCTTGAAGAAAGAGTTGAAATAAACTTAGGTGGCATAAGGAAAACAAATTAGATAGAGTGGAAAAGATTAAACAAATATAATCTCAACAAGGAACTAGAATATGCATAAAAGGGATATAAAGTTTGCACACATGTAAGGTGATACCTCAAGAAGCAAATAGGAACTAGTACATGAAATTAGGTTTTGAAAGATAATTATTTGAAAAATTTAACATAAAAATTTAAAATTGAAAGTGAATTTTTGAGTTATATATGCAGGTAAAAAATTAGAAATTTATTGGAAAATTAATGATTTAAAGAGACCTAGTAGATGCCATTAGGGTTTTGAAAAATAAATGTTTTTGAAAATTACTATTGAATTTTAAAATTTGAATGTATTTTTTTATTTAAATATGCTAGTAAAAATTCAAAAAATGATTGGAAAATTACTGGTAAAATTTTGGGACCCTACTATGGGCAACTAGGGTTTTAAAAAATACTTTAAAATTACTACAAAATTTTAAAATTTAATGCTTATTTCTAATTTTATTGTGTAGGTAAAAAATAAAAAAAATATAGGATAAATTAGTAGGATATTTACCCTAGGGTTTATAGGGTTTTTATGCACAAACAAAGTAAGTCAGGTTCACCAAATGATTTAACAAATTTGGGTATATTGGTGTATTATTCCTAGTTTAGTTAAAGGGTTTGAGTAGTAAAATTAGTAAATAAATATGAAATAATTAAGCTAATAATTTTTTTAAATTAGATTAAAATTCAAACTTTTCTAAAATGAGTAATAAGGGGAAGAAAACAAGACTTAACTGGAAACTGATTGATCTGATTGAGACATGGGCTAGAATTCACTGTGTAGGACTGGGACACTATCACAAAATGAGATATAAAATTCATTTTTTGATTATATAAGAGTTACATAATTATATAGGAGTGGCATAAAGATTTTATTCCACCTCTATCATTATTATCTTGAGGATATAAGCTTTTTAGGTTTTGTTCACTATGTGTGTGTGACCCTGTTTATGAAGTTTTAGTAGATATAAGTCTATAAAGATCCCTATAAAGTATATTATTTATTAAAACCATATATTCCATTATGATTTAACCAATTTTGAGTAAGAGGGGGGGGGGGGTTATTGTATTTAATATTCACTAGATGTGGATCCACACCACTTATGTGGGCACGTTGCCTACATACTAATACTCTGAAGAGGGATCGAGCCATATGTAGTTCTCCCACTTGATGTGATTTGTAAAATTATGTGTATGAAGATGTATAATTCTAATATAGATGTGTTTGATGTGTTTAGGGACTAGTGAAATGATTTTAATAAGTTTCTAAGTGTGTTGGTTGGCTGTATGAAGAGAATAGGGAAGATTACTTGAGTACTCTAGCTTGTATTCTTACTTGCTTAGTGATAATTATCAACCCTTTCCAAATAATCTTTGAATAGGATTTTATAGGGATATATTGGTCAAAGTTTGAATGTAATCACATTAGTCCAATAATGAAAAGGATGGGAAACCAAAATAAATTGACTATTCAGGATAGAAATGGACTTGGACAAGGGCATCGAAAGTAGACAGGAGTGGCACTATTACTATAGTCCTAGTGTGGTTCTATTATCTTGAGAAGATGGGACCTAAGGGGATGGATATATATTATAAAAATGGGTCTAACTTAACTAAGATCAAGTTTGGAAGGTTACAAATGATTGGGAAGCAGTGAAAAGATGCCTATGAGGGTCATAAAATCAAGCACGAAGGACCTAAGGGTTGCGTGTCATTAGCCACACTTAAATTACCAATTTTTGCATTTTATATGACTAAAATAACCATTGACATGGGAAAAATTTAATAGGGACATTTTATTAAACCAAAATTTTACTCAAACCAACTCATGGTGGTTACCTTCTTCCCTCTTTCATTCAAAAAGAAAAAAAGAAAAGAAAAGTTTAAAAGCAAAAGGCATAATCCAAAAGTCCAAAAGAAAATAAAAGAAGGATTCAAAGCCTACATGATGAAATAAGATAAATGTATTATGCATCATGGAAAATATGAAGAAAATATGAATAGGTGATGAAAGGTGTCTCTATTGGGGATATGGACACCTGACTAGAAGTAGAACAATGCCTAAGCTCCCCAATATATATGCACATAATGCCTAATCAATATGAAACCTACAACTCACCCTCATGTCTTTGCCTAAAACCTTGAGACAAGAGATGAAGAACATCAATTTACACACATAGATATAAGGTGTAATTGAACTTAATATGTTGCCAAGATTATTAAGAGTCTTTTCATTTATGATTTAATCATTTATTTTGGTATGATTTTATAGTTGATATTGGGATTGTAAAACCATGTATTCTGGGTTCTTAAAAAATCAAGAGTATTCACCCCTATGAGTCACCATTTGTTGTATTCAACACATCCCACCCTATATTTTATTTGAAAAGTGGGGACCCCCTTTTTTTTAGACAATATGAATATTTTATCTAGGTATTTATGTGTTTTTGAGAGTTATTATGGTTATTATTATCTATAGAAACTTAGTAATTTGAACATTGAATCACACATTAGGATCCACTTATTTACCTTTTGAAAGGATTTATTCAAAATAATCTATTAATGGAAAGTTGAGAATAATTACTTTGTATGGTAATAATTTAGATTAGATTCACTTCAAAAACTTTTGATCTTTAGAAGATTTTACTTTGGAAAGTTTTTTTTTGGAAGGTTTTATTAAGAAGCTTCAATTCAAAAAAATTCATTCAAAAAATTTATCTAGATCAACAAATTTTCCTTGGAATCTTTTTTTAATGGCATTTCCTTAGAATATTTACTTTGAAAGGTTTCTCTTTGAAAATTTTGGTCTTCAAAAACTTTCATTCATAAAATTTATCCCAGTCAATGACTTTTCTTTAAAAGCTTTGTTTTAAAAACTTTTACTTGAAATATTTACTTTAGAATATTTTTCTTTGAGAAATTTCTGTTTAAAATCTTTGTTTCATGAAATTTCATTTAAAATACTCACTTTCAGAACCTTCTATACAACTACTTCTACCTGAACTATAATATTTCTAAAGAGTACTTAGTCTTTGACAACCATTCCTTTGGATACTTTGGGATAAAATATTTTAGAATAAATTTATCCAAATAACATTCTAATTTTTAGGGTCTTTTGGGTCTAAAGGCAAAATTTTACTCCCTTGACTAGACCATATATTGACAATTGGCAAAAGATAAAGGTAACACCATGGCATCCCAAATGAGTAAGCATCCTATGTGGAATGTACACTAGGACTGGGCAGTAAAGTTTGAATTAAATTAAGGTGATGATATCTTAGATGTTGGTGATTAATGGTGCAGGA
Organism: Torreya grandis; assembly: GCA_037957365.1. Taxonomy (NCBI): domain Eukaryota; kingdom Viridiplantae; phylum Streptophyta; class Pinopsida; order Cupressales; family Taxaceae; genus Torreya; species Torreya grandis. Next base: position 685,672 of record JARHVA010005199.1, on the reverse strand, counting down.
AATTGAAATTAATGCAAAAATATATAACATCAAGCCCCCAACCAAGTTCATGTCATTCAATTTTAAAGAGCTTGAGTAAACTTAAGCCTTCTATAATGTCAAAATCCCTAGATATGACTAGGATAATTTGTAATTCACATAATTTAGTTTATTACATGACATTTTAAAAATCTTTAAGCATACCAAAATCCATCAAACAACCATGAAATCATCATCTAGGTCATACAAAAGACCCTTGACACCCTCCAGGTTTTCCATCAAGGATTCTAGTGAGTATTTAGACACAAATTTTGATGCAATAATATTTGATGGTTGTTATCCCAATTAATCATTCTTATGAGAGGCCATAGAGAATGTGGATGTTTGAATTAGAAGAAGACATCATAGTTGAGGAAAAATAGCTAGTAAAGGACCTACACCCATTCAAGTGACATGCCCTTCTTTATGCAATTACTAAGTTAATGGTTATGCCATGTATCAACTTTTTTTAAGGCCTCTTATTCAAGGGAAGAATAGAAAATGGTGGTTATCTCCACTAAATTGAAAATAAAATAGTAATCATGTACATCTTTAGGGATGCATTTATGAGGTATTTGAGTCTCCTTATCTTAGATGTTACATTTGATTTGCATACTGTAGTTACTTGGAAAAAGGCTAACAATGTGGATCAAGCACTAATAAGGTAGATTTTCCTAAGGGAGACATTTACTATAAAGAAACATGTTAATAATCTTTTCCCCATCACTTGATTAAGGATGGGGATCATCATAGGCATGAAATTATTAAACTAACTCTTTGGTCATACAAACATCCACTTCTTGCATCTGGAGTGGGTTCCCTTGCTAGACCTACTTATTAATTTAGAGAAAACCTATTCATTAGGGGAAGTAATTAGAACCTGCCTCCAAGAAAAAATTATACACAAAGATATAAGGCCACATGGGGGAAAATTTTATATGATGTCTTACCTATTAGATGTAGTCATGAGAATGGTGTACAAACACAATGTAGTCCTATGAGATCCCAACAAAGATGTTATCAAGAATTGAATATGTGATTATTAATATTTTATTCACACATACTCATATATAAATAACATCATAAGGATAGTATATGATCTTTACCCTTAATTCTAAATGGTCATTCATGGTTAGTCTTTGGTTACGATTTCACCCAACATTGCCAAAACACTTGCCATTATGGGAGACTACTAGATCTACCCTAACTACACTATCATCATGGTTGTTGGCCATAAGGTGTATCCTCTTTAGCTTCCTAAGTTTTTATTGAAAAGGTATATGAATAAGATATTATCTTCCAAATATAGAGTGTTATCAATGAGCAACTACGAAATAATAATAAATCTACCTTCCAATGCCTCCCATATCACTATTGGGAGGATGTAGTACACCATAAGGAGGCAAGTTAGGGAAGATGGAAATTTGAGGAGAGCATATGTATTACCCACTTCCCCCATAGGGATTTGGACCCCCATGGGAAATTCCAAAAGAAGATACACACCCTTGGCCTCTCATATAAACATGAACCATTTGATCATGACTTCTTATTTTTTAATGCCAAAGATGATGAATTGAAACAAATAAAATTGGCAATAAGCTTGAGTGAGGACTTATTGAGGGTAATACAAGATGAACCCTCTTTCACACTCAACCAAGAAAAATTTAGGATCCCACCACCATGAGGATGGGATCTTTTAACTTCTAGAGTGGAAGGACATATCAATAACTAGTAGAAGAGGGACAAGATCCCCTAGGTCTACTCATGGATCAGGATCAACCATAGGATTAAGAATAGTTTTTAGGTGAAGCATCACTTACTAAAGAAAATTAACAACAAAAAGAGTAAAAAGAACACACTCTTTTGGTTTAAACATCAGCTATTGAACTAAGGAAGGTTAAGTAGGAACTATCATAAGAGTTAACTTAAGGAAAGGATAACATACAAGGGGCAGAGATCAGGATAATTTGCTTAGATTCTTCTGATGAATAAGAAACCACAACTTTAATAACCTTAATATCCAACATGAATCCTCCATCTTCCCCAATAGATGACTACTCCATAAGCTAGGAAAATAACATGATGATATCAGAGGAAACTAATGGGGGACATACCTAATACCTTGCCCATGCAAGCACTCAAAGAGGCACAAATTTCAATAAGGTAATCCAACATAAGAGGTGGATGAGGAGGAATTATAGTAAGCCAAGGCCTTAAGTTTTCAAGTACTAAAATCAAAGGTGCCTCTCACCAATGAGTCATCTGGTAAGGGTCCCCTTTTCACAACATCCTTAGGACTTTTTGATTTAATGTAATTACCTATTATTTATACAATCCTTTCTCTAATTATTTCAAATTTCATTATAGTGTAAGAACTTTCTACCAGTCTCCTCTTCAATCACCCAACTACCTACCTATTGTTAATGTACCTTCTTCACCCTCTACTATTGTAGTTTCTATTCCTTCAATGTCCATCCCTTTAGCCATAATGCTTTCCATCCTAACCATCAACTAACCTATCACCCAATTTGTTACTTCATCTACCCAATTGGGTTCACCTCTCCATTTTTTAACACCAGTCTAAAAAATAATAGTATTGACTGTTGGCCATTATTGGCCCATATATGAAAGAGTGGATCAAAGGTTTAAAATAGGTCTAAGATTACAAAATGAAAAAGGCCGTCAAAATTTTATGATGTTTCAAGCATTTAGGAGTATAAACTAGCTTGCAAAAGCATTATAAAATCATCAACACCCTGAAATAATGATCAAAGGATGAATTGTGCAAGTTTAAGGACTAGACCATTACCAAGACATCATGCAAAAAATGAATGGACTAGCTAACTTGTGAATTTCATATATTCACCTTAGAAATCCATGTGAGCTAAAATATTGTAACACCATGTATTTTTTCATTCCATGATAATATCCTAAAAAATTCATGTCCACATGAGATTTATAGGTCAAGTTATGAGCATTCCAAGTTGAACCTACAAAACAAGATGTGCACATAAATGTCAAAATAAAGTTATGGCAAAAAACCATTCAAGTTTAAAAGGTGATGATCATGTAAATGTCATTTATATTTACATAAACATATTTGATGGTCATGTGAATGTATTTAATAATGTGTGGTTATAAAAATTAAGACATAAAAAATCCATTTGAGCCTAAATTTGATGGTCACATAGATGTCAAATATGATCATGTAGATGTCAATTGATGAGACTGTGGGTGTCAATTTTGATCTCATAAAGTAGCCATGTATTTTAAAATAGTGGGTCTTAGTAGATTAAATGGTTAACATTTCATAGTGTATATTGATCTAATGGTGCATGAGAAAGTCAAAAGGTCAAGGAGATTAGAGGTTACCATGTGGTGTAAGCATGGGAGCATGCAAATTGATAGCAGATCCTGACTACAAATGTAAGGCTGCTAAGTGGTGCTAGTTCAAGTAGAGATTGACAAGTCAAGGGTGAGATCAATGGATCTTGCTTAATCATATAGATCAAGATAGATGGTATGAGTAAAGGTCAAAATTTCAATAAGCTGAGTTAAATATCAACAAATAATGAGCAAAGGGCAAGCCTGGGACATTTTGACAAGGCATTGTTAGACCTGAGTAAGGTAAAAATAAAGAAACCTAGCTCAAGCTTAGTTTGGGTTGAACTAGATGGACATTGTAAGATCTAACATCACCATTAAGGATCCACAATGATAAAATAAGTCTTTTAGACCTAATATAGATAAAGGGTTGATAGTTTGAAAGATGAAACATGACTAAACAGTGCCAAGAAATCTCCATAGAGGTAAATTAGTTCTTTTAGACCTAATATAGACAAAGGGGGTGGTGACTTATTTTCAAATCAAGAAAATGCACGTATGAACTTCTTTTATCGATCAAAACTATAGGAAATCTAATAGTTTTGATTGGTTTTCATCTATAGTGGACCTAGGTTCAGTTTCCCATGTAGGGGTAGATAAATGAGATATGGTGGGGGCTTTTCATCCTTTAACATAGCCATATCTCCACAAATTACCATTCATAATATGGCACTATCACTTTTAGGATTCAAGGATTTCATCCTCATGAACATGTCAAATGGACTTAGGGTCTCAAGGTGGTGAGTTGGTAGTTGGATAAGTAGTTAAGAGCATTAATTCCACACAGATAGACTTTGTCACCATGAATAATAAACCCTTGTATTTAGTGGGATATCTCATCTAATGAGAGGAGATTGAGGATTATTGGGATAAAAAGAGGTGCATTTATTTATCAAAGCATGCATACAGAAAGAAATCAAGGAACTACAACCTCATTTTTTGATCATGATGACTCTTTTCCACTCTCCCATGCATTGTTCCCATTTCTCTCTCTCTCTCTCTCTCTCTCTCTCTCTCTCTCTCTCTCTCTCTCTCTCTCTCTCTCTCTCTCTCTCTCTCTCTCTCTCTCTCTCTCTCTCTCTCTCTCTCTCTCTCTCTCTCTCTCTCTCTCTCTCCCTCTCTCTCTCTCTCTCTTATATATAAAGGCTTTTGAGCTAAAAATGGATCCTATTTGTATCCCTCTATTCCTTCTCTTGGGAATGACTAAACTCTACCAAGACTGAGCTTGTAACCTTTTAAAATTAATAGAAGACTGTATTTAGATATCTTTATGCTTATCTAGTGTGTTCATGTTAATTGATTTTCATATGTGGTATAATTGTTCTTCCTTGTCAATTCTTGATATCACCTAGTGAGTAGTTATATTTTTATGTAGGTCATGTTTAGTGTTTTTAATCTTCTTATTGAAGCTCAAATGTGGATACTATGACTAGTTAGTGTCTTGTGTTAGACCTCTCCATCATTTCCCTTAGCTTATGATAATTTGGTAAACCTCTTCATGAAACACTAATGTATGATAGATATTTGGAATCCTAGATATAGTTTTTTACTTATTTCATTAGTATTTAAGAGTAAAATAGAGTGGATTAACCATAATTTAGGTGTAACACCATTTTAAGGCTAGTTTTCCCTTTTATGTTCTTTCTATCTCCCTTTTCCTTAGTCATTAGTAGGTTCTAGTAGTGGAAATGAGATAAAATGATGCATCAAAGGAGATAAATTTATTAAAAATACTAGAGTTCTAACCCTATTATAGGATACCCATAACCTAGGTTCAATCCCATGTTGACCTAGATTTGGAAGTAGAACTTGAACACTCTTGGTTCCAGCTAGGGTGAAATCTAGACCACCAATAGTTTTAGCATGCCTAGTGGGACTAAGGTCCAAAAGAGTGGAAATATCTTGGTGTGTCTTTCCTCAAATCAAAAATTGAAAGCAATCAACTAGCACCAATGGTGATTCCAAATCAAAGTTTTTGGTTATGAGCAGGCCAAGTATGTATCAATGAAATTTCTAATTAGTTCTTGAATGTCATTTGACATATGAATTTGTGATGGATAACTATGGTGAATACCCCTATCATTCACCCCCTTATCAATAGTCCCATTATGATCCCCATAATCCATATGAGCCTAATCATCCCTATAATGAGCCTATATATCCTTCATATGCACCTACCTATCCCTCTAGCCAACCTTGCCAAAACTATGTTTCTGCTACCACATCCTTGTTGATATTAAAGCCAAATATGTTAGAATATGAAGAGGTGATGATAAAATGGGATAGATAACTTGATGTGATCCATTTACATCTCATAGAGAGGAAGAGGTAGTCAGTTAAAATATTGTTAGGTAAGTGGTTGATACTTGGAGAGGAGGTCTAATATGGTTCTGTCAATGATGATGTGTATGAAATGAAAACTCTCATATAATGGTGGATAGATATATTAGAGAGGTGTTCGAATCAGGAAACCCAATCCAAATAGCCTCAACCATCATTTTCTATCCCTAATACACCTCTTTTGATTCCAAGTCTTCCTCAAACTATACCTATCGCTATTCAAGAGCTTTAGAACATGTTGTGTTGGAGGATACCTCACATTATTAATACTGATTATGTTATGCCATCACTTGTGAAAGAACCTTCTCCTATGCCCACAAAAAACTAAGAATGAGAGAATATGGTTGAAGTCAAGCAAATTAACTCTTTTTCCCTTCCTTAAGAACATCTACAAGAGTCCTACAATAAGCCTAAACCCACAATCTTAAGTTATAAGGATACTTTCTAAAGTTTTGAGCATCCCAAGGAGCTCTTCTGCCCTCCCACCCCCTCCTTCTATCAACCAGAACTTGTGGTTTTGAAGGTAGAAGATGAGGTGGTATCTTTAAAATAACCACATGAAGGAGTTGAAGAAGAGGTAGATATTTATTTTGAATTACCTTTCTTCAATAAAGATGATGATCCTATCTCTTGTAGAAAAAAAGAGTTAGAAGAGTTAAGTATAGTGAAGCTATCATAGAGCATATTTCAAGAAGACACACATGATCAATTTGTAGATCCAAGTAAACATGAACAAGGGGTGGTAGCCTTTAATAGGTAGGTTTAAGAGGATTCATGGTAGCAACTATACCATAGCTTTATGAAGATCTTGAAGTGTTCATTAGTAGCGAGTCTCTTGAGACCAAGGTGGAATTTTTTTTCTTGAAGATGACTCAATACCTCAACCTAATTTTAAACCACTCTCAGATGACTATAAATTGTACATTAAACCTCTATAAGGGTTTGAGGGACTTGAAAAAGATAATTTTCTCATTGGAAAGTAGGTTCATGAGCAATTTGATCTAGAGGCACTCATTAAAGGCCATGATGTAGATGGATTTGGCCATTCTAAACTCCTTGAATATCTTGATAAATTTGTAGCTAACAGTAAGGAGAACAAGGTCATTCAAGGTTCCAAAAAGACTCAAGGAAAATTCTTAGATAGGGTGTCACTTATAGATATTATAGATGATAAGCAATATGAGAAGAATCCTAAAGAACAAGACTAGTTTGTCTTTATTAGTGACTAGTTTGCTATTGAGGAGTTATTCAAGGAGATGCTAAGAGAATTGGTATGTAATAAGAATGCCTCATAAAGGGTCACATTAAATAAATATCCTAATTAGAAACCTATATCATCTCTTGGACTGGGTGAGCGTATAAATTTTCCTTTTGATCCAGGTGGGTCATGCTTTGTTTTAGTTAGTTAGTTTCCTTGTATATATTATAGTAGTTCTTATAATTTCCTCCAAGTGTAGTTTCTAGCATATTTGTATATTATCCCTATTTTATTTTAGTTTAGTTTCCCTTAAATAAGTTCCTTGGGCACTCTATCTTGTTTATTATTTTCTTGGTCCTTGATTTGTTTTAAAAAGATGTTAGAGCAAGATTAGTAGCCAGTGCTGGATTTAGGTCAATGTGTTAGATTAGAGGGGGGACTCCATGCCTAATTGACTAGACAAGGCAAGATGGTGTGGATTATTTTGTGTATATAGGAATGTAACCCCTATGAATTACCAAATATGTTGGCCATTTTTGGCCCACATATGAAGCAGTGGATCAAAAGTTTAAAATATGTCTAATATTGTAAAATGAAGAAGACTAATAGGTTTTTATGATGTTTCAAGAATTCAAGAGTATGGACCAAGTTAAACAAGCCTTATAAAATCATAAACACTTTGAAATAATTATCAAAGGATGAATTGTGTAATTTTAAGGACCAGACCATCACTAGGACATCATGTAAAAAACAAATGGACCAGCTAACTTGTGCATTTTAAAATGCACCTTAGAAATCTAGGCAAGCCAAAATATTACAATGATTTGTATTTTTTCATTCTAAGGTCATATCTTAAAAATTTCATGTATGCATGAGATTTATATCTCAAGTTATGAGCATTTTAATTTGAACCTACAGAATGAGATGTTTGTGCAAACGTTGAAATAAAGCTATGGAAAAAAAAATATTCGATTTCAAAAGGTAACAATCATAGAAATGTCATTGATGTTCACATGAATGTATTTGATGGTCATGTGGATGTCAAACTTAAGACATAGTATAAAACCATTAGAGCCTAAATTTGATGGTTGTGTAGACATAAAATATGATCATGTGAATGTCAAATTATGGGAGCATGAACATCAATTTTGATCGTGTAAAGTAATACCAAATTTAGACCAAAGATGTTGACCAAATTTGGTCTACATACCAAAATGTGCCTAGTCCAAGAGTTCAGAAGCTAAGTGGGATATTAATTGAAGAGTGATTCAATGTCACAAAGAATAGATAAATCTCAAGTAGAGATCATATAGATTTTGAAAATCTATTGAAACACTTTAAACAAGATTAAAGTGTGCTCTAATTGATCTTCAAAGGATAGGTCTATAATTGTAGTTGAAGGGTACAAGTAGTTTTTATGGTGTCCAGGAACATGAACCAAGTTATACAAGCTTTAGGATATCATCAAATCCTTGAAATATTGATCAAAAGATGGACTATGTAAATTTGAGGAACCAGACCATCACCATGATGTCACATAAGAAACAAATGAACCAATTTACTTGCACATTTTATAAGTGATCTCATAAAGACTTTAAAAAATAGTGGATCATGAACAATCAAAGTTATTCATACCAAGATTACTCCTTGTAAGTTTCATGTCCACTTGATTCTTCGATCTCAAGTTTTAAGCCTTCAAATTTTAGCTTGTTGAGTCTAAGTAGCCAAGTCATCATGCACATGACATGGAAAAACATTGGCTAGCTTGTTTGAACATTTTATATCTTCTCTTAAAAGGCCTTTCAAGTAATAAGATTTTAGCACCATAAATTCCCTTGTGCTAAGAATATATCCTAAAAATTTAAATTCTATGTGAGCTTCCTATATTAAGCTATGGAGTTCTAAATTTGGTCACATAAAGCAAGATGGTCACACAAGTGTCAAATTTTGGCCTTGATGAATAGTCATTGAGATTCAAATGATCAATAATAGTTGTAAAAATGTCATGTAAAAAAACATAGATTAAATTTTTTGAGCATTTTTAATCTCCACTTAGAAAGCTTCCAGAACTAGCAGATCAAGTGGATAGAATCCTTTTGACATCAAGAACATCTCTTAAAAATTTGGTGTCTCCATGATATTTTTGATTCCAAATTTGAGCCTTTAAAGTTGGTTAAAAAATGAAAAATAATTATGCAGATGCCAAATTTAACCTCATAAAGTAGCCATTTGATTTTAAATAGTGGGTCCTACTGAGATCAATAGACTACATTCATTCTTACCAAAGAGATCAAGGGTGGAAGATGAGTCAAAAGGCCAAAGACTTTTAAGAGGCCACCACATTGCACAAGTGTAGAAACAACATACTAACAATAAGATCCTAAGATCAATGCATGATTGACATGTGTCAATAACATGTTCAAGCTAATAGAAGATCAATGTAGTGTATTTAATAATGTAAATAAAGATCTATGGTGTGATCACAATAAATAAGTTATTAGGGATTTGTGGGGCCAATAAAAATGAAGATACTTGACCATAATATAAATGGTTCGAGTTGTCAATTGATAACTAATAAACAAAGTTAAAACCTATGACATTTTTGACAAAATTGGAAGGGGCATTCTTCAACTTGGGTAAGATAAAAAACAAAGGGACCAGAGCTTAAGCAAGATCTAGGTGGAACTATCAGGACCAAACATTACCAGCAAAGATCCATATAGGTAAAATAGGTCTTATGGGCCTAATATAGAGATTGAAGATAGACCAGTGATTGAGAAGCAAGATTAAGTAGTTTATAGGTTCCATGGATATTGACTATGTGAAAAATAATAATTGAATTGGTTTTCACCTATAATGGACTTATTTGTGATATTAGAGCAAATGCAGAGCTAAACATGATCAAGAAAAGGTGTTTTTTCTATTAATATAGTCATATTTATGATAATTAGGTACCCATGGCCACCCAAAGTAGATGTGGTATAATTTTGTCAATTCCAAGACATGGTCCTCGTTAGCAGATCAGATAGATAATAACATGGAGTTCTAAGAAAATGACCTGATAGCTAGATAAGGATAATGGACATTCAATTCTTTTATAGAATTTGTTGTTTATTGATAAGGTCATGAGTCAACATCCTCAAAATTATGCTAATACATCATAGTTCCCTCTCTCTCCCCCATTTTTATATATATGTTTCATTTTCTACCACATTGTGGGACTCTTTGGAATTTTTAGAAATAAATATCTGAATTTTTTTAGAGAAATAGACTCTTATGATTTGGCTTGCTTAGGTTATGCCAAAATTAGTACGATGACACCTTTTGATGCAATAAGAATTGAATTCCATCATTTTTGTAAGCTAGATTAAAGTGTGTTCTATGAATTCATGTATTGTAGTTAAGTGAATCTATGTTCCTTATCTATGTCTGAGTTTTATCACCTTTATGAAATACTTGGCAGTTCTCACATGTCATTATAAGTGCACTTTACAATTTGTTGTTTAGCTTGAAAGTGGATATCTACCTTCTCATGTTAGTTAATAACTTATTCATGCCTTAATATGAAATATTCATGTGGGATTGATATTTTTTGGTCTTGAATGTGTTTCTTAGTGTGTTTTATGCAAAGTATAGGTGTTCCAATTACTGGTGTATCACCCCATTTTACATGCTTTCATATATTATTATATCTCTCTATCTCTTTTCTAAGCAAGTACTAGATTAGGTCTAGTTTAGGTGTTAGATCTAGAAGGAAGCCATCATTATTCAGAGGTCTAATCCATTATTAGGATATCCATATCCTAGGATCAATACCATGTTGGACTAGATTTAGAAGTAGGACTTGAACACTTTTGCTTCTAACTAGGGTACAATCTAGATCACTAATAATTTTGGCATGCCTAATGGGACACAACTTATTTGGCATAGTTGAAGTATAAATATTGAGAAAAATAATTTACAAAAGGAGGAGACATCTACCATCATCAAAATTTGAAGATCCTTTAAGTTATAGAGTTCATAGCATCTTTTAGATAATATTTTCATGCAGAAGGTTACGAGAAGATCATCAAGTAAAAGTACTCCTTTTGAACACATTAAATCACCTTCTACATATTATAAAAGATCAAGATTTAGTAGGACAACCCCTTATCATCAAAATAAGCATCCATCTACTAGCTATCCTATTGTTTTAGTTAAATCTATTATCCCCATAATCCAAATCCATTTTGCCTAGATGGCTATCATAAATCAAGTGTTTGTTCCATTTAATATGGGTATCCCCCTAAATTTAGCCCAATATGATGACATCCCTTTGTTTTCCCTAAAAAGTATCCCTTTTTTATCAAGAGAATGAGATAAAATTACCGCTATTGAGCATATACAAGATGTTGCCAATCTATGTTCTATTGATAATGCTACTCAAGATAATGTGGCCATTAAACTACTTGTTTCATCCTTTAAAGGAAAAAAATTTAAATGGTATAGGAACCTCCCTTTGACTTCAATTTATACTTGGGATGAGTTAGGTGCAATTTTAGTTAGGCAATTTGAAGATAAGTCTAATCATTTATCTTTGGTTGAACAATTGACTACCATACAAAGGTACCCTCATGAGTTCATGTTTAATTTTAACCATAAATTCTAAAAGACATGGACTAGGATCCATACATTGGTTAGAACATCTCTAGAGTATGCATTTTTTTACTATCTCAAGGCCCTTAATTTTGATATAAGTGTCATGATATAGTCTATGGGTGGTAATACCTTGCCAAATGCCTATGAAATTGAAATAAGAGCAAAAAATAACTTAATACAAGTTGGTAAAGTTGATCGAAGGCCTCTAATTCCCATATTCCTAGAATTTCAACTTGTTCCCCCTCCTCAAGTTCTCCAGATTCCATATATATCTCCTATTCCATCTCTAAAAGTCTAAGTTGTAGCCCTATTAATAAATATAATGAGATTGGTGATATGAAAAGTATGTTATAAGCTTTTGGAAATGAAATTATTCAATTCAAGAGATAATAGTACCAAGGTAGGCCTTATCAACAACAAAACTAGAATAATTATTAGTCTTTTAATAACCAAAGACCTATTTATCAAGGTTTCAAAGACAATAGCAAAACCTTACCAAAATCAAGGAGCTATAGCCCAAGCTAAGCCATATGCATTTCTTGATCCTAATACACCTTCTAGTTTAAAAGCTATTATCCCTTAAAACAACTTGATGCAAGATTCAAATTGGTAACCATTTAGTCCAAATGATACTCAAAACTAAGCCTTAATATCATAAGATATTACTATGCCACAAATGACACAAGAAGAGTTCTCTCTTCAAGGTGGTCAGTATCAAGACATAGATATGGCATCCCAAGGAGGAGCTCAACAAATTTCAAGGTATATTGATGCCATCAATGTTAATTAGTTATTAGATGATCATATTGCATTCAATCAAGTTGGTGAAACTAGCGACACAAATGGTCAAGTGGTAGTTCTGACTAGAGCTAAAGAAGAGTAGTTAAGGAAGCTCAAGATGTGAGAAATACTTATAGTGTTTCTAAAATTATTCACAAAGGTGTCAATTATCAACATGATATTACTATAGTACAGAAGATTCATAATTCAAAGGCAATGAAAGTTCCCTAAATGCCTCTAATTAGAGAATAACGAGTGGTTCAAAAGTTTTAGCCAAAGGTTAGTGGAGCCTCATTTAGCATAATAGATCAAATGAAGAAATAAAATGTTAGCATTAGCATGTAGGATTCCATTAGCATTATATGACAAAAGGACATGATAATTAAAGATCTTTTAGATCTTAAGGTATCTAAAGAACCAATTGAAAAATAAGGAGCTATCTTGGCTAATTCAAACCAACAAATCAAGCAGCCTAATCAATAGGTACATAACATGACAAAGGCAAACAAAACCCCTCCATTTTATCTCTTTGATCATTTTTGACTACTTAGTCCATAATTATATGGGAGATAGTGGGCCTAGTACTACTATCATACCTAAAAAAATTGCAGACAAGCTTGGTCTTGTCTATGAGCCAAATACTAAAGGAGTATTGAAATTAGATGGTGATCAATAGTTGATTCATAATCAGATATACTTCTCTTGATCAAAAAAAAGGAGAGTAAATATGTATTTGTATCTTCTACCTCATTTAAATGTCAACACAAGGATTTAGACTTGATAGGATGATGTTACTATATATGCACATTCAATCTCTAATTTGACATTTTGCTAATTATATCTAAGATGCTAAAGTGTAGTAAATGAAATGATTGTTATTAAAACATAAAAAAATATAGTAAAATAAATGGTTATGCATGGGAAGCTTCCTAAAACAAATCTTAAACAAGAATGTAACTTAAACAAATCAAAAATAAAACACACAATGCTTAAGGAAATTAAATGACATGCTTAACTAACTAGATAAGTTGGATTGTTATTGCAACCTTCCAAAGGGGACCCTTCCTCCTTCCAAATTTAGATTCAATCCTTAATTTTATGATAATATATTGAACTTAGAATTGATCACTCATATTTTTAAAAGTGTAGCAATGAATTGTTACATGATGTTAAAATTATAATTGCTGAACACAATGTACTTCTGACAAAATCTATTCAGTAAATATTATTTTTTCTATATCTTCTCAACTCTGTTGCTACCTATTTATATACCATAGAGGATTTTTTTTATACAAAACAATATATAAATTTTATTATAAGATATATTCAAATTGTAATAATTGAAATTGGTTCTTTTTGCCAAAAACATTCTTCATGTGAATCTTGTGACTTTACTGCAAGACAAATAAGGTTGTTTCATTATTCAATTGCTTCTTTATTGAGCTCCATGATGGTTAGAGTTGTTCTTATGAGTTATTTAGAAGATAATAATTTTTTTTCATCTATAGGTTTGGTAATATAGTGGCTACAAGATGGTCTGTGTAATGAGATTCCTTTTGATACAAAATGCTTTGTGTTATATACCTATTTCTTCAAAACATCTTCAAAACACAGAAAAAAATCATAAATTAATAGACATCCATCATATATTTAATTTACATACATAATTTAAACTATTTAAAATATTTTGAAAACATAATTCTATATGGTTTATGAAATTAAGAAACTATATGGAAAAGTGTTTCAAAAGCATGGTAAACAAGCAGGATGAGCACAATAAATGGACACAATAACATGATATTTATGGGTCTCATCACACCCCTCAACTTAAGCTCTTTCTCAACCTTGAGCATCATATTTATTCATCCCTAGTATACATAAAACTCTTAAATCTATGGGTTATACAACACCGTTGACAATGTGAGCATAAAAACCCCACCTCTACTCAAATGTTTTCCAGCTTTTGGTTTCACGAGCTTCATATACCAATATTTTGTCTTGCTAGTCTAGAAAAGGATACCATAATACGAGTGGTTGGGACTTTAGGTTTAGTAATTATGATCCCATTTCACATATAATAATAATGTATTTTATGGTCCTGGTAAATTCTACATTTAAATTAAAAGGGGAATAGGGCTCCCTCTTCTTCTATGTAGTAGTGAGCTCATTCCAACGTTCAATACAAGACTCTTTGGCTAAAGGACCAATATAAGTTATTCACCTTAAATAAAAATATTTAAACTCATCAAATTTCTATCCAAACCAAGTTTTGACTTCTTTTTTTGACATGATATTGTCCCAGTTAGCTAATATGACATCAAGTGCCATTGATTCACCCCTAATAAGTACCTAGTCTTCATCTTATTTTGTCCTATATTCTACTATTTTTCTTCATATTTTCTATTCATTTAAAAAATATGATGAAAATGATTGAAATTGGACATATCCAACATATATATTTGGATTACACTCTCTATCATATGGAACAACATAATTATGTAGGTAAAATTTGCACAATTATGTTTGTTCTTCCTGTGAGCTTACTTTATGAATGAAAAAGAAAGGGGATCAATAACTTCATGGGGTATATCAAAATAAATTCTCATAAACCTAAACTTGTGTTATTTTTATTCAAGATAAATTGAATAAACTTTTGTGGGAGGGATGTAATTAAGGAGTTCTTGTGTTATACAAGCCATGTCCTCAACTTTCAGTTTCAATTTGGTGATGCTCTCTTCCTTCAAATTATTTTCCTCTTTAAATTTCCTATTTTATTTACTCAGTTCCTTTAGAGATTCCAATTGATTATCCATCCAATTTAATATTTTAGAAAATATTACAAAACATGAGTGATACCTGACCTTAGGGGTAGCTTTAGGTTCTTTTTGTTGATCGACCTCTATAAACGTTTGTGGAATGTTGGCTATAGGGTGATCTTCTATTGAGGGATATAGCTAACAAGTTTCTACAAAAAGTGCATCCAAAACTCCACCATATTGATCTTACAACTACTTCCTTAATTTCTCAATTTATTACAAAGCTTCCTCAAGAGTGGAAAATTCCACTTGCTATACAACAAGTTGCTTCAATTGTTCAACTTCTTCCTACATAGGTTTCTCATGTAACTCTTCAAAAATATGTTCCACTTGTTCTTCTCTCTCATGTATTTCTTCAAGACTACTCAATTGGCTCCTCATATAAAAAAATATGCTCAAATTATTCTACTTATTTTTGATGGATTACTAGAAAACATTCTTTTTTGTCTATTTCAGTCTAAATAGATTTATTTTTACTAGTATTCCTTTCTTCCCTAGATTCTTCATTTATTTGAATAATGGAAGAAGGCTTAGTTCTCATTTTTATCTTTAATATATGAGATCTACGAGGAGTGGGGGTTACTTTGGTTTTATTGGAAGAAGATAGGAATTCCTCCTCAGACTCATCTAAATCAGGTCAAAGAATGAGTTTTCTCTTTTTCTTTCTCTCAAACCTTACTACAGTTTCTTGTGTTACTACAGGAATACCTTCTTTTATAGGTTCTTGTGTGTATAGAAAGGTTTTTTACTAAAAATTCTTGTGTTTTTGTAGGGAGGTTTTATTCTTAATTTTATTCTTTAACCTCTAATCCTTCCTTTATTTCATTTCCTTCTCTTTCACTTTCTTCATTTCCTGGTAGTTGGAGAAATTCCTCCCAAATGATGTTGGGTCTAGTTATTTATAAATAGTCTTTAACAAGTAACTGAATGAGACAATGGTGGGAGAGATCTTTGGAATTACATTTTTGAAAATAATTTCACATTTTGGTGATCATATCAAGAAGAAATTTAGGAATATTTATCTCTACACCATACCGTAAATGATTCAAGAACTTGAAGTTTATACCATGTAGTATCAAATACCTTGCTTTACATATGAAATATCTAGAGATAAACTTAGTAGAATTAACCCATATTATTGGTAGAGATAACCTTGTGGTACCATAATTTAAGGTTTTTAGTCATTCATTTTCTCTATTAAACCTCCATCTGTTAGCTTCAACATCATATTTGTCTTGCCATTCCTCCCTTGTTCTAGGTAGTCTCATTACTCTACTAATGGTTGTTTTTGCCAGCTTTACTTCCATCTCTTTTATGTGGCCAAAATATTATGAAATGTGCCATCAAAAATTTCCACAATTATTTCATCCATGGAATATATTTTATTGAAATATTGTGCCCATTCTATATGTCAAAACAAGGCCAAGTTTTTGGGCTATTAGTCAAGGGAGTAACATCTAATGGTTCATTTTTCAACAAATCACATCCCATATTACATGGGTATTTAAAACAAGGGTTTTGGGAAATGTTGACATGATTTGTGACTTAAAGAGGTGAAATAATCATTTTGAATTTATGAGAAATATCCCCCTAACTTAATCTATCACTTGTCCTTGAGGGGCAAAAGATGACGTACAAAAAACACTCATGGGAAGAGTAAGGGGTGGCAGTAACAGGTGTGTTAATGGTCACATCAACAATGATTAAGATGGTAAGTAGTTATTATAAGGAGAGGATATGGTGGTGTATTTATATCATTAAGTCTCATCATATTTAGAAATAACTAAAATGTATGACAAAAATAAATATAGAATAATTATCATATTACCTATAGAAATACCTTTCATAAATATGAAAATGATGATGTGAAGTGATGATCATATAATATGATAATGTTTGAGTGGAATAAAATGCTTGATTTAGGATGGAATGTAGGAAGACATCCTATAGTAAAATATGTGTCCTATAGCAACAAGTTTTATCTTGCAGCCACAAGTTTTATCCTATAGTGGCAAGTTATTCTCCTGTAGTGATAAGTATTCCATCCTGTAGCAAGAAGGAAAATATATTTATACTCTAAGGGAATGAATCTATAAGCAAATTCAAGGGAAAAAATATTTTTATTATAATAGTGCCTTTTTTTAATGAATGTTGATCAACTAGTGACCTAGTTTTCTGAGACAATCATCAATCAACAATGCCCAAAGGTTTTCATTACTATTTTTTTTGATTTTTTTGAAATTCAAACTCAACTAGAATCACAAGAATCTGGAGGGTAATATTTTATTTATCTTGAACCAAACCATTGGGAATGACTTGTGTTGACCATTTTTGTCCAACAGGCCAAACTCAGTCCCCTTCTTCCCTTGCTATTCGAAGCCAGTCATTTTAGGTTGCACAAGTTCAATGCCATGGTTCTTCGGCTTGGTTCAACACCTAGTTCAATAGACCACTTGGTTCATCGTCCTAGTTCGATTAGTCAGCTCATTGGCAAGTTTAATGAAGTGACCCAAAGTCAAAGAGTAGATGCCCTTGTGAAGGGCATGGAAAATTTCAAAGGGATCACAAAAAAGGGACATTTCAACTTTCAAAATTTTGATTAAGGAAATGTCCCAAATTCCTTTAGACTTTTTGTCTAAAGGAATTCCTTCAGACAAATAGTCTGAAGGAATTTGGGCCATAGTTCAAAGCACAGGCCAAGGCAAAATGTCTGTGGACAAAAGTCCATGGGAAAATGTCTACGGACAAAAGTTCGTGGGAAAATGTCTGTGGACAAAAGTCTATAGAAACCCAAGAAACAACCCAGAGGATCATAACGACCTACCGAAGGACCCCGAAGGGCAAATTCCCTTGCAGGAGACTCTCAGCCAAATAAAAGGGCACAAAGCAAAGGGTGAAGGGTCACCTTCCCTTTGGGAAGGTGCTAAGAAGGGACTTCAAGTAGAAAAGCCCGTGATTGATTGATGACATTTTGTCAAGGATGGTGACATCCAAAAAGCTATCATCCTTAAGAAAGTGAATTAGCCATTGGTTTTCAAAGTGACGATGATCGCGCGAATGTCAAAATTAACACAATGAAATAGCCATTTGTTTTCAAACTAAAAGGATGCCAACCATGAAAGGAAGCCCAAAAATATAGTGACCCACTAGAAGATTGCCATTGAGGGCTAAAGGAGCCAGAAGAGACAAGATAGGAAAAAGACAAAGTGCCAAGCATGGACCAGGCAGATAGTCCAAGTGGTGAAGGGAAGTGCTGATTCGAGAAGTGACTCCAGTAGGTGAAATAGTGGCTATAAATTGACCATTACAAGATATAAACAACCAATTGTGTAATCCTTTTTCCTCATTTCATATTTATGAGTAGGCAAGCTACATAGGTGCCTTCAAGAAGAAGCCTCAGTTAATGAGAAAATAGTGTGGCCATGTCAAAAAAGGCCTAAAGTCAAATCTAGGGTTGATACAACGTTTATTTTTGGGGCAGCCTACTCTTCCCAATGAGGGGATGCAAATGGGCCACTTGTAAAAAGGGGCACCAAAAGGCTTCCTTTCTTCTCTTATATATTGAGGACTTGTCATTTTGAGAGAACATCTTCCACATTTTTAAGGCGTAGCCCTAGAAAAATTTCACCTGAATCAATAAACACATTTTTTACATCTATCTTGGATAGACATTTTTGTGTATGTCTTGAGTGTTAGTTTGTGTTTAGTCATTATTTTTTGATGCTTTCATAGGTCCAAAACCAACATATTTGTTGCCTATAAGGCACCATTTTTGTAGCTGACAAGGAGAGCTCCATTTAGAAGTGCAAAATAGAAGAAATTACTTATAGTGTGCATTTCACAGCACCTTGGTGAATCTCTATTTTCTATATTTTTCATCAAAGCCTCCCTAACTAGTCTCTTGCAGCCTGGTCCTTTTGCCAATGTCTAAAGTGTATGAATGTGTATGTCTGATTTAAAGTGTGGATGTGAGAAGGTTGACTTTTATTTTGGTGCATCACCTCTTTAGAGTAGTTTGTTTTCCTACAATCTTTCTCCCTTTTCATCCCCCCCATTATATATATCTATATATATATGTGTGTTATCACTTGCTGGAATGAACATGATGCATCAAATGAAACTAACCCTTATCTAGAGACTCTCCCCTCCAGCTTCGCCAGTCCCACAAGAGAGAGGGGAGTTTCCATAGCTGTGTGAAGAAGGCAGGAGCTTAGCTTCTTGTCAAGGGTGCAATCTTCTACGTCAACAATTTTGGCATTCCCAGTGGGACCAACTGGGATAGGTTCTGTCCAAAGAGTTGAAGAATTTTTGGTGTGTTCTTCAACCAACCAATTGCATCAACACCAATGGTGACTCTGAGTTGAATCTACTGGTTAAGCAACCTGTTATCATTAGAAATCCTACTTTTATATGTATAATTATTTTGCACAGAATCATGGGTCTTTTGTTCCTTCATATGACTTTGATTAGACTCAAAATTTTTAGAGAATCACCTCAAGCAACTCTCCTAGTTGCCCTAAAATGTTAAGGGAGGTGGAATTGGAGTTTGATAAGTAGACAATGGAGATTGATAGACTAGAAGAGCAGTATGGGTATTAGTAGGAGCTGATGTATAAAGAGGAGTGTTTGTTTAGGCAAGCACAGGCCTTGCAGTCCATGGAGGAGGAGGTAGAAAAATGGAGAAATCCATTTATTCAAGGCAATCAGCCTTGTGTGCCCCTTCTTATTCTAAAGGAATCCCCCTCTTTTGCACCAAATACTTTCTATTAGATAGCACTCACCTACTCCAGCTCATCTAATGCATCTACTCTCAATCCTGTGTGCTTGGCTTTCTATCATCAAAGGGAACTAGAGCAACCCCCAAGGAGATCAATCTTCTCAATTCCTTATATTGTGAATCTTCCATTGGGGGGAATACCACCAGCTAGCATGTCCCTCTTCTAGAGACTCTTCCAATGCATCATCAATCTCTTCCTTACATTCCTTAACCTCCCCAAGTCTTTCAATGTGATGTGCAGTTTCCAATTTAGAGGAAGGAATACCAGGAACCAGCCCAAAGCCTTGAAGAGGATGATGTTGGTGACCTCCAAGAAAGACTCTTTTAGGATAATCTATAAAATCAAATTAAATATTTAGAGGCTATGATGAGACTGCTTCTTGAAAGAGAGATAGAACTCCCAGACCTTACAGAGGAGCCCTAGGATCTTGGAGAAAACAAAGTTGTTGCTTAATCACATGAACAAAATTCCAATTCTGAGATCCTAAACTGGGGGAAAATAGTAGAATCATGGGGAAATAAGGAGGAGAAGCAAGGTTTTTCTCAAAACCTTAAAGAAGTTGAAGCTACTCCTGCTCATGATAATGCTGATGACCTCTAGGAAAATCTCTTCCAAGAGGATCTAGCCAAGAGAATTGTAGAGTTGGAATCCAGAGAGAGATTCCTCAGCCAATGTGTGATGGATGGTTTAGAACAAACAACACATTCCATGTCTAAACACACCCCACCTACACATTTCTAAGAGAGATATCAGGCCACACCTAATATGGATGAAGTGCTGACCAAGTGGAAAGAGGAGAATCATTCGATTCTAGCTCAAGGATTGCCTCCTCTTCCACATGCTTGTCCCACTTCACCCCTTCTCAAGGAAGAACCTATTCTGTAGGAGGTGAGTGAGGAATAGAAGATCCAAGCTGTAGTTCTTCAAGAGGATATCATGAGTGACAATGAAGAAGAAATCATCATCAATGCTCCTTGTGAAAACCTTATTAGCAATGGAGAAGACACAGGTCTTGCATATATGCAGATGTTCCAGCAATACGAGGAGGAACAAAAGCATGGTGAGCTCTCTTCCCCTCTATTTGATGAACTTCCTTACTATCTTGATGATGAAAATGACTATGCTGAGGAGCCTGAGTTGGAGGAGGATCAGGAGGATATCTTTGAACATCTAGAGATCTTGATCTTCGAGAAGAAGGAGAGGTCTGTCTTCCTTGAGGAAAACTTTGAAGAAGAAAGTTTTGAATAGAGAGGTGATGCTCTGTGGGATGAGCAATATTTTTTTGAATCCATTTTAGACATCACCACAGTCACCCCCCTTCAAGAAGGCTAAGAGGAAGCAGAGGATGAGTCTGACAGGATCTTTAACGAGGTAGAAGGAAACGGGTTGGACCATGATGCATTGCAGAGGGAATGTGTAGACTAAAGGGCTAATGGTGATGAGCCAACAACCAATATTTTCTTGGTGAAGAACACCAATATGATGAACCATCATTCAACAAGCTTCCAAGAACAAATAGAGTACACATATGTTGGGATCATGTTCAAATTTGTTTCACTTGAATACCAACCAATGTAGGTGATAGGCAAGAAGAGCAAGTCACCAATTCTCTTTTTCATTCAGCTACTTGCCTGGCACCATAAGTATCTTTGCCAAGAAGGGGACTTAAGACATTTTCCCTTTGATCTAGGAGGGAGGAAAACATTCTTGGTTAGCTTTATATAGTAGTTTGCTTTCAGTTTCTTTTCTTGCTTTCCCTAAGTGCAGTTTGCACAGGTAGTGTTTTTAGCCTTGTGTTTTTTCTTTGCATGAGGGTTAAAAGATCTATGTTTGATTCTAGAATTTATTAGGGTTGTTTTTATTTTTAAAGTTACCATCTAACTCCATGCCCAATGGAATACAAGGCAATTGGTCTTTAATCATAGCAGGCATGCTTCCCCTGGGAGTCACCAATTTGTTGACCATTTTTGCCCAACAGGCCAAAATCGGTCCCCTTCTTCCCTTGCTATTCGAAGCCAATCATTTAAAGTTGTACAAGTTTAATGCCATGTTTCTTCAGCTTGGTTCAACACATTGGTTCAATGCTTGGTTTAATAGACCACTTGGTTCATCAGCCTAGTTTGATCAATCAACTCATTGGTAAGTTCAATGAAGCACCCCAAAGTCAAAGAGCAGATGCCATTGTGAAGGGCATGGAACATTTCAAAGGGATCACAAAAAAGGGATGTTTAAACTTTCAAAATTTTGATTAAGGAAAACTCCTGAATTCCTTCAGACTTTTTGTTTGAAGGAATTCCTTTGGACAAAAAGTCTAAAGGAATTCAGGCCGTAGTTCAAAGCACAGGCTAGGGCAAAATGTCTGCTAACAAAATTCCATGGGAAAATGTCCATGAACAAAAGTCCATGGGAAAATGTCCATGGATAAAAGTCTGTGAAAACTTGGGAAACAACCCAGAGGAGCATAGCGACCCACCAAAGGACCCCGAAGGGCAGGTGCCCTTACAAGAGACTCTCAACCAAATAAAGGGGCACAAAGCAAAGGCCAAAGGGTCACCTTCCCTTCGAGAAGGTGCTAATAAGGGAATTCAAGTAGAAAAGCCCATGAAGGACTGATGACATTTTTTTGAGGATGGTGATGTCCAAAAAGTCATCAACCTTAAGAAAGCGAATTAGCCATTGGTTTTCAAAGCGATGACAGCCGCATGAATGTCAAAATTAACATAATGAAATAGCCATTTGTTTTCAAACTAAAAGGATGCCAACCATGAAAGGAATCCAAAAAATGTAGCGACCCAATAGAAGATCACCCTTGAGGGTTAAAGGAGCTAGAAGAGACAAGATAAGAAAAAGACAAAGTGCTAAACATGGAGCAAGTAGATAGTCCAAGTGGCGAAGGGAAGCACTGATTCGAGAAGTGACTCCAGTAGATGAAACAGTGGCTACAAATTGACCATTACAAGATGCAAATGGCCAATCATGTGATTCTTTTCCATTATTTCATATTTATGAATAGGCAAGCTATGTAGGTGACTTTAAGAAGCAGCCTCAGTTAATGAGAAAACAATGCAACCATGTCAAAAAAGGCCTGAAGTCAAAGCCATGGTCGACACAGCCTTTATTTTTGGGGCAGCCTGCTCTTCCCAATGAGGGGATGCAAATGGGCCACTTGTAAAAAGGGGCACCAAAAGGCCTCCTTTCTTCTCCTATATATTGAGGACTTGTCATTTTAAGAGATCATCTTCCATATTTGTAAGGCGTAGCCCTGACAAAATTTCATTTGAATCAATAAACGAATTTTTTACCTCTATCTTGGATAGACATTTCTATGTATGTCTTGAGTGTTATTTTGTGTTTAGTCATTATTTATTGATGATTTCATAGGTCCAACACCAACATATCTATTGTCTATAAGGTGCCATTTCTATAGTTGACAAGGAGAGCTCCATTTGGAAGTGCAAAATAGAAGAAATTACTTATAGTGTACATTTCACAGCACCTTGGTGAATCTCTATTTTCTGTATTTTTCATCAAAGCCTCCCTGCCTAGTCTCTTGCATCCTGGTTCTTCTGCCAATGTTTGAAGTGTATGAATGTGTATTTCTGATTTAAAGTGTGGATGTGAGAAGGTTAACTTTTATTTTGGTGCATCTCCTCTTTAGAGTAGTTTGTTTTCTTGCTATCTTTCTCCCTTTTCATCCCCCCCATTATGTGTGTGTGTGTGTGTGTGTGTGTGTGTGTGTGTGTGTGTGTGTGTGTGTGTGTGTGTGTGTGTGTGTGTGTGTGTGAACACTTTTTGGAATGAACATGATGCATCAAAGGGAGCTATCCCTTATCTAGAGACTCTCCCCTCCAACTTCACCAATCCCACAAGTGAG
This sequence comes from Torreya grandis, assembly GCA_037957365.1. Taxonomy (NCBI): domain Eukaryota; kingdom Viridiplantae; phylum Streptophyta; class Pinopsida; order Cupressales; family Taxaceae; genus Torreya; species Torreya grandis. The sequence goes on along the minus strand of JARHVA010005199.1, from coordinate 661,846 downwards.
AGGGGAGTTTCCATAGTTGCATGAAGAAGGTAGGAGCTCAGCCTCCTACCAAGGGTGCAATCTTCTACGTCAACAACTTGTTCTTAGCTGCAAGAAGCTTTATTACTTTTAGAAAGTATAGGAGAAGGGTTGACAGAAATACCCTTTAGCTATAAGAATAGGTTGATTTGCTTCATGAAGAAGAGAGGGATGTTGTTATTTAAGAAGTTGATGAGTGAGAGTTTGATTGGAAAATAGTTTATTTTACAACTTGAGCCTGTGACTATTAATAAGAAGTTAGAATTAAATAGAGTCAATGGTTGTGAGCTTTCTAGCTCCATTGTCAAAAAAATGTTCAATCTCATAAGGCCCAAGCCATATAGACTATAACTTTCCTTTATGATCCTTGTATTTAGAGTAAAAAAGGAGTACTTAGTTTCCTAATTAAAAATTCTTATTCTTGATGTTTCGGTCATGCCATCCTACACATTGTCTTTCCACTATTTTAGTATGATGAAGTGCTTCCTTTATAAATTCATCAAGTTCATTCAGTTGCATAATCTTATCTTGTTAAGCTTGAGAAAGATCTAAGCCCAAATCATGTGTTGTCCTTAATGTATTTATGTTAAAAATCAATGGGTATAATAGTATTTTTACCATAAACTAGTTCATATGGAGTGAAATCAATTATGGTTTTCTAGGTTATTTTATAAGCCAAAACTGCTTCTAGAAAATGAGTTGACTAATATTTTCTATGCAAGCTAATAGTTTTAGTGAGGATATTTTATAATTAAAAGTTTGTCACTTCCACCTAACCATTTGACTGAGGATGGTAGGGGGTAGATTTCTTGTTTTTGATTTTGTATTCTTTTACCAAGGCAACTGTGAGGTTTGATGTGAATTATGGGCCTCAGTGTATGACTATTTCTCTTGAAACTCCATAATAGGTAAATATTTTTTCATAGAGGAACTTAGCTACCTTCTCCTTTTAGGCATGGATTACGGCTTTGACCTCTACCCATTTTGTGACATAATCAGTTTACATTAGTATATATTACTTATTATTATATTTGGGATCAATGGGACCCACAAAATATCACCCCCATTTGTTAAAGGGTTCTAAAACTAGTTATGGTTGTAATGGTATTTCATCAAAGTGAGTGGGATTTCCCATACGCTAGCATTGATCACATTTGTAAGTGTACATCATGACATCCTTATGAAAATAAGGACAATAATATCCAATAGTGAGTACTTTCATGGCAATTCATTTGGTAGCAAAATGACCCTCACAGGGCTCATCATGGTAGGCTCTGTTGGGTGAATATTTTATCACCAGCTAACTGAGGGCAAAATAGGTGTTTCGACCATAGCATAGGGAGATTGATCAATCAAAATGTGAAAAGTTTACCACATCAAAATGGGACAAATCTCTCCTCTCATCAAGGGGAGGTTCCCTATAACTATAAGGTACTATATACTATAAATAAGCTGAAAATAACACTCAGGGTAGGATAACACCATCCATCTTTATTTTTCAGAGATGATGTTCATAGATAAAAGAGAAATCTTGGGTAATTGCTGAAGGTACATCTTTTCTTTTAGAGGTAATATTTAGTCAACAACCATATTCCTTCCTAGTAGTAATTGTAACCATGAGAAACCCATAAAAGCACAAAGTCTTTCATTGCTTCCCTCACTGAAACAGGGTGTAGTAATATAGTAGAATGAAGTGTAGCACAAAGTCTCCACCTCAAATACCAAAGAGTGAAATATACGAAGGACAATGGGGGAACAAAGTCATCCCAAGATCCTTTACATAGAAATAGAAAAACAAACACACTAAATACAATTGTGGCAACACAAAGTCTCTCCACTGTCAGCTTCAGGACACCTTCCTGATTACTTTCACTAGTTCTACTTGTTAAATTAAATGGACAAGAATGATTCTAGGAAATAGACATAAGAACAATTTCCTAAATAACACAAGCTATTCCAGCACAAATTTTGAAAGGTCACTTGTTTTCTAATTCAAATAAAGAAATATGATTAACAATCTGAGCTCAAAGTCTCAAGAAATGCCGTTCAATTTGGATAGGGTTTCACTTCTAATAATAGAGAGATATTATTTGCATAAAATAAGAGATTATAGTATATATTGCTCCAAGAAAGACTTGGGTGCTTTGTTTCATGGAATGGCCCATGTTGCATTCAATGCCTTGAATGCATTTTTAGTTCTGTCAAGGGGTTATGCTAAAATAGGGCATCAACCTTAAATATGGTGTGTCAATTATTCTCAAATGTCTCTTCCAAAGTATGGGACACCTGGTCCTCTTCTTGATATGTGCATAGCTATCCATTTCACCTTTACTTGATGGAGAAAAATAGGCTGTGCTATTAAGTACTTGCACTCTTTGATGTCCACTTGGTGGACTATTTACCTACTAGAAATAACTCTTGTTTAGATATTTCTAGTCTTTCTACATCATTCCCTCTTTCCTTGTTATATTTTGTCTCTTCCTCATGATCTGATATCTCGAGCTATCTTCTCCCTTTCAGCTAGCTTTTTTGGCTTCTTCTTTGGCTAGTCACTAAGTTTTTTTCAGGTTTCACACCATATTTGAAAATAAATAGGCATTTTATTACCTTGAATTTGACATCTGTGGGGATGTCATTGGTAACTTGGTCACTTGAACCATGTTGAACCTTGAACCTTTAAACCATGAGAGTGCATTGGTTTAATGGTTCAATAGTTTGGGTGGTCATATCGGCTCCTTGGTTCAATCAGTTTCTTGGTTCAATCAGTTAAACCATCTCTTCAAACTTGCCTCTAGAATCTTCCACTTCCTTCCTTTTCTCAAAGCTTCCTTTTGAATTTTGAAATTCATTGAACCTTTAAATGTTTGAACCATTTTGGTTCAAGGTTCAATGGTTCATTCTCTTTCTTTGAATCTTTTGGTCCTTCAAACTTTTTGGATCCTTTTCTTTTCTGTTGAACTCGTTGAACCTTTAAAATTTGAACTCTTTTGGTTCAAGGTTTAATGGTTCATTATTTGCTCATCAAATCCTTTATTCTTTTAAGTCTCTCAAACTTTATTAAACTTGTTAAACCTTTGAACTTTGAACTCTTTTGGTTCAAGGTTCAACGGTTCAATAGTTCAATCTTGCTTCTATGAAGTCTTCTTTCATTTAAGTCCTTTAAATCCATTTGAACTCTTCAAAGTGGTTGAAATTTGAACTTGTTGAGCGCTTAACTCTTTTTGAACCTTTGAACCTTGTTGAAGTAGGGTTCAATGGTTCAATGGTTCATTCCATTTGTTTGAAGCCTACCGATGGACTTTTTGGTTGAACCTTGATGTTGAACCAACCTTGAAATTGCCTAAGTGTTTGGAAGTTGTTCCTTTGTGAGAGCTCACCTGTTGAAGTTGTTGAACCCATTAAATCTGTGAGTCCCTTAATTAAAAATACTTGAATAATTGAATAACTTGGCTACTCAGAACATTTTTTGAAAAAGGAAGAGATTATTTTAGCCTATAGGACCAAAATAGTTGATATGTTGTCCACAAAAACTAGTGACAGATTTTGGGAACAATAACTGGCTCTAGTTGGGGAACTTCCATCAATTGTAAAAATAATCAAAGGGATTGTAATCTAGAATCTCTAGTGCCTTCATGTATGCCATTGGGATATATAGTCATGCCACCCAAAAGTAAAGGTGCCAAAAACAAATGAAAATGAACATAAAACAAGCTAAAGACTATACAAAAATTATACATATGTACAAGCTGATCTTATATAATACTTCAAGGATTGAAGTGCTTCAGATGCTACCCATTGTGAGATAGTGAAAATGGCATTTTGTCTTGATATATCAATAGGAAACCATTTTATCCCTAGAAGTGATGATTAGAGAATGTACCTCTCCACCAAGAATCAAATTTTATGTGCATTCCTTTTGGTTCTCTCCTCTTGCCCCATAGCAAGACTTGACTTCCAATCTAAAAATCATGGATCCTTATTCTCTTGTAGAAGAGTTTCTTTTCTTGATTTTGACATGTAGCAGCATGGTCCATTGCCATAATTCATTACTCTTCTGGTTCAGTCCAACACATGATTTGATTGTCCCCATCAGATACTTGCCAATGATTAGCATTGTCAAGCACACTTGCTCAAAATACCAGATTGATAGTGCACTTCTGCTCTTCAAAGTCTTTATGAGGAACCAAAAGGGTTGTAGAGACAACCAATGAATCTACATGACTATGAAGCTCTCTGGGCACTACAAATATATTGAAAGCATCAAAACTTTCAATACAATCCCATACCAGATTGCGGTAATGGTGAAATATTTTGATCTTGGTTTGACACAGGTTCCTCAAATGACAAATCATCAGTTTAGCATCTCCTTTGGCATGAAGGAGTTTGACACTTTTGTCTTGAGTAGCCTTCAACCCAATTAATAGAGATTCATACTCAGTAGCGTTGTTGGTGTTGTTAAACTACAACTTGTATGAAGAAGGAAAAATATCTCCTTGAGGAGATATTAGGACAATCTTGGATCCAACACTGGCAGAAGAGTAGTTACCATCAAATTCTAGAATCTAGACATTATCAAAAATTGATCTTTTTTTAGATTCATCCTAGTCAGGGAGGGAAGATTGTTTTGCATCTAAACTTTGTTTTATTAATTCTTTTACTGTCTCATCTAAATCAATTCCTGGATCACCACCTATAACAATTTTATTTGCTAAAACATGAACATCCTCGGTGGTCAAGAAGTAATTACCCACCCCTGAAGACTCAAATAAAATTTGAGCTTTGGGGGCTGTCATTTGAGTGACAACATATTTTGCCTCCTTCTCAGGGAGCAATCTCTACATGATGCCTTTGACTGGGATCCTTGCTTCAGATAGGTCCATGCTTATTTTTCCACCAAAATCCTTGCAAAAATTATGATCAAGAAGGATGTCTTAGGAGGCTGGGATGTTGGCCACCAGGACTGTCATCTTAATTCTTTTTTTTGGAAAGGCCGCAAATGCAAATTGGGCATCATTGATTTGTCCTAGTAGTGGCACTTGTTTGTTTTGCATGGAGAAAAACCTCCCAAAGGTCTTGGTTAGCATGAGTCCAATAGATTCTACCACTTTGGTGGGCATGACATTGTCAAATGTACCTGAGTCTATGATGCAATTATTCAACTGATGACCATTTATCAACAGGGAGACATAAAATGGTTCTATCTTCCTAGGAGTAGCAGGAGGAGTAATGACAAGGTTATTCTAGGTGGATGTGTTCTTGGGGGGACCAAGAGTTACTCTCATAATTTATTTTCCTACAGGGATGGCTTTAACCTTCACACATTGAATCAACCTATCCAACTGCTCAGGGTTGGATTGCTGGAATTCAAATTAAGACATTTGAATTTTGGTTTTCTTGACATGGTTGATTATATCAAATGTTTGAAATAAATTAGGAATAGGGGAAGGTAGTTCATCCTTCTAGTTTTTAGGAGGGGTGGTACTAGTCTGTGAATTTGAAGTAGAAGATGAAGGAAAACTTGATGTACTTACCTTTTTAGAAATCATCAGGTCCTTTGATTGAAAAGACAGAGTGGTTCCCCACTTAGAAATTGAAATTGATGTTTGAGCTCGTTCCTCTATTTTTTCCTTATCAGCTTGCTAGGCTAATTGGTTCTAGGACTAGGTGAATACAGTATATGATCCATCAAATGCTTCATCTTTACTTCTGGGTTCATCTTGGTAATTTAGGAAACCAATGTTGGAGTCACCAACTAATTCTTCTTATCCCTCTATCAAGAGATTAGCATCATCTTCTAGGTTCAAATTAGGTTGGAAAGAGAAATTAGATTCTATTTTTAGATATCTAACTACTGAGTTGGATGGTGATGCTTCAATGGAAAGCTTCCCCTATGGGGGAGGAAGATGATTTGGTTGCCCTTAATTTTAGGAAGCATTGCCTTGGTATGAATGGTTGGGAAACATCCTCCTTAGTATATCTTGGTATGAAGGAGGAGTAGACATCCCTTACATGATTTGATTTTTTAGAGCTAGCAACTCATTTGCTAGCTTTTGCACCATTAGATCAGTGGTGACTGTAGATAGATATTCAAAGGATGAAGAAGATTTACCTCTATTAGGATCTCTCCTTATCTTCCCTGCCAAGATGAGATCATCTTCCACCTCAGTGGCCAAATCTTGAGTTGTAGCAAGGTCTATGTGGCCAGCCCGTCTCAACAAGAAACTCACTTCAGGAAGCTAAGAGTTGATGAAAAAACATTTGAGATTCTCAGCTATCAGCTAAGCAATTATAGGAATCCTATTTCTCAACTTGTCAAATTTGGAAATGAAGTCCCTCATATGTTCATGAGGCTCTTTCTTCATTTGTGTGAGCTGAGCCAGTAGGGCATGTGCATCATTTGTAGGTTTGAACCTTGCTTCAAACTTGGCTTTGAGAGTGTTCCAGTCAGTCACCGTTTGTTCTTGTAAATGATATAACTAGTCTGCAGTAGCACCTTTAAATGTTTCCACAAACAACCTGACTGCTATGTCCTCATACTCCATGCCTATCACACCACAAGATATGTTAAAGTTTGTAACATGTTCGTTAGAATGAACTCTTTTATCACCAAATAACTTGGTGAACTTCTTCCTTGAACTGTGAGGTAGCTCATGTAGAGGTGGAGTTAAATTGAGTGGGCTAAAAGAGTTACCCTAGGGGCCTTGAACTACCATTATTTGACTATTAAAGGGAGGGATAACAAATGTATGAGGGGTATGTATTGAAAAATATCTGCTAACAATAGAAATGGATGCTTTGCCTAGTAATGGAGACCTAACATTTGTTGGAGAAAAACTCTTGGTTTGATGAAGGTGAGATGGAGAAGAGAATAGGTCAAAATCACTTTGCTATGCCAACTCGAATATAGGGTAAAAAATCCATTTAGCTCTCTAGCTTCACATATACCATGGATCTACCAGAGTGTAAATTAAAAATGGAAAATAACTAGCACTACTTCAGCTTGAGGCTCCAAACTGCTCGTTCTTTCCAGTTGGCGTGGAGCTACCAGAGAATTGACTTTTGAAATGAAATGCTCGATCTCCGGTGTCTCTAGTTTCACATCTTAGAGTATATAATGGAAATGGATAAGGCTATAATGATAATGGATAATACATAGGTGATGCTTCAATCTGAAGCTTGAGGCTTCAAATTGCACAAAATTACTGTGTCCCTAGTAGAGTCACCAAAAATTGTTGGGTGAATATTTTGTCACTAGCTAACTGAGGGCAAAATAAGTGTTTCAACCATAGCATAGGGATATTGATTAGCCAAAATGTGCAGATTTACCACATCAAAATGGGACAAATCTCTCCTCTCATAAAGGGGAGGTTCCCTATAACTATACGACACTATATACTATAAATAAGCTAAAAATAACACTCAAGGTAGGATAACACCATCCATCTCTCTTTTTTTAGAGATGATGTTCACAGACAAAGGAGAAATCCTAGGTAATTGTTGAAGGTACTTATCTTCTTTTAGAAGTATTATTTATTCAATATCTAGATTCCTTCTTGGTAGTAATTGTTACCACGAGAAACCCATGAAAGCACAAAGTCTTTTGTTACTTCCCTCACTGAAATAGGGCATAGTAATATAGTAGAATGAAGTGTAGCACAAAGTATCCACATAAACTACCAAAAAGTGAAATATACAAAATAAAATGGGGGCACAAAGTCATCCCAAGATCCTTTACATAGAAATAGAAAAACAAACACATTAAAGACAATTGTGGCAACACAAAGTCTCTCCACAATCAGCTTCAGGACACATTCCTGATTACTTTCACTATTTCTACTTGTTAAATTAAATGGACAAGAATGCTTCTAGGAAATAGACATAATAAAAATTTCCTAAATAACACAAGCTATTCTAGCACAAAGTCTAAAAGGTCAGTTATTTTCTCATTCCAGTAAAGAAATATGATTAACAATCTGAGCTCAAAGTCTCAGGAAATGCCTTTCAATTTGGACAGAGTTTCACTTCTAATAATAGAGATATCTTCTTTGCATAAAATAAGAGACTAAAATATATAGTGCTCCAAGAAAGACTTGGGTTCTTTGTTTCATGGAATGGCCCATGTTGCATTCAATGCCTTGAATGCATTTTCAGTTTTGTCAAGGGGTTATGCTGAAACAGGGCATCCGCCTTGACTATGGTGTGTCAATTCTTCTCAAATATCTCCTCCAAAGTATGGGCCACTTGGTCCTCTTCTTGATATGTACACAGCTATCCATTTAACATTTACTCGATGGAGAAAAATAGGTTGTGCTATTGAGTGCTTGGGCTCTCTTATGTCTACCTAGTGGACTATTTCACCTACTAGAAATAACTCCTGCATAGATATTTCTAGTCTTTTTGCATCATTCCCTCTTTCCTTATTGTATTTTGTCTCTTCATCATGATATGATCTCTCGAGATATCTTCTCCCTTTTAGCTAGCTTTTTTGGCTCCTTCTTTGGCCAGTCACTAAGTTTGTTTTTAGGTTTTGTGCCATATTTGAAAATAAATAGGCATTTTATTACCTTGAATTTGATGTCCGTGGGGACATCATTGGTCACTTGGTCACTTGAACCATGTTGAACCTCAAACCTTTGAACCATGAGATTGCATTGGTTCAATGGTTCAATGGTTCAAGTTTTTCTATCAGCTCCTTAGTTTAATCAGTTTGTTGGTTCAATTGGATCCTTGGTTCAATCAGCTCTTTGGTTCAATCGGCTCCTTGGTTCAATCAGTTCCTTGGTTCAATCAGTTGATCCATCTCTTCGAACTTGTCTCTAAAATATTCCACTTCCTTCCTTCACTTGAAGCTTCCTTCTAAATTTTGAAATTCATTGAACCTTTGAACTTTGAACCATTTTGGTTCAAGGTTCAACAGGTCATTCTCTTTCTTTGAATCCTTTGGTCCTTCAAACTTTCTAGATCCTTTTATTTTCTATTGAACTCATTGAACCTTTAAAATTTTAACTCTTTTGGTTCAAGGTTCAACGGTTCATTATTTACTCTTCAAATCCTTTGTTCTTCTAAGTCTCTTGAACTTTATTGAACTCATTAAACCTTTGAACTTTGAACTCTTTTGGTTCCATGTTCAATGATTCAATAGTTCAATCTTGCTTCTCTGAAGTCTTCTTTTGTTTAAGTCCTTTAAAGCCATTTGAACTTTTCAAAGCGGTTAAACTTTGAACTTGTTGAGCACTTAACTCTTTTTGAACCTTTGAACTCATTGAACTTTTGAACCTTGCTGAAGTAGGGTTCAATGGTTCAATGGTTCATTCCATTTATTTGAAGCCTGCCGATGGACTTTTTGGTTGAACCTCAACGTTGAATCAACCTTGAAATTGCTTAAGTGTTTGGAAGTTGTTCCTTTGTGAGAGCTCGCCTGTTGAAGTTGTTGAACCCATTGAACCTATGAGTCCCTTGACTGAAAATGCTTGAATAATTGAAGAACTTGGCTGCTCAAAACATTTTTTGAAAAAGGAAGAGATTATTTTGGCCCGTAGGACCAAAATAGTTGATATGTTGTCCACAAAAACTAATGATAGATTTTGGGAAAAACAGGCTCTGAGAATGTCAAAAGCTTCATCTTTTCAAATACATCTTCTCATAATTAAATCTGATCTAGTGATAAAGAGATATCCTATAATCCATGAATAATGTTTTCTCTTTTGGATTAGGTGTTATTTATCCCTAGGTGAAAAATGTTGTGGTAGTGATTTTGCAACAAGATAGTAATTTTTTTAAACTAAGGAGATTGAATTATTATAATAAATAAATGTTCATTAGGAAATGAATCATCAATAATAGGATTGTGTTAATCATTTTCCAATTGAGATAAAAAATTTGATACTACATTATCTTTACCAGGTCTGTCTACAATGGTAATATTAAATTACTACAGTAAAAGTAACCAATGAATTATCCTACTTGTTATAGTAGGTTTATTTATTAAATACCTTATTACTACATGATTGGTGTGGATGAATACTTGGTAACTTATAATGTAGTGTCTAAATTTTTTGGTGGCATAGATGATTATGAGAAATTCCTTCTCTATTATAGTGTATTTTATCCCCTTGAATATTCTTACTGATAAAATAAATAGCATAACTTAGAGATTCATATTTTTGGCTAAGGATAGCTCCTAGAGTGGTGTCAGATGCATCTATATGAATGTGAAAAAGCTTTTTCTAGTCATGCCCTCTTAGTATAGGAGTTTTTATGATCAGGTCTTTTAGTTACTAAAAGATATTTTTATAATCATTTGTCCATGTAAATTCATTATATTTAGTAATAAATTAAAATAATGGGGTGGAAATTTTACTAAAATCTTTGATGAATCATTTATAATAATCAACATGTCCTAGAAAACTTCTAACATCTTTACAATTTTTTTGTGTGGGTAGATCCTAGATGATACCTATCCTTGCTAGATCAACTTGAATTCTATCATGGGATATGTGATGTCCTAACTCAATCCCTTCAGTCATAAGCATGTAACACTTCTCATTGCTTAGAGATAATTGATGGTCATGGTAGTGTTGAAGATCTTTCTCTAGGTTGGTCAATGTTTCATCAAATATCTGTCCATAGACAATGAAATCATCCATGTAAATTTCAACACAATCATGGTAGAGATCAGAAAATATGCTCAACACATCTATTTGAAAGGTAGTAGGGGCATTTCAAAGACCAAATGGTAAGACATCATAAGCATAAGTTCCCTAAGGGTAAGTAAAATTGGTTTTGTCATAGTCTTATGGTGCAATTAATTATAAACACTATATTCATCTAGGAAATAAAAGTACTTCTTCCCTACTAACATATCCAATACTTGATCAATAAATGGAAGGAGAAAGTGATACTTTTTGGTAGCATAATTCAACTCTCTATAGTCAACACAAATACACCTTTTGCTTTATTTCTTTGGGATAATGAATAGGGTAAAGACCCAATGGATTTATAATATAAGATACACAAATCTTGCATTAAAGAGTTTTTGCAACTCAATTTTAACAATGTCATTGACTACAAGATTCATTCATCTTTGGGGTTGGCGAATAGGTTTGCATTAATCTTTAATGTAAATGTGATAATGCATAAATATAGGGGTATTCCTCTCATGTCATGATAATCCCAAGAAAATAATATTTTGTACCTTATTAGCATTGTAAGTAACTAAATTTCTTGTTGGGGTGTTAAGGAAGTGTTGATGTTGAGAGGTTTATTTGGTAGGATGTCTACTTACCTTGTTAAAGAAAGCATGGTCTCTATGTTGGCAATAAAAGGAGCATAATTGCATTTATGGTGAATTAATTGATGGAATGCCCAAGTGTTTCTTATGGTCTTAGAAAAATCATTCTCAAAAAAGGTATTTTGAAGAGGGCATGGTGTATATTCTAATGGGTTGGTTGCTACAAGATCTTGTCGATAAGTGTTTTGTAGGATACCAGTAATGACAGTGTCTTCTTTTTGGGCTTGCAAAGTTGGACTCCAATTAATTATGTAGAGAATATATAAATAAATAGATTATTCAAGATCATCAATCAAGGGAATTAGTCCATCATTTGAGGAAGGCTGAGCTAGTGGATATAACACCAATTTCTTAGTGTCATTTTTGTTGAAAATTAGCATTTTTCCTGACCTATAGCCAATAAAGGCATTGGTTCTATCCAATCATGAAAAACCAAGGATTAGAGGATAACCTCCCAAATTTCTCTTTAATTTTAAGAAAATAAAGTTTATTGGATATTTCCAAGAATCCATAGTGATAACAAGGTCCTCAATAATTCTTTTAGGATCAATAGTTGATCTATCAACCATCTAGAGGATGGTAGGTGTTGGATGGAGAATGGTAAGCTTCAATTGATGCATGGTCTCTGTTGTCCCCCAAAAATATCACTCATTTTTGGGCCAACATTTGAGCTATTTTGTTCCTAAAAACCAAAATTGTCTCTTCCCTTTTCAAAATTTGTCTTGGGCATTCAAATTCCTCATTTTTCAAGCTTTTTAGAAATCTACAGACTCTGCAGGCTAGAATCTACAGACTCTATAGGCTAGAAATCTATGAACTCAGTTGAAGAGAAATCTATGAACTCAGCAGGAAAAGAAATTCTATAGACTCTGCAGGCCAAGTTTAATGGGCTTCACAGGTTGATTTCTATGGACTCTTTCAAGGTTAGAGAAAACTATAGACTTGGTTTCTACAGACTCTGCAGGCAGGTTCATTTCTACATGTTCAAAGGCTTCTACAGGTGGGTTCAATCAAAAGAATTAGTTTCCAACACTTAGTCATTTTTGGGATTGGTTCAACACCTTGGTTCAATAAAAAATGTCCATCAGCAAGCATCTAAGAAAAGAATGCTTGAACCATTGAATTGTTAAACCATTGAACCACTTTGGTTCAAAGGTTCAATGGGTTCAAGGTTCAATCAAATGGTTCAATGGCTTGGTTCAACCAAGTGGTTCAATGCTTTGGTTCACTCAGTTGGTTCATCTGCTTGATTCAATGCTTTGGTTCATCTGCTTGGTTTAATTAAAGGGTTCATCGGCTTGAACCATTTTGGTTCAAAGCTTGGTTCATCAACTTGGTTTAATGGTTGGTTCAACCAAGTGGTTCATTTCTTTGGTTCAATCAAATGGTTCACTTAGTCAGTTCATCAAATGGTTCATCGGCTTGGTTGAAAGCGTGGCTCAAAGCTTGGTTCAATGGTTGGTTCAAAGGAGCAGTTCAATGCAAAAGTTCAAGAGAGCCTCCTGAAGGACAAGTGACCTTGTGGAGGGCACTTGGTCGACAAAATCACAATTTGGAAGGGTCATTTTCAAGGAAGCTACAAAGGTAATTCTTTCAAATTTTTGTTTAAGGCAATCAAAAAAAGACTAAGGCAATAAATAATTCTTTTGGACTTTTTGTCTGAAGGAATTCAAGAAAGAAGCTGTGGGTAGAAAGATTGAAGAAATTTCCAAAGAGACAATTCGATAGAATTTTTGTCCATGGGAAAATGCTCATGGAGAAAGCCTAGGGAAAAAGTCTGTAGGAAAGTCTGCGAGAGACTCTAAAGAAAAGGCCACCAAAGGACCCTGAAGGGTAGGTGCCCTTGCAGGGGACTCTCAATTACCAAATTAAAAGACACTACCCAAAGCTGAAGGGTCACCTTCCCTTTGAGAGGATGCAAAATAAGAAAGCCAAAGAAAGACTAAGGGGTGATGTGCCCAAAGACGTCAAATTCTAGAACAATGAACTAGCCGTTGAAAGCATATTGATAGGTGCGTGAATGTCAATTTCAAAGCTCATAAACTAGCCATTGATCATTGTAGATTTAAATCTATGGTCCTAAATGCATTCAAAGGATTTAAGGCCAAGACTAGCAGAAAGTGACCAAGGAACAAAACAACAAATTGAATCTATGACCCAATTTAATTAACCAAAAAAGGAGGAACGATGAAGAAAGACAAGATCACCAAGTGGACATTGAAAGATGCAAACTTTCAATAGCGTGACTTGTTTCCCTACATTGAGAAAAGCAAATGGGTAGATGCCCCTAAATTACAGCCTATCTCCTTAAAAAATTTCAATGCAACATGATGTGTTACTATTCTTGAGTCCTTCTTGAAGAGGCTATATAAGGGACTCTCTTTTATTGTAAATATATCTCTTTTTGACAATCAAAAAGGAAAATCTACCCAAATTGAAAGGCATTACTGAGACTTTGAGCTCAGATTTTTGATCATATTTTTTTATTGGAATAAGAAAGCAAGTGATTTTTTAGACTTTATGCTATGATATCTTTGTTGTTGGGGAAACTGTTCTTATGTCTTTTTCCTTAATATATTTTCTGTTTCTTTAATTCAACAAGCTAGATTAGTGAAAATAGTCAGGAAGGTGTCTTGAAGTCAACTGTGGAGAGATTTTGTGCCCCCATAATTGCCTTTCAATGTGTTTTCTTTTCATTTATGTGTAAAGGACCTTGGGATGACTTTTTTCCCTCATTGTCCTTTATATCTCACTCTTGGGCAATTTAGTTAGAAACTTTCTGCTACATCTCGATTTGCTGGTTACTATGTCCTTGGTTACATTTTGCAATCACTACCTAGAGTATTCTTGTGGCTTGTTGAATAGTACTTCTTAAAGAAGAGGAGTGATTTCTATCATTTTCCTTGAGTTTCTCCTTTGATCCGCACGCATCATCTCTAAAAAAAGAGAGATGGATGGTTTAGCCTACCCTTGAGTATTATTTTCTATTTATATATATATAACATATCTATAGGGAACCTCCCCTTGATGAGAGGAGATATTAGTCCCTTTTTAATGTGATAAACCTACACATTTGGATGACTAATCTTCTTACTTTGGTTGATCAGACCTATTTTGTTTATCAGTATGATGATCAACAAAATATTCAACCAATAGTTTTTTATGACTCCACTGGAGATATACATAATTTTGTGCAATTTACAACCTCAAGTTTTAGATTGAAACATCACCTGTGTCTTACCCATTATCATTATAACCCTTATCCATTACAGACTTTGGTGACTCTGTTTCATGTCTTACCCATTATCCATTTATATCCTTACTATCTTCTTCCACCTCCATTATTTTATCTAGTCTATAAAAACTAGAGTTACTGGAAAAGAGTGCACAGTTTAAAGCCTCAAGCTTCAAACTAAAGCAAGGTCAATTCTTTTCCATTTTTATTTCACAATCTGGCATATTCAAGGTATACACAAAGCCAAAGGGATAAAGGTATTGTTGACCCTATATTCGAGTCGGTAAAATAAAGTGATTTTGATCTGTTTCCTTCACCATCTCATCTCCAACAAAACTAAAAGCTTTCCTCCCACTAAAGTCAGATATCCATTGCCAGACAAAGTATCTACTTCTACTGTTGATAAAGCTTTACCAATAATTACCCCTCTGATATTTGTCATCCCTCCTTTTCATAATCCTATAATGGAATTTCAAGGCCCCTAGGGTAATGCTTCTGGTCCTCTCAATCTTACTCCACCTCTACATGAGCTTCCACATAGTTTAAGGAAGAATTTCCCCAAATTCTATGGTGACGAGAAAGTTCATCCTGATGAACACATTACAGCCTTCAGCATAGCCTTTGGAGTAATTGGAGTAGAATTTGAAGATGTAGTAGTCAAGCTATTTGTAAAAACATTACAAGGTGCTACTGCAGATTGGTTTTATCATCTATAGGCTTGGTCAGTGACTTATTGGAATACTCTCAAAGATAAGTCTAAAGCTAGATTCAAACCTGAAAAAGATGCACATGCACTTCTGGCTCAACTTACACAGATGAAGAAAGAGCCTCATGAACCAATGAGAGACTTCATAGCCAAATTTGACAAACTAAGAAATAGAATTCCTGTAATTGCTTGACCTATAGCTGAGAATCTCAAATGCTTCTTCATTAATTCTCAGTTACCTAAAGTAAGTTTTCTGTTGAGATGTGCTGGTCAAATAGATCTTACTACAGTTGAACATTTAGCCGCTATGGTAGAATATGATCTCATCTTAGCAGGGAAGATAAGAAGAGATCTAAATAGAAATAGAGCTTCATAATCTTTTGAATATTCATCTACAATCACCATAGATCTAATGGTGTAGAAATTGGCAAATGAGTTGCTTGCTCTCAAAAAGCAAATGGCTCAAGGAATGTTTTCTACTCCTTCATATAGAGATATGCCAAGAAGGACATTCCCAAATCAGTCATATCAGGGTAATGTTGCTAGGAATCAAGGGCAATAGAATCACCTTCCTTCCCCACAAGGGAAACTTGCCCTGGAAGCTCCTCTAACCAATTCAGTAATGGGATATCTTGAAGTAGAATCAGAGTTCTCTTTCTATCCTGAATTAAATCAAGAAAATAACATTGATCTCCTTGAAGATAATCGAGAAGAATAAAATAAAGACTCCCACATTAGTTTCCTAAACTACCAGGATGAACATGAAAGCAAAGGAGAAGCTTTTGATGGATCATATGTAGTGTTTACTAGGTCTAAGAACCAATAAGTCCAACAAGCTAATAAAGGAAAGATAGGGGAGCAACCTCAACTAGTAGTTACGATTGATGAGCGTGGAACCACTCTACTTTTTTAGTCAAAGGATCTGATGATCACCCAAAATGTAAGTACATCAATTTCACCTTCACCTTATACTTCAAATTCGTAAACCAACCCTCCTCCCATCCCTTCTAAAACTCAGAAAGTTGAAGTACCTTTCTTTGTATCTATCTCAATTCAACCATTTGACATAATCGATCATGTCAAAAAGACAAAAATACAAATGTCTAAATTCAAATATTTGTAGTCTAATTTTGATCAATTGAATAAGTTGGTCTAATATGTCAAGAACCAAACTATCCCTGTAGGGCAAAAATCTAAAAAAGGTAACTCCTAATTCTCTAAAGAATACACCCATTCTGAATAATCTTGTCATTACTCCTCTAGTTACTCCTAAAAAAATAGAACCTTTCTATATTTCCCTATTAATAAATGGTCACAAGCTGAGTAACTGTATTATAGACTCAGGGACATCTGACAATGTCATGCCTACTAAAGTAACTGAGTCTCTATCTCTCACACTGACCAAGACATTTGGGAGATGTTTCTCCATGGAAAATAAGCAAGTACCATTGCTGGGGCAAATCAAAGATGCCCAATTTATATTTGTGGCCTTTGTAGACAAGAGAATCAAGATGACTATCTTAGTGGTTGATGTCCCAAGATCTTATGGCATTTTTCTTGGATGAAATTTTTCCAAGGACATGGGAGGAGAACTAAGCATGGACCTGTCTAAGGCAAGGATCCCTATCCAAGGCATAATGAAGAGGTTGCTCCCTGAAAAGGAGGCAAAATATGTGGTCACCCAAACATCAGCCCCTAAAGCTCAAATTATTTTTGAATCCTTAGGTATGGGTAACTATTTTGTATCTACAAATAAAGTACATGAAGAATCTAATATAATTCTTGAAAGTGTTAATTCAAAAATCAATTAAACTAGAATAACAAAAGAACTAGTAGGCTGCAATACAGATGAAGAAGAACCCTCCCTCTCTAATGAAGGAAAGTCTAAAGAAAAATCAGTATCTGATGAGGTATGGACTCTAGAATTTGATGGCAACTATTATTCTACTGGTTTGGGAGCTGAGATTGTGTTGATATCTCCTTAAGGAGATATGTTTCCTTCATCTTAAAAATTACAATTTAGCAACACTAACAATACAACTAAATATGAGTCTTTTTTGCTTGGATTGAAGGCTGCTCAAGACAAAGGCATCAAGTTTATTTATGCTAAAGGGGATGCTGAGTTAGTGGTTTGTCAAGTGAGAAAATTATACCAAACCAAGAATGAAATATTATGCCACTACTGCAACCTGGTTTGGGACCAAATTGAAAGCTTTGATGCTTTCAACATTTCTACCATACCCAGGGAATCTAATGACAGAGCTAATGCACTTGCTATTTTAGGAACTCTCTTAGTTCCCCACTTAGATTTCAAAGAAGACATGTATACTATTGAGCTGGTCTATAGACCAAGTGTTCTTGACAATGCTAATCATTGGCAAGTATTCAATGATGATCATCAAATCATTACCTTCTTGGAATGAAAAGACAATTTTGAACAACTATGTTTTGAAGGCAGTGAACCTCAAAAGTATGAATCAACTTTTGAATCTAGTTCAAATATAAATGAAGAGTTCTTATAGCTGAAAGGAAATAAAATTCCCAAAGGCCTGGTTTCTCTTGAGAAACTATTTGATAAGCATGATAGATTCATCAAACAACAACAAACAGATTCAAGTTTCTCTCAGGGATTCGATCAAGTAAATCTAACTACTAAAGAAAATCTCAAGATGGTTAACATTGGTAAGTGTTTCACCCCTGAAGATAGATTCAAGTTCACCACTTTACTCCATCAATACATGGATGTCTTAGCATATTCTTATGAAGACCTAAAGTCTCTTAGACTTGATGAAATTTGCATGACATTCCTCTCAAGGCTGACTCAATGCCCTATAAGCAAAAATCCAGACAGTATAATACAAAAATATCAAGTACTATTTTGTCTGAGATACAAAAAATGTTAAATGCTAGAATCATCTTCCCAATCCATCATTCCACATGGATTGCCAACATAGTGCCTATAAGGAAGAAGAGTGGTGAAATTTGCATTTGTGTAGATTTTAGGAATTTGAGTCAGTCATCTTTGAAAGATAATTACCCTTTGCCAATTATGGATCAAGTGCTTCAAACAGTGATAGGTTCAGAGATGTTATCAATGCTAGATGGCTTCTCAGGATATAATCAAGTTGAAGTTGGTGAATCAGACCAACACAAGACTACATTCACCACACCTTGGGGTACATTTGCATATAGAAGAATGCCTTTTGGCTTGATAAATGCTGGTGCTAATTTTTAGAGAGCAATGGACCTAGCTTTCAAAGATGAGATAGGTAAATTCATAGTGGTATACTTTGATGATTTGACTATCTTTTCAAAGCATCATTCTGATCATGTACACCACTTACAAGAAGTGTTGGAGTGATGCCACCAGAATGGTATTTCCTTGAATCTTAAGAAGTCTATTTTTGGAGTAACAGAAGGGCAAATCCTTGGACACATTGTGTCTAAATAAGGCATAAAGATTGACTCAGGTAGAGTTAAGTATATTCAAGAACTTAATTTTCTTCTAAGTAAGAATGTTGTTCATTCTTTCTTTGGAAAGGTGAATTTATTATAGAGGTTCATCCTTGAATTTACTGAGAAGACTAGACACATTGTGAACATGATGAAAGGGAATACCACCTTCATCTAGACTAAAGAAGGCAAGTTAGCATTTCAAGATATCAAGACTGCCATTGCTCATGCCCCTACCTTGGTTTGTCCAGATTACAACAAAGATTTCATCATATATAACTATGTATCTGAACACACTTTTTCAACAATTTTTGTTCAACAAGACAAGGAAGGTATGGAATATACTATCTCTTTCATGAGTTGCCCTCTCAAAACCCATGAGATGAAGTATTCAAATGTAGAGAAGCATGCTTATGCATTGGTGAAGGTAGTCAAACATTTTTGCTTCTATATTCTGAATCACACACTACTGCCTTAGTTCCTGACACTACATTCAAGTATATATTAGCTTAGTAGGAGTTTGGCATGAAAAGAGGTAATTAGATTGCAAAGATCTAAGAGTTCGATCTAGACATCAAGCCAACAAATCTAGTCAGGGGTAAAGGCCTATGCTAATTGATTGTTGACAAGCCAAAAGATACACATCACGAAGAAGCTGAAGTGGAAGATACTCCAATAGTCCTTTTTGTTTCCACTACCAATGAGTGGTATTTAGGTATTTCTCATTTTCTTACTTACATTGAATGTCTTGCTCATTTATCTTATAAAGAAAGGAGGACTATCAAGTTGAAAGCTGTGAATTTTGTCTTTTGGGACAATGGCTTGTACAAGAGAAGCATAAATGGAGTATTCCTTCACTATGTAGACAAAGGGAAATAAATCCAACTTTTGAAATCTTTCCACAAGCTAGCCTATGGAGGACATTTTTCTACTCCTGTGACTTCTCACAAGATTCTATGAGCTAGGTATTACTGGCCAACTCTTTTCTAAGATGCACATAAGTGGGTGAGAAAATGTGAACTCTACCAATAATTTGTTGGAATACCCAAGTTAGCTATCTTTCCTCTCAAGCCAGTGATCATAGATGAACCATTCCAGCAATGGGGGATTGATTTTATTGGGAATATAAACCCATCTTCAAGTGTTGGACATGATTATGTCCTTATAGCAACTGACTATTTTACCAAGTGGGTAGAAGCAATCCCAACTAAGCATGCTACTTCAGAAGTTGTATGAAACTTTCTCAAAGAGAATATCATTTCCAAGTTTGGATTTCTAATCAAAATTGTTACTGACAATGCAACTTGTTTCACCTCCCAAGATATTACACAATTTTTTTGTTATTATGGAATTATACTCTCTCACTCTTCTGATTATTGTCCATAAGGGAATGGACAAGCTGAATCCAACAATAAGAACCTGGTAAATATCATCAAGAAGCTAGCAGATGAAAATCAAAGGACATGGCATAAAGCATTGGTTGATGCTCTATGGGTATACAGAATCACACCAAAGAGGGCAATTGGTATGTCTCCTTTTCAACTCCTTTATGGTATCAATGCTGAGATACCAATCACCTTAGAATTGCCAACCTTGAAATTGGCAAAGGTAATTGAAGATCAAACATATGAAAGCTCTCTTGATAAGAGAATCATGTGCCTGACTGAGTTGGATGAATAGAAAACCATGGTGGTGGATAGAATTTCTGCTCATCAAATTATGGTAAAGAAACTCTTTGACCAAAAGGCCAAAAATCATGATTTCTAGATTGGGGATCAAGTCCTACTGTGGCACAAAAAGAGAGAACCAAAGGGGATGCATGGAAAGTTTAACTCCCTTTGGAGAGGGTCATTTATAATTCATCAGCACATTGGTGAAAATAGCTTTCTACTAAAATATCAAGATGACACACTCTTTTCTCTGCCTCACAATGGGTAGCATCTGAAACACTTCAACTCTTGAAGTATCAGATCATTACATCTATATATATGTATAATTGTATAGCTTTTAATTCTATTTTGTTTTGTTTATTTCCTTTTTTGATGCCTTCCATTTCTGGGTAGCATGACTCCATAGCCCAATGGCATACTTCAAGGCACTGGAGATTTTAGTTTCTACTCCCTTCAATTTTTTTACAATTGATAGAAGTTCCCCAACTGGAGCTAGTTGTTGTACTTCAAAAATATCACTCATTTTTGGGCCAACATTTGAACTATTTTGGTTCTACAGACCAAAATTGTCTCTTCCCTTTTCAAAATTTGTCTTGGGCATTCAAATTCCTCATTTTTTAAGCTCTTTAGAAATCTACGGACTCTTTAGGCTAGAATCTACGGACTCTATAGGATAGAAATCTATGAACTCAATAGAAAGAGAAATCTACTGACTCAGTAGGAAAATAAAATCTCTAGACTCTACAAGCCAAGTTTAATGGGCTTCACATGTTGATTTCTATGGACTCTTTCAAGCTTAGTGAAAACTATAGACTTGGTTTCTACAAACTCTATAGGTAGGTTCATTTATATAGGTTCAAAGGCTTCTATAGGTAGGTTCAATAAAAAAAATTAGTTTCCAACACTTTGTCTTTTTTGGGATTGGTTTAGCACCTTGGTTCAATAAAAAATGTCCATCGACAAGCATCTAAGCAAAGAAGGCTTGAACCATTGAACCACTTTAGTTCAAAGGTTTAATGGGTTCAAGGTTTAATGGGTTCAAGGTTTAATCAAATGGTTCAATAGCTTAGTTCAACTAAGTGATTCAATGCTTTTGTTCACTCAATTGGTTCATCTTCTTGGTTCAATGCTTTGGTTCATCCGCTTGGTTCAAAGGCTTAGTTCAATCAAAGGGTTCATCAGCTTGAACCATTTTGGTTCAAAGCCTTGTTCATCAGCTTGGTTCAACAGTTGGTTCAACCAAGTGGTTCAATGCTTTGGTTCAATCAAACAGTTCACTTAGTCAGTTCATCAAATGGTTCATTGGCTTGGTTCAAAGCGTGGTTCAAAGCTTGGTTCAATGGTTGGTTCAAAGGAGTAGTTCAATGCAAAAGTTTAAGAGAGCCTCTTGAAGGACAAGTGACCTTGCAGAGGGCACTTGGTTGACAAAAGCACCCTTTGGAAGGGTCATTTTCAAGGAAGTTGCAAAGGTAATTCTTTTAGATTTTTGTTTAAGGTAGTCAAAAAAATACTAAGGCAAGAAATAATTCTTTAAGAATTTTTGTCTGAAGGAATTCCTTCAGACAAAAAGTCTGAAGGAATTCAAGAAAGAAGCTGTGGGTAGAAATCCTGAAGAAATTTCCAAAGAGACAATTCTATGGACTTTTTGTTTGCAAGAAAATGCCAACAAAATAAGCCCAGGGAAAATGCCCGTAAAGAAAGCCTAGGGAAAAAGTTTGCGGGAATGTCTATGAGAGACTCCAAGGAAAAGACCGCCAAAGGACCCCGAAGGGCAGGTGCCCTTGTGGGGGACTCTCAACTTCCAAATTAAAAGAAACTACCCAAAGCCAAAGGGTCACCTTCCCTTCAGGAGGATGAAAAATAGGAAAGCCAAAGAAAGACCAAGGGATGATGTGCCCAAAGATGTCAAATTTTATAAAAATGAACTAGCTGTTGAAAGCGTATTGATGGGTAAGTGAACATCAATTTAAAAGCTCATAAAATAGTCATTAATCATTGTAGATTTAAATCTATGATCTCGAATTCATTTAAAGGCTTTAAGGCCAAGACCAGTAGAAAGTGACTAAGGAATAGAATAGCAAATTGAATCCAGGACTTGATTCAATTAACCAAAAAAGGAGGAATGATGAAGAAAGATCAGATCAATAGGTGGACATTGAAAGATGCAAACTTTCAATAGCATGACTTGTTTCCCTACATTGAGAAAAGTAAATGGGTAGATGCCCCTAAATTTTAGCTTGTCTCCTTAAAAAATTTCAATGCAACATGATGTGTTACTGTTCCCGAGTCCTTCTTGAAGAGGCTATATAAGGGACTCTCTTTTATTGTAAATATATCTCTTTTTGAAAATCAGAAAGGAAACTCTGCCCAAATTGAAAGGCATTACTGAGACTTTGAGCTCAAACTATTGATCATATTTTGTTATTGGAATAAGAAAGCAAGTGATTTTTTAGACTTTATGCTATGATATCTTTGTTGTTGGGGAAACTGTTCTTATGTCTATTTTCTTAATATATTTTCTATTTCTTTAATTCAACAAGTAGGATTAGTGAAAATAGTTAGGAAGGTGTCCTAAAGTCAACTGTGGAGAGACTTTGTGCCCCCATAATAGCCTTTCAGTGTGTTTTCTTTTCATTTCTATGTAAAGGACCTTGGGACGACTTTGTGCCCTCATTGTCCTTTGTATCTCACTCTTGGGAAATTTAGGTGGAGACTTTGTGCTACATATCAATTTGTTGGTTACTACGTCCTTGGTTACATTTTGCAATTACTACCTAGATTATTATTGTGGCTTCCTGAATAGTACTTCTGAAAGAAGAGGATTGCTTTCTATCATTTTCCTTGAGTTTCTCCTTTGATCTGCATGCATCATCTCTGAAAAAAGAGAGATGGATGGTTTGTCCTACCCTTGAGTATTATTTTCTATATATATATATATATATATATATATATATATATATAATATAGGGAACCTCCCCTTGATGAGAGGAGAGATTAGTCCCTTTTTGATGCAGTAAACTTACACATTTGGATGACTAATCTTTTTACTTTGGCTGATCAGATCTATTTTATTTATTAGTACGCTGATCGATAAAATATTCAACCAACAGTCTCCATGGACATCACATTAATAGATGCATCCAAGTCAATTGAATTATTTCAAATGGGTTGGCCATGGATGTTAATATTAAATATAAGACTTTTTAGATCAAAATATTTTGGGGGATCTGTGTTTCCCATCATAATATCTGCTAATTGGCCAGTGACCTAGACTATTTTAGGATCCTTCTTTCTTCCCTTTTTTTAAACATATCTCTCAAATAGATGTATTTTAGTTGGAAACATATTTTATTACTTGAAAGAGTGGGATTTTGATGCATAAATTCTTGATTTGTCTTAGGATATCAAATTCAAGCTCTTATTCAAGATGTGATATGCTTATTCTTTCCAAAAAAGGAGGATTCTCTGTTTCTTTTTGATTTTCTAATGGAATTGGCTCAAGATTAGATATGAGTGGTTGTGGATCAATATGGAGTGGATTTGGTTAAAAATATTCTATGATTATGCTTGAGGTGGGTTGTGGAAGAACATGACTTGAGTGAAGTTGAACTTGATTAATATCCAAGGTGTATGTTGGATATTGCATTATTTTAGTGGATTATGTTAGTTGAACTAACTTATTGGTAGGATTGGGGTTGGGATGGGTAGGTGATTGAGTGGTTTGAATAGGTTAATAAGTGTTTAACATGATGTCTTATTATTGTGGTTGTTACATTTGATGGGGAAAGCCTTGATTTTCTCTCTATTATTATTGTCATGGATTAGAGGGATAAAACCATTTCTAGTTTTGGAATTATCCCTATTGAGGTTGTCCATTTTTTGCATCCATAACTAATTTTGGGGTATCTACCAATTTTTTTGGGACTAATTTGGATTGGGTATATTCATCCAAGAACCATATTGAGGATTATTTGAGAATTGATAATTTACAAACATAGAGTTTGATGGCATACCTGGTTTTTGTAACCATAGTTTCCATTGAGCCATGAAAAACACTTGGTTCTCATCTTCTCCCATGGCATGTAGTTCTACTATCTTAGGATTTTATTCAGTGATATTGGCTACCCGAGCCTTCATGGAATGACATGTGTAATCCACCTTCTTATATTTTCATTCAAGACAATAAGTGACTAAGGCTTTCTTGATTTCTTCTTGATTTCTTCTTGATTTCTCCATGTATGTAATGTATCAAGTGAGTAACTAGGTGACTGATGATGTCCTACTTCATGTCCTGATAGTCCTATAGTAGATGCTATAGGAAGGGTTCTACCCCTAATTTTGTTCATGGTTGATCTAGATTAGTTCATACATAGAATTGTTAGTTCATCAAATAGTAGTGTAGAAACATCACCACTAGACATTAGATCTAGTGCCTCCAGAAAATCATCTCTAATTCCTTTTAAGAATATCAACTTGAACAATTCTTTGTCTATCATGGTCTATTTGGATGGTAAGCTGAATAAAAATATTTCCATATACTCCTCCAGTGACTCATCATCATCTTGGGTCATCCAAAAAATGTCATCTCTCATGTAGTTTCTACCCCTACAATAGTCTTGATATTTCATCAAAAAATTCTCCTTCATTTATTCCCAAGTAGAAATGACATCCTTTCTAAGTTCCATTAACCATCTAAGTACTGCATCTTTGAGTGTTGCTAGAAATAGTTTGAGTTTTTGAGCTTCTTGATTATAATCATAGTTTCAACATAAGATGTCAAACTCAAAAAGAAATGTATCAGATCCTCAGATGTTTTTCCTCTAAAGGTAGGGAAGGTAAAGTGAGGGATATTTTTCATGGGTGCATTTCCATTAGGAGTAAGGATAGGAAATTCAAAAATAGCATATTTTTCATGGGTGTATTTCCATCAGGAGTAAGAATAGGAAATTCAAAATTATTAGACTCATTGGCAGTGTTTTATTCTTAGTGATCCCCCATGGATACTCTTTGTGTTGGTAGATGGAAGGTTTTACTACCTAACACTCAAAATTTCTATCAATTATTTGATTTATTGGGGTGTAAAAGATGAATACTTTATATTTTTTCCTTAGGAATGTATGGCTTATTATAAAATGGGGATGGTGTGGAGGTTTTAGAATATTATGCTAGTGTCTCAGTAAAGAGTCTCTCTAAATTGGAAGATTTTATTGGCATGATATTTTTATTAGGGGAAAAAATAGCTTTGAATGCCTCCTTAGAAAAAAATTTGGGTGACAGAGGGAAGCAAACTTCAGATGCCTGGGAATGAGGTGATAAGGTGGAAATTATCAGAGGTGGTGTATGTGGGTCTCTTCCAGGGTTATGAACCTCTCTAGTATCTCTAGCTTTTGCTACCAGTCTAACCAAAAATTCTTCTTTCTCAACCTTTTGTATTGATAACTATGAGTGATCTTCAAAAATTTATTCATGTTCTATAGTTATTGTAGGATGAATCAATATGGAAGAAATGTTATATGATTTAGATAAAAATATTCCTATATAGTCCCCTTCACTTTATATACGTCAACCACTTTTTTTTAACTATTTGCCCACTCTGCCTACACATGGTTAGTAATATGGGATTTTTGAAAATTTATACTATCCTAATTATAAAAAGGGAAAATTTAGACTATGAAAGTAGGAAATATTTAATCTATAAAAATAACAAACTTTAAAAAACAAAAAAAAAAAAAAAAAAAACAATAAACATCTAGAAACAATTGCTATTAAGATTGAAGTTTACAAGTGTATGACACCCTTCCCCAATAATGGTGCCAAAAATGACTAGCAATTGATTCAAAATTGGATATAATTCCCTTTATTAAAAAAAAACAAGGAGAGTGACCATGGATCTTTACCTTCTACCTCATTTAAAGGTTAACCTAGGGATGTAGACTTGATAAGGTGACGTCATTGTATGTGCACACTCAATCTTTAATTTGACATTTTGTTGAAGTGCAGTAATTGAAATGCTTGTATTAAAACATAAAAAAATATAATAAAATAAATGATTATTCATGGGAAGCTTCCTAAAACAAATCTTAAATAAGAATGTAACTTACACAAATCAACAATAAAAATGCAATGCTTAAGGAAACTAAATGACATGCTTAACTAACTAGATAGGTTAGATTGTTGTTGTATCCTTCCAAAGGGGTCCATTCCTCCTAAATTTATCTTCAACCCTTCCTTTATGATTCATAATTGATCATTAATATTAATCAAAGGTGTAGTAATAAATTAATGCATAATGTTATAATTACAATTGCTTAACACAATGTACTTCTGACAAAATCTATTCAATAAATACTATTTTTTCTATATCTTATCAACTCTATTTCTACATATTTATATACCACAAAGGAGATTATTTTATGAAAAATAATATATACATTCTATTCTAATATACATTAGAATTTGAATAACCAAAATTGGTTCTTTTCGCTGAAAACATTCTTTATGTGAATCTTGTAACTTTGTTACAAGACAAACAAGGTTGTTTCATTATTTAACCACTTTTGTATTAATCTACATGGTGGTTAGAGTCATTCTTACGATTCAATTAGAAGAGAATCAAAATCTATTCATCTATGGCTTTGGTCATGTAGAGGCTATAGGATGGTCTGTGTAATGAGATTCCTTTTACTATAGGATGCTCCATGATATATACCTATTTATTCAAAACATCTTCAAAACACATACATAGAAAAATCATCCTAAAGTAATAGACAACCATCATATATTTAATTTCAATACATAATTTCAAATATTTAAAAGAGTTTGAAAACATAATGCTATATGGTTTATGAAAGTAGGAAACTATATGGAAAAGTGTTTCAAAATCATGCTAAATAAGCAAGATGAGCACAATAGATGGACATAATAACATGACATTTATGGGGCTTATCAGATGGGTCACCAACAAAGATAGTAGGCATAGTCAAAGATCTAAAATTGACATTACATGCTTGCCCCAATGTTACCATTTAATAAGATGTAGTATTAGTGGACTTGCCTCCCTATTTTTCCATGTACTTCTCAAGAGAAATCACCTCAAAGATTGGAGGATATTTGTTAGCTTATTGGACCTGTTTAATTTTTAGGACTAGGTATGGTACTAAGGTAACAATACATTCTAAACCTATTGAAATATTTCATTTGGATCTGTATATGTTAAGTATGGTGAACACTAATTGTGTTATCTTAAACAAGGTACTATAAAATAGTAAGGTGGCCACTGAATCACCTAAGTATGGTGAACACTAATTGTGTTATCTCAGATAAGGTACTAGAAAATAGCAAGGTAGACATTGAATCACCTCTAGATGGAGTCCCATATCTTTTCCTTGATGAATGGGCCTCTGATTTATGTGGACACGATCCCTAAAATTTAATTGAATAAGTATTTGGTGTCTATTATCTTCATGAAAATGATGCACCAATTCCAACATTGATGAAAGATAATCAGCCTAGTGATGGACTATGGAAACTATATTTTAATGGATCCAAGAATAAACATGACACTAGAGATAGAATGATGTTAATTCATCTAGCCAATCAAAGGTATTTATCTTCTCTTAAATTTTAGTTTGGTTTTTCCAATATTGTTATTGAATATGAAGCACTAATGCATGGTTTACAATGGGTAAGAAAAATGAAGGTCAATTCTTTACAAGTTTTTGGAGATAGTGAACTATTAGTTCAACAAGTAAAGGGACTTAATATATGTAAGAACCCACTAATTAGGTCCTATAATAATAGATTATTGTACTTAATTTAATACTTTAAAGATTTCAATATTCAATCCATATCAATAAATGATAACAAGTATGTAGATAGACTAGCTGCCATTGGATCACATTTCAGTATCCCAAATGACATAAAAAATGAAAAGATTCAATCACACATCAAGGTAATTATGAAACATTATATCCAGAAAATTCATGAAAATTGGTAATTATTTGAAGATGATAGTTATACTATTATATTCTTACAAGAAGAAGTTGAATTATGCTCAAGAAATGAAGACAAGCATTTGTTGTAGTATGGTGACCAAATTATGCAATTAAAGATAAACACATTTCCTAAAGGGTTGGTCACCCTTGAAAACATATTTAGCAGAGATGATGAATTGAGAAAAGAAAAGTTTGCTTTATCAACCAAGGAAGAACACTATATAAATGTAAATATTGCAACTTGTAAGACTTTAAAGTTGGGCAAAGTTTACACATATTCAGAGAAAGAAAGTTTTTTGTTATGTCTTTGCATGGTAGTACAATGACCTTAAAGGATTTAATCCAAGTCTAGATTAACATACCATTGATTTAGAATATGAGACTAGGATAATTAGATAAAGATAAAGTCTAATTAACCCAAATCTTGAACCTTTGATGAGAGTTGAGCTACATAAGCTCATTGAGTCAGCTAAAATATTTCCAATTAAGCACTCAATTTGGGTGGTAAAACTTGTTCCAATATGGAAAAATAATGGTGAAATAAGGTAATGTGTTGACTTATGTGACTTGAAAAATGCCTCTCTTAAATACTATTATCCATTGCCATCAATGGAACAAATTTTATAGCTAGTTGCAGGTTTAGGAAGGTCCTCCTTATTAGATGGCTATAATGGTTATAACCAAAATTTAGTTAAAGAAGAAGACCAATTCAAAATAGGATTCACCATAAAGTGGGGGACATTTTCATACAAAAAAATTCCTTTTGGCTTATCCAATGCTGTAGTAACTTTCCAAAAAGCTTTGGGCATGACATTTCAAGGTCTTCTTAACAAGTTTATACTTGTGTATTTGGATGACATTACAATGTTGTCTAACAATGCAAATGAGCATATGATTCACCTTAGATAAGTGTTTGAAAGTTTAAAATAATTTTGGGTGTCTTTGAATCCCAAAAGTGTGTTTTCTCTGGTCATGAAGGTAGGCTTCTTGGACATGTGATTTATAAACAAGGTACAAGCATATATCCTAATAGGATAGATTCAATTCTTTCACTTTCCTTACCTAAACACAAGAAAGCCTTGTAAATATTTTTAGGCAATATCAATTTCATAAGGATATATATCTTAGATTTTACTACTTTAGCTAGGCCATTGATAGCCATACTAAAGAAGGGTCAAAGTTTCAATTGGTCCAAATTAATAAGAAGTTTTGAAGAGATAAATAAAGCTATAACCAATACTCCTACACTTCTAAACCATGATTTCACTAAGAATTTCTTCTTATAAACCTATGCTAACATTGACACAACTTCAAGTATTCTCATGTAGTAGAATAAAATGACCTTAGTTAGATAATAGATTTCTTCATTCAAGGATTAGAAGAATATGAAACAAGGTATTATTTTGTTGAGAAAGATGTAATTTTAGTCATATGGTCTCTTAAGAAGTATAGGTATTTATTGTCCAATAATAAGATACATTTGATGGTTTCCCATCCAAGTGTCAAATATTTTCTCTTGAACAAGGATATAAATGACAAAAGATCTGGTTGGATAATCAAAGTAATGGAGTATGATGTAGAGATAAAGGTCACAAATTTGGTTAGAGGTAAGGGATTTTGTGAACATCTAGCATAATATTTACAAGAGGTTAATAGAGTGGTTATGGTGTCAAATGATGAATAAGTTGAAAATGATCACACCTTACTTTCTAGCTGGTTCTAAGATATGGTAAGATACTTAAAATATGGTGTTTATCTTTCTTATCTAACCCCTTCAAAGAGGAGATATTTTAGATTACATTCAATTCTTTTTTTCTTATTAATAATGCATTATTCAAAAAGGATATCAATGACATATTGATAATATGCATAGAACTAGGTCAAACACATATGTTTCTTGATAAGTTCTATGATGAACATGGTGGAGGTCATTATTTAGAAAGGATCACAATTCAAAAGATCATGAGAGGTGGGTATTACTGGCTAAGTATATTTAGTGATTGTCATGCATGGGTTAGGAAATGGAGATAATGTACCATGTTTGTTGGAAAGGTGAAGTTTACATCCTTACATCTCCAACCAATTTTATTGGATAAACCCTTTATCCAATATGGATTGGAATTTATTGGTCTCATTAACCCCCATTCAAGTGTAGGACACAAATAGATCCTAACTACCACATATTATTTTACTAGATGGATAGAGGCAGTAGTATTAAAAGAAGCTAATGAAACCAATGTTCATAACTTCTATGAAGGTTTACTTACCAATTTTTGGGTCTCTTCAACTATTATTTTTGATAGTGATATGGGTTTTTTGGGGTCTAATATCATCTAGTGGGTAGTTTAACATAGTGTTTTTCTCAATACCTCATCAAACTATTATCCAAAAGGCAATGGCATTGTTGAGTCCACTAGCAATAATTTGTTGAAGATCATTAAGATGAATATTAAATACAATCAATGATCATTGCATATACAATTTAAGTCAGCCTTTTAGGCTGACAGGATCTCTTATGAGAGGTCAATTTCCAATTCTCCATATAAGCTAGTATATGGTAAGGAAGCAAGAATGCCTATTTCTCTTGAATTCTCCACTTTGGAACTAATGCATCAACTTGATATTTTAGAGAATAAGCCAATGGAATTCATATATGATGAGCTCAAAAAGCTAGAAGAGATAAGACATGAGTCCATGTTGGCTATGGAGGCCCATTAAGCAATGGTAAAGAGATCATTTGATAAAGGAGTGTTTTCAAAAAAATTCCAAGAAGGAGATTTGGTCCTCAAGTAGGATAAGGATAGAGATAATCTAGGAAGGAACACAAAATTTGATTCTCTCTAGAGTGGTCCAAACACTGTCTCTAGTTGTAAATCTCACAATGCCTTCTAGCTTACAAAGATGAATGGTGAAGAGATTCCTATCCCAATTAATGGGATACATCCTAAGAACTACTATTAAGGAAGCTGAGTTCCCTATACATAGTTAGTTGTTCTTATTTTTTATCTAAGTGTTTTTGTAACATAATAGTTTACTTTATTTTGTCCCAAATAAGTGTTTTTTTTGCACAGTTATTCAGTAGATTATCTACCTTTGATTTATTAAGTTAGTTTCCATTTCAAGTTTGTCTCTTTCCTTATTTGTTGGAATTATGTTATCTTTTCAATCAAGAAATTTGTTGCAGCCATGGAAAAAATGTATTATCATGTAAATTATCCAAAGTCATAAATATGGCTTGAGTTATCAAGCATAGTAGGCATACTGCCAAACCATGTCACCAAAAATGCTGACCAAATTTGGTCTACATACCAAAATGTGTCAAGTCTAAGAGTCAAAAATCTGAGTAAGATCTTGATTGAAGAGTGACTCAATGTCATGAAGAGTAGACAAAATTCAAGTGGAGATCATATAGCTTTTTTTAAATCTTTTGAAACACTTTAAACAAGCTTAAAGTGTGATCTAATTTACCCTCAAGGGATAATTATACAATTGAAGATGAAGGGTCCAAGCAGTTTTTATGGGTTTCAAGAATATGAACTAAGTTGTACAAGATTTAGGAGATCATCATATCCTTGAAATATTGAGTAAAAGATGGACTATGTAAATTTGAGGAATTAGACCATCACCAAGATGTCACATAGGAAACAAATGAACCAATTTATTTTCACATTTTATAAATGATCTCAAAAATCCTCATGTGACCAAATGATCATGAAAAATTGAAGCTCTTCATGCCAATATTACTCCCTATAATTTTTATGTATCTCTAAATCTTCTATCTCAAGATCTAAGCCTTCAAAGTTTAGCTTGCTAAGTCTAAGTAGACATTCCATCCTACACATCATATGGAAACATGTTGGCCATCTTGTTTGAAAATTTTATATCTTATTTCAGAAGACCTCATGAGAAATAATATTTTAGTGCCATAAAGTCCCTTGTCCCAAGAACATATCCTACAAGTTTCAAGTCTACATGAGCTTCCTAGCTTAAGTTATAGAGTTCTAAAATTGGTCACACAGAGCAAGATAGTCATGAAAGTGTCAAATTAAGGCCTTGATGAATAATAATTGAGATTTAAATGATCAATGATGGTCACATAGATGTCATGTAAAAACACATAGACTAGCTTGTTTGAGCTTTTTTTTAATCTCCACTTAGAAAGCTCCCTTAACTAGCAGATCAAGTGGGCATTATCCTTTTAACATTAAGAACATCTCCTTAAAATTTAGTTCCTCCATGAAATTTTCAATTCCCAATCCAAGCCTTTATTTTTGTTCAAAAAATGGAAAACAGTCATGCAGACATCAAGTTTGACCTTGTGAAGTAGTCATTTGATTTTAAATAATGGGTCTTGATGAGATAAATGGAATGTATTCAATCATACCAAGGAGATCAATGGTGTGAGATGAGTGAAGAGGTAAAATAATTTAAAGAGTCTACCATGTGGAATAAGCATTGAATCAACAAATTGACAACAAGATCCTAAGATCAATGTGTGATTGATAAGTGTTAAAAACATGTTCACGTTGACAGAAGATCGATGGAGTGTGTTTAATCATGCAAATCAAGATTTATAGTGCAAGAAAAATCAATAAGTTAGTATGGATCTATATGACCGATAAGAATAAATATATTTGACCATAATATAAATGGTCTAAGTTGGTAATTGATAGCCAATAAATAAAGTTAGAACCCAAGACATTTTTGACAGAATTTGATGGGGCATTCTTCGACCTGGGTAAGATAAAAAACAAAGGGACTAAAGCTCAAGAAATATTGATGTAGAAATAGTGGGACCAAACATTTCCATTATATCTCCATATAGGTAAAATATGTCTTTTGAGCACAATAAAAAGATCAAAGATAGACCAATGATTAAGAAGCAAGATCAAGTAGTTTATAGGTTCCATAAATACTATGACTATGTGAAAACTAATAATTGAATTAGTTTTCACCTATAATGGACTTGTGTTCTATATTGAAGTAAATGAAGAGGTAAAAGTGATCATGAAAAGGTGTTTCTTCTATTAACATGGTCATATTTACAATAAGTAGGTACCTATAGCCACCCAAAGTAGATGTGGCATAATTCTATCAATTCGAAGACATGGTCCTCAATAATAGATCATATAGATAATAACATGGAGTTCAAAGAAAAGGACTTGGTAGCTAGATAAGGATAATGGACATTTAATTCTTTTACAAAATTTCTTGTTGATAAGGTCATGAGTTAACATCCTTGAACTTGTGCTAATACATCACAATTTCCTCTCTCTCTTCCCATTTTGTATATATGTTCCATTTTATACCACATTGTGGGACTCTCTAGAAATTTTAGAAAGAAATATCTAACATTTTTTAGAGAAATATAATCTTATGTTTTGGCTTGCTTAGGCTATGCCAAAATTTTTACTGTGACACCTTTTGATGCATTAAAGACTGAATACCATCATTTTTACATGCTAGATTGAAGTGTGTTCTATGAATTCATGTGTTGTAGTTAAGTGAATGTATGTTCCTTGACTATGTTTGAGTTTTCTCACATTCATGAAATACTTAGAAGTTCTCATAGGTCATTATAAGTGCACTTTATAGTTTGTTGTTTAGGTTAAAAGTGGATATTTTCCCTCTCATGCTAGTTAATAACTTATTCATGCCTTATTATGAAATATTCATGTGGGATTGATATTTTTTGGTATTTAATGTGTCTCTTAGTTTGTGTTGTGAAAAGTATAAGTGTTCTAATTACTAGTGCATCACCCCATTTTACATGCTTTCATATATTGTTATATCTCTCTATCTCTTTTCCAAATAAGTATTAGATTAGATCTAGTTTAGGTGATAGATCTAGAAGGAAGCCAACCTTATCTAGAGGTCTAATCCATTATTAGGATACCCAAAACCTAAGATCAATCCCATGTTAGACTAGATTTGGAAGTAGGACCTAAACACTTTTGCTTCCAGCTAAGGTACAATCTAGATCACCAATAGTGACAACCAAAAGGGATCCACGAAATCAACTAGTCTATGTTGTGCACCCAATGTCAAAATTAAAAAACATAGATTGGTCCAAAATAATTTGTCCCTCAATGACCAAACCTTCCTTTGAACCTAAACTTGAGCCTAAATATCATGTATAAGTAAAATCTCAACCATCAAATCCTTTAAAGTTTATTCTTCTAGACTAGGCTAGGGAATTAGGAGCTTTGGCCTCTAAGAGGCACAATATGAATATTACTAAGCTTCTAATGGTAAGCTCATTATTTGATAAGGCTATAACATCAGTCTATTAGGATAGAAAGAGAAAGATTGATGATAGTTGTAAAAGGGGTTTAATTTTGGAGGTAAGGGAAGAAGTTTATTCCCTTTCAAGGATGTAGAATAGGAAGAAGGGTTAGTCCACATACACTAAGGACCTCAAGTCCTATATGGAGACCCATACTGAGGTCATCTTTGTTATACATGAGGAAAAAATTTTGGCTAGATAAGATATGGAATATGAGTTAGAAACTCTTAGAGAGTAGAAAAAGGTGATATGAGTCCCCCATGACATAGAACATGAAGTTAAAATGCATCACTTAGGTTGTATGATATTTTGGATTCAATTAATTATTTGAGAGTTAATTTAGATCCACATGTAGATTTAATAACCAAAATTTTTAATCTTCTTAGAGAAGACAAGAATAAGTTGAGTTTTTTGGTATTGTACACCCCCAATAAGGCATTAAATCACCTAGACCTAATGACCCCTCTAGAGGCATCAAATGTATTGAATTTAGCCCTAATAATCACACACAAGGCTTAGGATTAGGTGTCATCTTTTGAATTTATAGTAAACAATATTGGTGAACAAGAAAAGCAAGTAGAGCAAATTTTCATTGAACTTGAATTGATAGTGGTCTAAGATAATAGAGGGAAATTGGTAGCTCATGATAATTTTGATCAAATTTTTCATCAAGTCTATATGGATTTAAACATAGTTTACATGGAATAAGCTTGGAGTGAATTGAATATAGGTTGAGAAAAATGAGGATAAAGGCAATAGGGGTAAAATTATTCTAGGTTGGATATCAGGTCACCAAGATTGAACATACAAGACTGATGGAACAAACTAGCAGGGTGACTAGGACTCATCTTCTTGACATGAAATTAATTCATGAATAACATGACAAGGTATACAATTATTAATAAGATTTAGATGCCAAGAAGAAAGCAAAATCAATTCCACCTACTAGTTTTTCACCTTAGACCCCACCTACAATGCCAATAACAACATTATTGCCAACTACAATCCCCCTAGTTCAACAACTAGAAAACTGCCACCTCATAACTTAGTTCCCATGGTAACTCAAGTTAAATCAATGAGTGTATCACTAAGCATAACTCCAATCACTACATCCTCAATCGCAATCACAACTACACTTACAATAATATTTTTGAGAAATATTAAGCAACAATTGATTTATCTTGAAGATAAAAAGGCTATTTTTGTATAATTTTACATGTAGTAGTTACATGTAAATAGTTAAGTCATAGTTGCATCTATATTGTAATTAACTAAATCATTTTTGTTAGCATGCACATATTTCATGTCTAAAGTATGTATAAGTTATGACATGTAACTGAGACTTATCATACAGTCTTCTAGGGTGTAATAAAAAGTTTTCTTAACTTGGAGAATGAGGCAAAACCTTCCCCAAGTTCTTTATATATATGTAAAACCCTATTTTCAAAGGGTCAAAATTTTTGATGAATACATAAGAAGAGATTAAAAAATTTATTGTCATACTATAACATGAAATATGAGTTAAATAGATTAAATTATGTAATTCAACCAACTAAATTATCAAACTACTAATAGGAAGGATTTATAAAACAAATCAGAATGATATAAAAACTTACCAAATTCCTTATTTCATATTACCTCCTTATAGGATTTGTAAGTGATCAAGTGATTGAATATAGACTCAAATTGACATGGATGCTTGATCAAAGGATTTGGATGATGGATTAAATAGATGCTTGATTGAAGGATTAGTTTGGCATAATGATGTTATAGAAATGCTAGTTGATTGCTAAATGGACATGAATTTTCTATGAATATTCATGTTGACATGGATTTGATATGAGAATTAAAGTTGGTTTGAGGGTGGAGGAACAACTTGTTTAAATAGGAAAATGGAGGGAGTTTTAGAGAATTTAAAATTATTTAGAAGTCTCTAGTTTAGAGATTTCTAGAGACTTGGAGGAGCTTGTCTAGTTTTAGAGACTTCTCCATTAATTAAGGGATAATTAAGGATTAGAGGGTCTTTAATGAGGATTAATATTATTAGGGATGTAATAATATCTAAGGAGTAGGTTTGTAGGTGGTTAGGTGGGGTTATGGGAATTTTAAATTCCCATATAATGGATAATTAGGATTATATTAGAATAATAGGGATATTTAGAAGAATTAATGAAAGAAGTGGGATCAATAAGGTTAGTGGATAAAGGATAATATAAGGGGGATATTAGATATATGGCTAGGATTAAGATAAATTAGTGGGATAAAATAGGTTAAGTAGAATTACTGTCGACTAATAAGAATATTAGTTAACTACAATGAAGTGAGCAATTTTAGGTGCATAAATTTTTCCCCTCTTTGAAATGGAATTTCGAGTGGACAAAGTAGAAAGAGTAATGGCAATTCAAATAAAAACCATGTCATGGATGAATGTTAGTAGATGATATTAAGGGATATGGTGCCCTTTTGAGGGGACATGTGGGGAAGAATGATATAGATGGCCACTTGAAAGAAGAAATGAGGGGTGGGATGTGATGGAGAGATGAGAGGATGAGATGCCATATGGGAGATAAAAGATCATAAATTTGACTTGAGTAGTGCGCTATAAATTGATAACAATGTCCTTGACAAGGACACATGCACAAGAAGTAGAGGTGAAGGGTGTCATGGTTATTAACACATCCCAAGGGGGAATCAACCATAAAAAGATGATGATTGGATTAAAATTTTATAAGATTTAGACATAACCCAAGCAAGGACATGTGCAAGGGAGAGCTATTAGCAAAGATAAGACTATCATTTAATTAGATTAAATATGGGTGTAGCTCAAATATAAATCAATCAAGATAATGTAGGTGATGATAGAGAATAATTGATATGATCAAGTGACCAAATGATTTTATTGATGTAGGACTAGGGGAGGATGATTGATGCTATAAATAATGGCTGAACTATCCTTGGACATTGAAACATGACCAAGTGCTACCTACATAGTCTAAAAATACCTTAGGATAATTTAGTTCTAAATCATGGATAAAGGATGATGATGATGATGATGATTAATTATTAGAAAGTGATGATGATGTGGATGATTAGATTTGTTAGTGATTCAAGGATATGACTCAGATGATGGGATGAGTATGAAATATTAGATGTTAGTCGAATGAGTTGAGAGGATTATATTAGTGATGGGAATAATGATAATGAGATAAATTATGAGGGTGTAGATGATCAAGCCATAAAAAATTTCATAAAACTCATCATAGTCTAAATAATCCATTAAATATGGCACTTGGTAGTATGCCCCATGATATAATCATGACTAAAAGGATATGATACTAAAGTACATGGGAAAATAGTGAACTATACATCCTTGAGGGTAATTTTGGTGTCTTCATAGCATCCTAATTCATTTCCAAATAGACAAAAAAAGACATGATGTAAAAAAAACAAAAGACAAACAAGATATATACATGATGGAAAATAAATAATAGATAAATAATAGGCAAAAAGTAGACAAAAATTAACATGAAATGTCATAATGTCTTGTCTAATGATGGGATGAATGAATATGTGATAGGTTGGATTAGGACAATCATGATGTGATGGGGATGGAAGATAGACTTAGATTTTGATAGGATGATGATGATTAGAATGAAGACAATGTGTTGCCCCTAGTTGAGGATGGAAGGATGAATGACATCATGGGGTGTGATAAGGTCTTTGAATATCGATTTAATCTCAAAATTGAATTGAAAAGTAGTCAAAGAAGGTGTTTTATAAAAGTGATGACCAAGGATTAAAAATAGATAAGGACTTACAAGATTCTAATCTATCAAATAAACTAGGAGATGATGGGATAAAATACCTTTCATACTAGTAAAGAGGTGATTGGATGGTGTTGGGTATAAAGAGGAAATAATAATGAAAGTGATGGGGTCAAGTACCTTTCATACTAGTAGATAAGTGATTGGATGGGTGATAGATATGAAGAGGCCTTGATGGAGAAGTGATGGGTTCTAGATTAAAGTCCTTAACAAGGTGATGCATGTTAATAACACTTAGGATAATAGGATGAGATAGAAGATATGAAGGGATAGGTGACCATTTTGATTTGGTCTCAAGATGAAATGTGGCATCCAAAAGATGGAACAATATGAGACTAATGGAGATGGATGTGACTAAGGGATTAGGTATAAGATAAGGCACAATGGGAAATTTTTGGCTTTTTCAAAATTTTATGATTTTTAGGGTTTTTGACATTTTTCAAATTTTAGGGAATTTTGGTATATGTATATACACTATACAAATGGGGTTACTAGCAAAGGGAATACCAAGCCTAGAAACCAAGAGAAGGATGAAGGGCTGATGGATAGGATGAAAAAGGATGATGATGATGATGGGCACCAAGGATGAATGGACTAAGTATAGCCAATGACCACATCATAAAGGAAACAAATGGTTATTTTCCTAAGTGTCCATTGGATGATATTCCAATAGGAGTTTGGGATAGTTATCAAGACACATTCTTCTTCTTTACAAAGGTCAAGATGGGAAGGAAGAAGAGATATAATACATGATATGATGGTGGATGATGGATAAGAATA
Organism: Torreya grandis; assembly: GCA_037957365.1. Lineage (NCBI taxonomy): Eukaryota > Viridiplantae > Streptophyta > Pinopsida > Cupressales > Taxaceae > Torreya > Torreya grandis. The sequence continues at coordinate 622,590 of JARHVA010005199.1, read as the reverse complement.
ATGGATCAAGGGATAAAATTATGGATGCTATGGATAGGGTGGACAAGGGATGTGAAAAGTGGGATGATTTGATGAGGATATGAAATGGATGGATTTTCCCCAAAGTGTTTAGGAATAATGTGGATAACTAATTATTTTAACAAGATGCCAAAAACTAGTTTTCATCATGGTACTTAACCAAGGCTCTAGAAGACTAGTTTTCACCATTGGATGAATGATTTTTTTTGAATTTTATTTTGTGGGCATCTCTATTTATTAGATATGGGTATGAGATGAAAGAATGATAATAATAGCTAGATCCTTAACCAACACTGGTTCTAGAAAAAGGTGATGCTAGGATCATATGATGGTAACCTTTATTAACTCTTGATTTAATATCCTTTGAACATTTTAACTAGGTGTCTTCCTAACCCCTATGAGGGACAATGTTACCTAGGGATTTGGTATATGGTATGTATGGGGGTATGCCATGAATGTGATGATGGGATATAGTATGTGAAGGAGGGATGTGATTGGGATGGTTGACATGATGGGATGGGGAGTGTAATTGAGGTTCAAAAATTGCATACACTATTGGATATGGGGTCTTCTTTATATTGGTGTCATAAGATCATGGGGTCCAAAACCCTTTGAATTTTTTATTCTTTAACCCAAGAATTAAGAGGATGGTTGGCCGTATAATTATTATTATTGACTTTCTTATGAATTGCTAATTAGATTTGACTTTGATTACCCCTTGGTGCCTAATTTTGGGCTTCACTATAGGAGATTGATTTTTGACTTGATATATGATTATTTTGACTTTGATATGCCTCTAGTTCCATATTTTGGGCATCACTAGGGGAGGACATTTTTTTATTAGGCCAATGCTTTGACTTTGCTTAACTTTGATTTATGGGATCAAAGATGATTTGATCACAATTTATGACTTTAGGAATATGGTATTGGACTATTGTATTTATGGCATGTGATATTAAATGTAGAGGGGAATCCATTAATGCATGTTCCTATTTATTACCATCATGTAGTGGGATATGGTGATTTTGGAGGTGATGTGAATGATTAATGTTGTGTGATGGAGTAAGGGGATAATGGGAAATGTAGTCCTCATAAAGGTTACTAGGATCCGTAGCCTCAACATCAAAGAAAGTTTCATTAAGAATATTAAAAGGATCATTAAGACATGTATCCAAGGTACGATCAGATCCACTCTAAAACTATTCAATAGATAAAGCATTCAAGAATTTAGTTATGACTTCATCATTTTGATTGGTATCTTCAAAAGAACAGGAATTATCATCACTTGATGTAATATTAATTAAGGATGATGTCTCTGATGAGGAATCTGATTTGGATACTAATGCTACACATGATCTTGATGTAGATAAAACTTGTGTTGGATTTGATGCATAAGACATGATGTTGCTATAATGATTACCCATGATTATCCTCTCAAAATGGGGTATGTGATGTGATGATTGAGAAGGAGATGATGGAGAGATAATGGATGAGGTAAAGATAGGTCCATGAAATGGATTATGGGATATATAAGGAATATGATTATGGGGAGTAGACTTTTTTTAAATGGATGGGTGGTCAGAGATGGGGGGATTATAAAGGATGGATAGGATGTCTTGACCTTAGATTAGAAGGGGAAGGGTTTGATCATAATAGGGAATGGAATCTTGGCATTCCTCTTCTTGTTTACCTAGGGATATAAATTCATTTGATTCATCTTTGATTACTATGTCACCACTATTGATGAGGTTTTGGACATAGTCTCAAATTTTTTGACATCATTTAATGGAACACCCTTAAGTTTGATGATATAAACAATATCTGTTTGCTTTATGTGAAGAGGGCTTAGGCTTGGTTAGATCAAGATGTCATATGGGTGGATAGACCATCATGTTAGTAGAAACAAGTTACAATAAAATGACCTTTGAAGATATAAGAAGGGGAGTATAAGGACCTGCTTTGCTTTGTTAATTTGATGTGGAAGCATTGGAGTTTAGATAAAATGGTGCTTGATGTGGTTGGGTGGATGGATGGGTGAACAAGGTTATATTCCCTTTACTATTAGGGAAAGGGGTAGATTATTAGATATGAATAGTGGATGGGTGATTGGAAGGAGACTTACATGAAGGGGTTTGTGTTGGAGGTGAAATAAGTTGAAGGGGATTAACACCTTTAGGAAGTGGTACACCTATCATAATGAACTACAAGAGGATCTCATCCTTGTTGTAGTTGTGCATTGGTCTATGAGAGTGGGTTCCAATTTCATGGTTTTGGGTGATAAAGGTGATGGATGATGATTAGTATATGGATGGTTTAACTATGGATGGGTAAGAATTGGGTCTAAGGAGGTTTGAATAGGACTAGTGGATGGTGGAGGGGGATGGGATAAGGGTTCATGTTAGACTTTTTTGGGAAGTGATTTAAGGATCATAAGGTCAAAATCATAAATAAAATGAGCACCCATCTTCAATATCCACAAAATGAGTTCATCTTTATTCTCTGTAATGTATTGATTGATTAGGGTGACTGCATCAAGGAAGGTTGAGACTAATTTTATGGGGCTATGAGATGGTGATTTAGGGTGAATGGGATCAAGGTTTGAGGGTAGGTGAGCACCTAACTATAGTTACCCAAAAAGGGATTCATCCTTGTTGGCTAGTATGAATTGGTTGACAAGAATAGGGTCCAAATCCATGGGAGAGATGGATGATAATTTCAAGGTCAATTAGGGGTTGTTTAAACAAAGTAAGGCCAAAGGACCAAAATAGTAGGATGGATTATGATGAGGATATAATAGACAAATTGATTAAAATGTGATTAGGATGATGGATGACTATGATCAAATGATAAATTGATATTAACATAGGTGATAATGACCTATCAACAATGCCTAGTAGTCAAGTTAGAAAAAGGGATAGTGATGGGTACCTGGATTCAAAATAGAAAGATGAAAATATGATTGGTGCTAATTATAAATAAGGCAAAATTATTTGACTATATTAATTATTATGGGTTTCTTAGATTGGGATTGACAAAGTTATAAGATGCTAATAGGATATCTGAACAAATGATGAATGATAGTGGATTGGGATAATGTACATGAAAGGACTAACTCAAGACCTTAGACTAATTTTCTCAAGATGGGATAAGAAGGTGATGATGTGATAATGATGATTAAGATAAGTGGTAAGGTTTAATATGATGATGTATTGATGAAAAGGGTAATGTAAATGAGATGTGGATGGTTAGACCCATATGTGACCCTAGAGAGCCAACTAGAATAATGTAGGATGGGGTTAGGCTATATAGGTGATGAAGGCAAGGTAAAAATAAATGATAAGGGACAGATAGGATATTGATGATGAGATAGGATGTGATTAGGATAGGTGATGGGGTATGTTTGGATAGGATATGACTAGTAGGATGTACAAGAGAATTAATTATGTACAAGGGTACGAAACTAGGATTTACAATATGATGATTGATGAAGGGATGCCTATTGATGAGTGGGTATATGTACAAGAGAAAAATGATATTTACAAGGTTAATATAAGTAGTTAATGATGTAGACTTGGGAAAGGATGTAATATTGATTGGGGTATATAAGTGATAAGGGTATGACTAAAGAGGGGATGAAGACAAGGTGATAATGGAGGATAGGATATGATAATAAAAGGATGATCAATGGTAAGATGTCAAAGATGTATGGGGTGATAGGTACAAAGGATAATTGGATAAGGATGTAGGTTATGGGGAGGGGTGTGACTTATGATGAGTGCTTAGATAAGATGGGATATGAGAAATAAATAATAGGTATAAGGGGATGATGATAAGGATGATGATAATTAGGATAGGTAAGTGGATAGGGTGATAACTAATGATGAGTGCATATGGTTAGAGTAGAATAAGACAAAGATATAATGGGGAATAGGATAAGGGTACAAGAGGACAATATGTAAAAGATATAAAAGGTGATGAGATGAGATATGGGTGATATATGATTAAGATATGTGATGGGATATGACTAATTACTGGTGAGATCAAGATAGGATATGACTAGAAGTACTTAAAAGAGAGCAAAGATATGTGTAAGAGGGTAAGACAAGAATATACAAGATGTTGGTTAGGATGTAGGAGTGGTGAAATTAAGATGAATAGATGAAGTGGGATAGGGAAAAGGAAATATATACAAATGAATGATGACAAGGTAAGATGGGGGTATGAATTAGGATGAGTGGGTATGATTAGGAAATATAAGAGATTTATGATGAGATAAGAACTAGGGTGTTGATTTAATATATATACAAAGGATGATGGGATAAGGATTCACAAGGATGATAGGATGATGAGACAAGAGTATGATGAGATAAGGATGTACAAGATGAGATTCTAATATGTGAAAAAAGATGATAAGAAAAGATGTAGGTGGTGGGGATGATGAGTGGAATAAGAGGATATGAAAAAAGGATAATATGTACAAGGGGGTGATGCTAAGGATATACAAGACAATGATATAGGTGATGGGGATGTGGTCAATGATGAGTGGATGGGATGATGACAAGATGTGGGATGAGATGAAAAGGATACAGAAAGATGATGAATTGATATAGGGATGATGGTGAAACAAAGGTGGATAAGGTCAAATTTGGACTATGGGATTAGACAATTCAAGGTTGGGTATGATTGATTATGGATGAGGTATTCTTAGGTCAATATGTGATTTAAGATATGTAGGTGATAAGGGTATGACCAATGATGGGTGGATTAAGATAAGGTGGTGATGGGAGATATTATAAAATTATGTATAAGAGATAATATAGAAAATATGTACAAGATAGAAGATATAGGTTGATGGGGGTGTGACCAATGAAGAGTGGGTATGACTAGACAAGATGGGAGATGGGATAGGACCTAGATGGGGATATACAAAGATAATATGTATAATGGGATGATGAATAAGATGTTGATTAGGATATTTTAAAAAATGAGGATGGGATAGAGATTTACAAGGTGATAGAATGGTGAGGATAGAATATACAAGGTGATATGTGTAAAAGGACCTAGATAGTTTTAGATAGGTGAAAGCTGACTCAGCTCATAAAAAACATGGGTTTAACACAACACACACCCAAGAAATCAAGCCATAACCTATGATTATTAAAATCAAGGGTGTGTAACTTGATTCCCATACCATCTAATGGCTTTATAGGTGAAGTTGGAGGCTAGTGACCCATTACAAAATTGACTGAACCCTCTCAACCTTACTTGCACTCGATGGCTACTTTAGAGCTAATTCTAACTCCTAAAATGGTACACCTATTATAGTTAAAGGTCATATGCTAGGTATTTATAGGCTATATATGTGAGTCCCCTATATACATGAAGGTATGTTGGGGCTCAATTCCATGCAAGATATTTTCTGATTGCCCTGGGTCTTGGAGCTTAACCACCCCTCACTCCTTAGAACCCTTTATGGGGAATTCCACTTAGGCCATAGTGACAACTATCCTAATATTTAGACTCCACTGGAACATGAAGTTTAGGTGGTGCATGGTGATGAAATCCACATCACCAACCCCATAGAAAAGAAAAAGGGAAGGGGTTTATAGGCAATTTTTTATCTCTCAGGAATCACTATAAGGATGAAAGGGAGAGAGCATACACCAACTGTAGCCCTAAGAAATAGACAAGTAAACCAAAAGATTTATTTATTGATTAGATTAAGATGTGATTATTTACAAGATGAAAAACAATAATATACAATTTTGATAATGATTGATATATACAAGATAAAGTGATTAAAATTTTATATATATATATATATATATATATATATATATATATACAAGGAAAAATAAATGATTTAAATAATTAAAAAATGATTTTTAGAGTGCATAAAAAGGAGTTTTTGACCAACATACTACAAGCACAAGGATTAGTGGTTTATTATGGTACTCCAAAAGACGGGTCTTACAAGGAAAAGGTTAGTAGTTTCACGTGGTACTCATAAAAGGATAACCTATAAAACAAGTGATCAATAGTTGGATGATTAGTAGCCTTGTAGGTAAATCAATGATGTTAATAATTTTTAAAATAGTTTTTTAGGACTGATTGAAACCTTCAAACATTTAAGAAAATTTGTTAGATTATTAAGATAGTATTTTCCACTGATTATAAGAGCAAATCGACCTACAAAAAAAAACTATTAGTGATCCTGATCAACTTGGATTTCCACTAAATGCTCTATCAAACACCCTATTGGTAAAAATCAAGTGAAACAATAAATTACCTATAAAATTTGTCCCTTAGACTCAAACAACATGTTAATCCAAAAAAATGATAATTATATACTCTAAAAAAATTTCATTATATATTATTATTATTATTATTATTATTATTATTATTATTATTAATGGTTTATCTACTAAATAATGATTCTCCTAATAGATCATGACATGAAATGAATAAAAATAACCAAGGAAAATTAAATTATCTTTATAATGAAAAATGTGTATTGTAATATTTCTATAGACTTAACGAGACATGCTAACTATTTAATTATTTTACCAGATCATTTCTACCTAATATAACTATCAATATAATAACATAAAAGATTAAGTATTAAGATACTTGAACTTATAAGACCGAACAAATATTTTTACAATGGATGGGTGAAAAATTAAAGAGTAGATGTAAAATATAGATATTAAAAGAAGACACTTATTTGTAGCCATATGATACCCTTCATGCCAAGTGTGGCAATATGGAGAGTTCACTAAAATCAAACAACAAATTACTAAAATTCAGAAGGCTGAGGCACTAAATTTTGGTGAGTTGAGTTTAGGTTTAGATGTACCATGTTGAACAAGGAGATTAGTCAGAAAGGATGACAAAGTAACTATCCAATGGGTTAAACAAAATTGGTCATGGTTAAGCATCAATATTATTGAACCCTCTGTCAATTAATGCTTTATGCTATCAACAACTATTTTACCAAGTGCATTGAATCTTATTGCCAGCTACCAGAAGTGATTTATTACAGTTATTAAATGTGATGCACTTAGTATGGAAGCAAATTTATGCATCTAGTAAAAGTAGGGCAAATCCTAGAAGATATACCCTTTGGTTATGGCATATAAACTAAAGGTTACCTTGGGAGGATATTTACTAATCAAATAATAATAAAACCTTAAATTCATGGCTCAAATATTAGTTATAAGAGGTAATTTTTAAGAATAACTTATAATTTACAAATAGAAACAAGACCTTCTAAAGGATCTGATACTTATTAAAAATCTAGAAGCCTTCTATTGTGATATGCGACTAAGTTCCTAATTTCTTGTACTTCTTGGTCCTAGTTTGCATTCTTTTACCTAATTTAAAAGAACAAAATAAAAATGCATTCAATAAAACTTTGAGTGAAACTCCAAAGCAAATTTTTATCTCAGTAGAATACTAAAAATGAAAAAAAGAAAAAACATTAATTTTGTCTTAGAGTTTGCCTTTCCTAAGAAGATCATATCAACTCTATCTAAAATGCTAGATATCGAGATTCACACTGTGACCTTAGAGTAGCTAAAATCTAGCTAGATTCAAGCTGATGATCTCAAACCAACTAAAAATGAAAAATAATCACTTAAGCGTGTTTGAATTGAGGATTTTAGAGAAATAAAGAATTAAAAACATCCTTTAATTAAATTTAAAATTTAGATCTCAAATTAATGAAAACAATTAAATTCATTTCATATGTGATAGGAAATATATCTACTAAAATTTAAGAACTAAAATTTGCTATCTATCCTACAAATTGCATCCTTGGATTAATCTAGAAAATTTTGTCCCACCATGGTCACCAATTACAACATGAAATTTGAGCTCAATAGATTAAATTATGTAATTCAACCAACTCAAATATCAAACTACATAATAAGAATGATTTATAAAATAAATTAGAATGATATAAAATCTTACAAAATTCTTTTTTTTATATTACATCCTTATAGGATTTGTAAATGATCAAGTGATTTCATATAGACTCAGATTGACATGGATGTTTGATCAAAGGATTTAGATGATGGATTAAATAGATGCTTTATTGAAGGATTAGTTTGGCATAATGATTTGATATAAATTCTAGTTGATTGCTAAATGGACATGAATTTGCTATGAGGATTTTAGTTGACATGGATTAGATATGAGCTTTCAAGTTGGTTTGAGGGTATAGGAAGAGCTTGTTTAAATAGGAAAATAGAGGGAGTTTTAGAGAATTTAAAATTATTTAAAAATCTCTAGTTTAGAGAATTCTAGAGACTTGGAGGATCTTATCTAGTTCTAGAGGCTTCTCCATTAGTTTAAGAATAATGGAGGATTAGAGGGGATTTAATGAGGATTAGGATTCTTAGGGATATAGGAATACCTAGGGAGTAGGTTAGTAGGTGGTTAGGTGGGGTTATGGGAATTTTAAATTACCATATAATGGATAACTAGGATTAGATTAGAATAATAGGGATATTTAAAAGAATTAATGAAAGAAGTGGGATCATAAGGTTAGTGAATAAAGGATAATAGAAAGGGGATATTAGATATATGGCTATGATTAGGATAAATTATTGGGGTAAAATAGGTTAAGCAAAATTAGTGTCGACTAATAGGAATATTAGTCGACTATAATAAAGTGAGAAATTTTAGGTTCATACACATGTAAATCTATTTTTTCTTTGTTCTTCCTCCCTGTGTTAATGAATTTGAAGTTTTTTTAATCTATATTAATTCAATAATTTTGAAGTGTACTAATGATATGGATGAATTTGATTATTTTATTAATGAATATTAGTTTTATATGTGCATTAAAAATTGAAGATTGATAGGTTTTATTGATTTAAGTAGTTGGCAGAAGTTGAATTGATAATCCAAGGTGTGTAGAGATATCTCTTTTTATATAATATTCTAGATGTGAGCCATAGCTACCCTAGATAACTTCTTGGTCTGAACTATAATCTCTTATACAAGGGTGTGCAAAATTATCCCTAAGAAGAGAAACTTTTAGTTGAGATCATTAATCATCAAATATTTGTTCTCCTAGACTAATAACTATGCTTATCTATGACTGTCTAAAAGATGAAAACAACAAACACTAATTTTGGAGATACTTGTCCACCAAAGAAACAACCTTAGAAATTGCTTTTCAAGAACACATAACCTTCTTTTATGCCTTACCTTTCTTTCCTTTTTTTGATTTTCTTTGATATCTACCCACCATAGAATAATTATCCACCCATCTAACTTTCCTAGTGATTACAATTTTATTAGATTTCATGCATCCATCCATAAAACCTAGTTAAACAACACACAAGATCAACCTTTTATTCCACCACATAGTTGTTTTAATCACATACCTATAACTCATTCCCTATAATGGAACCCTATTCCATAGATATCCCAAAATGTTAGAGGCTACCTCATTTAAACTTTTTGAGGAGTGCATAAAACCCATATCAAAAAAATAGACTTCACCAAGGGCAAATTTGATGAAATAAAGATGCATAATCAATACTGTACAGACTAGTTTTGTTCATACTATTATGTCCCAACATAACCCCCATTAAATTTTTTAAATAGAGATCCACTTTGTGAAATATCTTTCCTTCTTTTAGGATCTATGGGGTAACCTTAACTTTATTCTTGATAATTAAACTAACTTAACAACACTTGTATTATTAAAAACTAAACTATGCTCAATATTATCCTTAGTTACATCTCCAACCTTTAGTTTATTTCATGCATGTCTATCTAAGTATTTTTAGATTATAATAATTCATGAAGTTTTCTTGTTTAATTTGAAGGCATGATGATTTTTACCACAGTAACTATCTTACATGTTTTTCAAGGTTTTGTTACTTTTTGTTTTATCTTATCTAATTGGTTCTTTACTTAGAATTATTTCTAATTTTCTCCTATAATCTTATTGAATCACCAAAGCTTACTATGTGGCATTCACTCACTCTCTTAGATCCCTAAAGGCAAGTGAAGTATGATTTATAATTCAAATTTTATAAAAAGTTTTTGTGCCATTATGTATTGCAATATTGATACCGATGACTTTTTGGACACTTATAAATCTCTAAAAGGACTCCTAAGCAAGTGAGAATTTAGGATCATGCCAAGTGTCATCATCCCACTCACCTAGTGACTGACATATTAAATTTCATAGTAAAAATATATTAGGTATATTAGAGTGATTAAAACCCTCCACATGCTATCATATCACTCCCCTAGAGCCTACATAATGATAAAAGGGAGTATGATACTCCTGAGACGAATAGAGTGGTGACAATCCTCCATGTGGCATGATCTCACAAGCCTAAGGTTATAAAGAAGCTAGTCAAAAAAGATTGAGTCTAGGTAGTAAAAATATGATGTTGTTTAGGGAAATAAAATTTCTCCAAGTGAAAAATGGAGGTGAAAAATCACTTAGATCAAAAGTAAGAGAAGCCACCTAACATTGAAGACAACAAAAGTTGATGACACATCACCAAGCAAATTCAAAATATGAAAATAGAATAAAACAAATAAAGCTAATACCATTGGTGCCACTAATCCACATAAATTAACCAATTAAGTGTATTAAATTAAATAGAGGTTAATAATATAAAATTAATATATGTGATCAAATAATTCAATTAAAGATACAGTTCCATCTAAAAAATAGTTGCTAGTATAAATTTGAGATCTTTGATGACTAAGAAATTCCTTAATTTCAAAGAACCAAAGTTCTTAAGTGAAAAACAATGGCTTCTAATTCAAAACTTCTACCACCCCACTTTACATATTCCATTACAATACCTGAGTAGTACATAGACACAAGGTTTGATGAAGATATCCTTAAACATGAATTCAAACATTATTCCCCTATATGGGGGAGGTCAAAATAGCCAAACCCTATGGCCCTAGATATTAACCCTTAGATTTCACATGAAGATACAGGGAGGACCTAGTGGTAATAAAATTAGTAAGACTACATAATGCTATAGTAAAATTTGAGGTAATGACCTACATTAACCTATTCTTTGATTCATTTACAAATGCCCATATTTCTAGAAAAATCCTACATTTCTATCAATATAACACCCTGATGGCATATATTAGTAGACCTACTTTTAAAAAATACTATAGGCTTCCCCCTCTTGAAATGACCTATAGTCAATCCATAGTTAATTCATGTATGTATGTAAATAATGCAATCAATAGGTTATGGTAATGGTTTAGTGAACCTAATACCTTCAAAATAGGGTTTCTACTTCTACTATTCCCATTGCCATCTTCATGCTTGAAATATGAATTACTGTGGAATTCCTAAATTAAATTTATAGTTTCCCTAGTATAACCTACATTAATGATGTTTGGATTCCCTTGTTGGACACCATCCTCACTTATACTAAGGTCATAGTTATTAATGAGATCCTTAGTGTCAATTTGATGAGCTAGGTCCTTCATTCAGATAGTAGACTAGATAAAAGATTCTCTATGATGTCATATCTAGTATATGATATCACAAGGATTGTTCACTCAACTTTTGAGGAACCATGTGAACCAAAAACTAAGTACCATAAGAACTAAATTTATGATGAATTCAATGTTATTCATATACATAAATTTAGGAAGAACATGACCAGACTGACTGAGACCTTTTATCCAATGACATACCAAGGGCTTTATGTTGGGGACATGTCCAGATTATTTGATCAAATATAAATAACCATTAAAAAGATTGGTGAATATTATATCTATCTATACCATACAATCATTATAATAGAGGGAAATAGAATTCCTCTTATGTATTTACCCTAGTTGGTCCCAAACAAGGTGGTAGAGTAGGAAATTGTAGCCTAGCTAGCTAATTTTTTAGGTGTTAGATTAAGAAGTGCCAAACAAGGAGCTATCCACCCACCTATAATTAGAATTGGTAGGATCTAATATACCAAGTGGGAACATTTCTATTTAGTGGGTAAAATTAGAACCCAATATGATTTTAAATGGGCACCTTACATGTAATGGGATCCAAGGCAAATGGTTAGGAAGCACTTGAATAGAGTCAAGGGGAAGGTGAAGATTGATTATGTCCATGTATCATATCCATATGATAAAGTGATTTTGAATGATTTAAATGATATAGAGGTCCACATCAGAATGAACTTAGAAAATATGTCTATGGTGGTGGCTAAGCATATATAATATCATCCAAAAATCACTGATGAAGAAGATAGGAAAATTGAGTTAGAGAATTAGGTTTTAATACCCCTTGAAGGACCTTCCCATAGGTTCAATATTAGGAATCAAAACATGATAGTCCATCAAGACAAATACCTATGGGAAGACAATAAGAAGTAATCCAAATACCTCCCCAATGTCCCATCCTAGTAGTCATAGTTTCAATAACCACCTTGGTATCTATAGGAAAGGTTAGAAGAAATATTAGATAAAAGAAAAGGTTGTAGAGTGTCATAACCTATAAAAATTATAGACAATGAAAAGGAGTGGTTTATTAAGGAGGAATGAGAGGATAAAATAGAGACATATTTATTTGAAACCATAAGTGAGACCATAGAGATTGGCCCTAATGATGAGTGGTTATTAGAGGAGGCTTATTTTGGTGATATTGAGATCCTAAAGACTATATAAATCTCAACTAAACTATTTAAAGACTAAGATAGAAATAAAGGAGATGAAGCAGAGTTTAATCCCCTAACTTCTATGCATAGGTAATCTATGGACCTATCTCTAGCCTTAGTACTCCCAACACATCAATGACACCTATATCAATAGTTCTCCTAGTTTCTACTTCTCAAGTGGTAGGTAAATAAGATCCTCATTCTTCACCTATTGTTATAACTATTATTCTAATTAGTGCATCTATTACAAAGCCCATTTTGTAAGCCCCAGTCCTAGAACTAGTAGTCTAGGCCATGATACCCCCAACCAACATTTAAAAGATTATATTGAAGTCACTTTCACATTAGTGATAAATTATTTATATAATTTTCTCATTACCCCTCCTACCTATTCATTCTTTGCTTCCCCAAGCCCTTAGTCCTCTAGACTCAACAAATAACTGCACTTTGAAGATTTGGTCTCCACCACCATTTTGGATTCCCAATTTAGTCCTTCCCAAAAATACACTCAATTATGCCTACAAATTGGTCATGTATCCCAAACTGAATCTACAACCATTACAACATAGAAGGAGGTGGAGAAAGGAAAGCTAGTGATTAACATAATGACCCTAAATAAGGTCACTAGTTAGAGAAAAGATAATCCCCCTTTCCCTCAAATAACAATCTCTTCTCCAAAGCCTATGCTCCCTCCAAATTAATCCCCATATGCCACTCCTACAAATCAATTCAAGAATTCATGAAAACCAACTACCTTGGACTTCTTAGAATGGATCCATAAAAATTTAGTAGGTATAAGAAAGCAGATGAGACCTAGTTATTGTTGAACAACCAATAGTCAATTTTAACTTTGATAAAAATGAAGACTATGAGAAAGTTTAAAAATAAAACTATAATGGTTTAAGGATAGAAAGTGGAAATGGATAAAAGAGAAGATGCCTTCTCTTTGACAAAAAGAAAAAAATTGATCCCTTTAGATATTGTCAATTACATAGAGGACCCCTAGACCTTTGTAGACTCTGGGGGGGTAATAAAAAAATGTTCAAAGGCTTTGATTAGGACATGGAGGCATTACAAGTAAGATATACCATGTATAATTTGAGGGATATTATGGATAATGTGCAAGGAGTAGTTTGAAAACTATATGACATCATGTAATCAATCAGAAGTATAAAGGAGTCACAACAAGTGGGGATATTTGTTCACCCTTACTAATAAGATGAAGAGAATGTAGGCTAGAATCAATTTATTTTGCCAACAACCTAGAATAAAGCCTATGACCATCTAAACATAATAACTACTCCAAATGTAACATAAGATTTAAACTACATATCTTCCAATAGAGATAGTTTGATTAGATGGCATCAAGAAATGCAAAATCTAGTTTAACAAATCACCGGCTATGAGGAACAGGCCATTACAATTTTGGGGGAAATGAGAATAAATTGTGTGATTAACACCATCAATGAATTGGTCCTCAGGGCCATCTTTGAAGGCCTACTATGGACAATAGTAGATAGTTTTAAGGTAAAGGTTGAGGGAGAAAAATTTAAGACCTAGGAAGATTTGTTGTAATTGATAAATTTTTACAAAGCCTTAGTTGTTAATATGAAGACTATTTATATAGAGCTTTGGGCTGCATTAAAGGTACATAAATAGTTGATGTATATAATCCCCTAGCTCATTAAAATGCCTTTATTATACTTTGAGGTAATTGAAATGGAATTTTAGGTGGGTCACACCCTCTATTTGAAAATTCAAAAAAGTAGGCAAACATCTTTAGCTACCCTACCTTTGCTAGCTATTTTAGTTAAAACTACTTCTCAATAATCTAGACTAACCATAGTTTCAACCCAAGTTACAACTGAAACAAATACCAAGTCCCAGGTATCAACAACTACCATGACATCTTCTTAGGCATGTACCTTTGTATTAAATCATTTTTTTGTAACAAAATGTTGTTATAATAGTGTTTTGTCCTTTGTGAATGATTAACCACATCATGGCCATGCATGTCCTAGTGATGATGAATCTTTGAGCCTAGATTTTGAGATGAGGTGTCCCCATCCCAAGCCTATATACACATGCATCTCCTACATTCTAAAAGGAGGAGAAATTTTGATATTCAATATAGGTAGACACCTTTTGGGTTGTTTTAAAAATCTATGTTGCATACTTTTCTCTTTCATGTCTATGTAATAATTTTTATGCATTTTATCTAATTGTTAGATTAATTTATTGATATATGATAAATAAATTTCAAGTAGATTGTGGTTAGTTGTTAAGGTATTTTATAAATTAAAATGTGCAGAAGCAATTCTAGGTTGGTAGATCTTATTTTTTTGCAATATGTTTGTTGTGTTACTATTGACTAATTTGACCACAAGTCAAATTAGGTCAACCCCATTTATGGTATAAAATTTTCATAGAGTACCTTATGGTGTTAAATTTGTGCCATGTTATCAATAAGGTCAAACATTATGTTTATGTTTTTCATGTTTATCTGTAGTTTGTCCTAAGCCATTTTAGGCCACTTTCAAGGTCATTAATTAGACTTGTATAATTTTCATGGGGATAAAAGTGTCTCCAAGTGTACTCTAACATCCTATATGTCATATTCATGTTATGCATGTTAATCTTGGACTAAAAACTATAGGTGAAACATTGAAATCAAGAATATGAGTTGGTTTAGGTAGTTTCATGTAGTTTTAGGTAGTTGTATGTTCTATGCAGCAATTTGGGCATGTGTGAATACTTCATAAGTGTTATTTAATATTCCCACAACTCATTTACATGTTAAAGTATATTTCAAGGACTTGAAAATGGCAAAAAAAAACTCTATCTTTCCATCACTCTCCTAGATAAGAAGAAATGGTCAACCAGTCTTTGCATAGTACGATCAGGAGGAGTTGAGTCAGGTCAAATGCTTTTGAGGGACGATATTAATCTTTGTCTACTTATAATTCATGGAAATAGTTTCCATTTTTGTTTATTTTGATCTATGAATCATTTATAAAAAAATATTCTCCTCTTTTCTACCTATACATCCCCATACCCTTCAATTTTTTTCTCTATTTGGATTGGTATTTGCAAACCAAATGTTGAACATGTTTTATAAGAGAATTACCACCCTTATCACATGGTTATTTTTATGGTTTTCATGTGTGGTGTGAAATATAAAGGCATAGGCATCTCATTTTTCTAGTTGAAGATACCACTGAGGTTTGTAGAGAGATATGTTACCTTAATCTCTCCAAATAAGGGAATCCTGCCTCATAAGAAGTCATCTCATGGTGGAATATATTGAGGACTGGGTAGTATAAGTGATTTAAATCATGTATTCAATACCTAAAGATAGTTCATTGACATAAATAAAAGGTTTTTGATCAAAAAAATATGATAGTTAAAGTGATTTCAATCCAATCCAATTCACACTTAAAACTATTAGTAAGCTATAATGCTTTAGGCTCAAATGACCTTACAATCCAACAATGACATAATGGTTGCATAACTAAAGGCATGGTGAATCTATTTGGTTCATAATGATTTTAGTAACATTAATAAGGGTCAAAGAGGATGAAATCTAGTGTCAAGCATAAATCATCACCTACATGTCTCATAGTCCCTAAATTGTCGTCTACAGCCTGACTATAGACCTATAGGGTTGATGATGAGAAATAAGAAGTTAGAAGATTGGTAGACATAGAGATTCACTTAGGTAGAATTGATCCAATTATTTTAGAAGGATCAGTAATAATCCATAAAATACTTAATCCCTAATGAACATCTAAAGAGGCCTTTTAAATTCAAGCTGAGTGTCACTTATAGGTGACACTATCTACTACAATAGATACACCATTTTTAAGTAAAGGAAAGATGTGGATTAGGAGATTTTAAAGAGAGGTTAGGTGATTAACATGTTTAAAACCATGTTAAAAATGTTTCCATAAACTTAATGAGGTCTTTAGATGAAAGAAATAGAGCAAGACTAGTTTTAAATCTCAACCTATAGGTAGTTTTAGACCTTACACAATCACTAGGTCTTGAAAACCAATTTTGAGGGATTTGAAGATTTGAGTGGCCTATGGGTGGGATATATCCCTAATAATTTGTTTATATGGTCCTCATGAAAAAATATAACCTCCCATATCTCCAAATTACCAAGAAAAATAGGGGAGATTCCCTCTATTTTGTCTCAGAGAGAGGGCACTCCTAAACAGTCTAAAGTTAGCAATAGGGTATGTGAATCAGAGATAGATGACATGAGTAGTCTTGGAGAATTGAATAAAGGTGTGTATATTTCTAATGATGGTATAAAAAGGTGTTGAATCACTCATAGATACTATAAACCATCCACAAGTGGTCATGGTTAATTGGATGTAGTTAGGCCTATTAGGCCTAAGTCTAGACCTATACCCTAATGCATTATAGCTTGATTAAAATGACCAAAAAACCTTCCCAATCCACTTTATATATTTCAAGGGGAGATATAAGGTTGATCAAAACCATAAATTTGTAGAGGAACATCATAAGGGGGTCATTTTTGGCCTAAACTCACCTCAGGGGTCCTTAGAATGCAATATCAAGCTCGAGAGACCATCTTCAAGCACGCACATATGTAAATATTAATTAAATGGTGACCCAATGAGTTGGTGATATTTAAGAAGGGTTCCAAGCTCAAAATTAGTGAGAGTTTTTAGGAGTTTCAATGTCTAATTTTTATGAATCATTTCTAAGAACGAAAACATGTTAAAACTCTCTTAAACCCTTATCTAATACTTGATGGATAAAATATGAAACAATGTGAATTTATAAGGTTTTATGTTGACATGAAAGTGATATTCCATGTTAACCACTCACCCATGCTCCTTCCCATCAAATTGGTTTGTACCATACTTGTATGAATAGGGTAAAAACATGGGTTTTTATAATATTTTGGGTGTTTTATAGGTATGAAGGAGATTTGAAGAATGAGAATCATTTTGGGAAATAAATTTGGAATTTTTATAATACCATATTCTAATTTATTACCATATTTTTTCATAAAAGGTCCTTTGATACATCATTCATTTCAAGCAGTCTTTGACAGATAGTGAAAATGAAGATTGACTACCTAGTGAGAAGATGAGAGGTCCAATTTTAGATCTTTTTAAGGTCTAATTCATGGATTATAAGGAAAATATAATATATAAAGGTGTCTTAACACCTCTTCTATGAATTTTGTTTGGAAACTTGGATGATAAATGTGAAGAATGAGGCCTAGAAGATCAATGAATGACTGCATATGGTGAGTACACATGCCATGAATAAGGCTATGAGTTAGGGACACATCTAATGGATGTGATGGATTATTTCCAACCCAAATGTAAAATTACTCCTTATCCAAATTTTATTATTTAAGATATTTCTCATCATGAAGGTAGTTGAAGACCTCTACACTAGTTTTGGAGAGTTTATCATGCTTTAGATGGACACTTGTACAAGAAGACCTTCATGTTTTGTTTTAAACTCCATTTTATTTCAATTTAACTGGTCCTCATCACTTGATACTTGTTATTGTGACCCTTGAGCTCCACTTCTTCTCTATCTTATTATATGATCTATAAATGCAAGCCATTTTGGATTTTTTAAGGCATCCACACCTGGTATGGCAAATCCCTATTGGTCTAATATTATATTTTGCCTTTGAAATAAATATTTGAAATTTAGTTTTGATCTCATCAACTTATTTTTTAAGTGTGTGAAGTGGTGTGTATTGATAGGTCAAGTGATTAGTATCTATACCTTCTTTCTCTTTATTATTCCATGTTCAATGTAAGTTATTCTCACCTAACATGTCACATGAAGTGTATTCAAGTGTATTAGACTATATATAAGTGTAATGGAGTATCCCTAGTGTCTAAAACCTAACCTATAGTTCAATAACCTTGATTAGTTTAATGCATATCACCTCCATGTTTGAAATACTAATGTTAAATTAATTCAAGACTTTGAGATGAATGTTGTAGGTCATGCTTCTTAGTGCAAGTGTATGGTATTCTAGTGGAGATAATTATGGTGTATCACCTCATTATAATAGTTTAATTTCATAGATATTTATATCTATTTCCACCCAAACAAGCAAGTGTAGGTGATAAGCATCAAAGTATAATCAGGGAACTAGCCCTTAAACCTAGAGGTTTATCTCTACTATAGGCACAACACAAGGATAGAGGTAATCCAATGCTTCCCAAATATTATAGTATAATTTAATAACCAAATATAGGGTGTAGTATTTGGTGACAATAGTTATATCATGCTTGGTGGGACCATTGTCTCAAAGACATCTTGTCAAGGTGAATGCTAGTCTTGACAACATCACAACTACATATGGTGTTCTACTCAACATTTGGTGACTCCATGCAAGGTAATATCAAATTTTAGACCAAATTTTATCATTTATTTATTCATAGTTCATGGTCCTTATTATGTCAACTTCTAGTACAGGTATCAACCCCATAAATTGACTCCTTCAACTTGAACTTCCTCTTGAATTTCAACACCCTCAACCTATTTTGACCTTTGAATAAAAAGAAGACTTTTCAAGAAAATAAGATCAAGAGAGTTAAGAGGAACTTGAAGACAATATGGCTAAGAAAAATGCCTTCCCAGCCTTTAACATTGAAAATCCAATTCACCTCAATGCATATGATGATATACCCCCTAATGCTATTAAAATGTTCCCACTTTCAATGGTGAAGGCCATGTTACTCTTAGTGTGCATATTAGGGACATTTCAAACTTTTATATTTTTCAAAATACCATTAAAGTCAATATTGCAACTAGAATACTTACCATGTCCCTTAAAGGGAAAACACTTGACTGGTATAAGACATTACCTAGAGGATATATCACAACTTTGGATGATTTTAGAGAGTTGATAGCCTCAAGGTTTGAAGATAAAAGTGATCACACATCACTCATTCATAAGTTTAATGTAATTCAAAGAGCCCCCAAGGAGACTATGCATGCCTTTAATGAGATATTCCAAAGAACTTGGCATAGGCTTTCTTCTCCCATGAGATCACCTATAAGCTTTGTGTTTCCTACATATCTAAGGGATATTGGTACTGATATAAACATCATGTTGAATTCCATGTGTGATTACACATTACTTGAAGCTTATGACCTTACCATTAGAGCTAGGAATGGCCTAATACAAGCTAGGAAATTACCTCCAAAAGTCTCCATGCCTTTTATTACAAACATGTTTTCTTCTACTCCAAGTGTTTCTCAAGTCCTAAGTGCAAATACCAAGTCTAGAACTACTCCTAAGAAGGCATAAGATACCATTTATTAGAAGGCAAGGTCTAAGGCCTTAAATCCTCAAGTTAGACAACTCAATCTGTAGTATAGAGTGAATAAAAATCCCTACCCTTATCCTACACAAGGAAATAGGTTCCCACCTCATTAATATAGTCAAGCTAGAGGATAATGATAGCCTAACTTTAATAGGCTAGCTAATGCATACAATCTAATTTCCACCTCCAATACAAGGGCCATGGTACTAGTTCATAAAAATTTGGTCCAAAGAGAAGAATGGAATAAATGATAGTTCATCTATGCTAATGAAGGTGAAAATCAAGATTTAGTATCTCAAGTAGGAGTTACTCCTCAACTATCAGTAAAATATGGAAACCTCATGACAACAAATGAAGGATGGCATCCTCAAATAATGAACCTTGCAAACTTTCTAGTTGAAGCTACATTTATCCTCAATAAGAATAGCTCAAGTGTAGATAATACAAGAGCAAAGAGGGAGGATCTAGGAGATTTTAATGGTGTTGACACAAGTTTAAGCAGCTCTACTATAAGGTAGCAAGATGTGACTACAAGTGTGATAGTCCCTATAAATTTTTCACCTTATTTAAATCATAATATTGGAAGGGTTACTCAAAGTGATCTAATGTCTCAATTTCTAAACACTTCCTTGAATTTAAGGACACAATAAAAGGTAAATACTCATTCTTTGAACATTATTGACTCTTTGAAGAATGCTAAAGCTGGTCTCTCTCTTTAGGAAGTGCTAAACTTACCCAGTCAAAAAGATCTCCTTCAAGAACAACTCTTCCAAATCCACCTCAACCCTAAACCATCAAGTCATGGTGATGTTATCATCACCAATTATCCCACACAGATTGTTGATCTTTCTTCCAAATCTAACATTCCTCCACCCTTCTACCTCACTCTCATTATGGGAGACAAACTTGTTCATAATTACATTATAAATAATATATCTAGTACCTCAATTATGACTAAGCTTGTATAAAATAAGTTAGGATTGAAATATAAACCATATAATAAGGGGGTGATACAACTTAATGGGACACTAACTAAGTCAGTGGGACTAGTCAAAAGCTCGAGATTTTTCTTACATGATTTTCTTAGCTTCCCAATTATTCAAGATATAATACTAGTTGACTTCCCTACTCACTTTGATATCTACCTCTCAATGGATTTCATAGCCAAGATAGGAGGCTACCTCTCAGTTTATTGGTCCTTCTTGGCCTTCAAGTCAAGTTATGGAGTAAAGGTAACCATTATAACTCAACCATTGGCTAAGTTTCATTTTGAGTCCTATGTGGAAGTAAGCTTGAACTTAAATTATGTCATCAATGATAAAGAAGAAAATTTTATGGATGTGGATCATCTTATAATCTCAAGGGAATATCTGAAATTTTCCTTTATGATTATGGTGTAGACATTTATGGACATGGTCCATACACTTTCTTTGAGAAAAAATATCTTATCACCTACATCATCCAAGAGGTAGGTGATGGATGATCTGAGGTAATCATTGAAAATTATTTTCCACAAGATACTGAGATAAATTACCTTACTCATATGAATGATGATGATATTTTTCAAAGCATCATATATCAATATGATGAATAATAAAATGCCATTCTTCATAAACAAGGTGTAGGAGTCCTTGAAGATGACAACCATGAAGAAGAAGATGACCTATGGCAAAGGTTTTATGCCATAAGTCAAGATTTTGAATAGTTTATTAATTCAACCTCTCCTCCTAAGAAGTGTAAATATTATAGTAAGGTGGTTACTAAATCTCTTAAACATGAAAGAGAATGTCTTATTAAGCATGAGGTTGAGTGTCTATCTACTATCAAAGAAACTACAATCATGAAGGAACTTAATGAAGCCAAAATAGAATATTTTGTCTTTGGAGAGAAATAAACACCTTAACTTGAGGTTGAACCAATTTTAGATGTGTTGGAGAAAAAATAAGACAAGTTTGATGGTTCTAAACATCAAGTACATCCTGACAGTGAAGCAAGTGAAGTTTAGATAACTTTGATGACCCCCAAGATTTAGTTTGAAGAGTGAAAATTGGATGTGATAGAGATCAAACAAGTTACAAACTTAAACCAGTTCCTTGGATGGAATTATGGATCATCCTTGAAATCTCTAAGTGGAAAATTAAAAATAGAATATGATCTAAAGGTGGTAAATCACTTGACTATCTATACAAAAAAGTGTTTATTGATAGATATGATTCATATGATGGATTGATTTAATGGAGTAGCAAGGATGAAAGGCATACTATCTTTGATCCTAGTTAAAGTGATGGTGATTATTATTCACCTAAATTATTGAGTTTTTATACATACTAGGATAGGTGTGCTTTACTTTATTTGTGTGTGCATTCCCTAAGTTTTCTTGAGAACACAAGTGTGTTTGATTTAGTGTCTTATTTTGTGTGTTATTTCCTATTGTTTGGTGTGTGTTTGGTGTTATTTTAGAGGAAAATAATGTACACATAGTGTATATGTGATTCCATATCCCTATGGATAGGAGTATGCTACTAGTCTTCAACATAGCTAGCTTGCCACCCCAAGGAAATTACTAAAATGTTGACTAATTTGACCATAATTCAAATTAGGTCAACCCCTTATGTAGTGTAAAATTTTAATAGGTCCCTTTAGGATGTTAAATTTTTGGCATGGTATTAATAAGGTCAAACATTATGTTTACCTTTGTCATATTTGTCTATAGTTTGTCCTAAGGTATTTTAGGCCACTTTTGGGGTCATTAATTAGACTTGTATAGTTTCCATGGGAATAAAAGTATGTCTAAGTGTAATCTAACATCATATATGTCATATTAATGTCATATATGGCATCCTTGGACTGACAATTATAGGTGCAATTTTGAAAGCAAGAAGATCAACTAGTTTAGGTAGTTGCATGGCCTATTAAATAGTTTGGGTACATGTGAATACTTTATTAGTGTCATTTCATCTCCCCAAAACTCATTTACATGTTCAATTAGCTTTGATAGACTTGAAAATTTCAAAAAACTATTCTATCTTTCCATTATGAACATAAGATTGTAATAAGGGGAGATTGGTATAGTGTTAGTGTATGAAATCAAAATCCAAAATAACACACTAATAGATAGCACCTTAATCCTAGATCAAAATTATATATTATTGAAAAAACTAAATGGAAAAAATAATTAAAATTCAAAATACAAATGATATTTCACCTTCCTTGGATGTTCAAAATGGCTTGTTGAAGTGGCTTTCTTGGCTTGTGCTCAGTGAGTCTCCATCAAAGGAGGCTTGGATATCTCCTTTTCTACTTGACACATTTGGCTTATGATGGATTTGTCTTGGCTCAAAATTTGGGCATTATAACACTACATCAATGGTTTTTTAAAGCATTTAAGCATGATAACTTTGGCTTGAGAGAGCTTAAAATTATGAGTGTGAGGCCTTCTATTTATAGATTTTCTCAAATGATCAAAATGAACCTAAACCATCCATCTCAATATGAATATGTGTGGCTAAGAATATATTCAATTTTGGAGGCTAAAATCAATAAATTCCCTCATAAATATTTGAGAAAGAGAGGCATTAAAGAGGCATGGGAGGGCTTAATTAGATATTTTTTAAATTTATGGCCTAGGGATGCCTTCCTAAAAAATGATGTCACTTGATGATGAAAAAACTCATAATAAATTTATAAAAATAAATATTCAATAAGTTCCATGGAATTATTAATTAGGCTCATGATTTAAATTAATTAGCCTTAAACATGATTCATAAATTTCAGTGTAAATCTTGGCAATTAGTGCATAAATTAATCAAACTGGTCAAAAAGTCATATTATTAGCTCAAAATTTGATTTTATTAGAATTAGAATGTGATTTTAGATGTATTAGATCCATTATACCATTTACAATGTTTATAACAAAAAATAATAAGGGCATGTGTCTTGTGTAATAAATTTGGTAGAAAAGAGCAATCCAGAGAACCTAGGTGTGAAATCATCATTTTGACTCAAAATGATCTAATTGAAGTTATCCATCTCATAAAATGAATTACCCCATTTAGGGATACATTGGCTAAAATTTTAAATTGTATATGGCAGGTTCACATCATTTATCATTTTTAGTGTTTTATCCCAAATTGTGCATTTTGATAGAAATTAGTCTAAAGCTTGGTTGAAGGTCATTGATGGCCAGTTTTAGGTGTCTAAAGTTTTTCCCTATTTGGGAAGGCATTGAAATATATAGACACAATAACATATTATTAAATAATTAAAAAGGTCTTGCATGTCTATAACTTCAATGACAATGGATGAACTGTATGATGCCCCCTCAAGGGAATGATTGGCATAAGTAGGTTAACAAATGGTCCCTCAAAAGAAAGAAGAAAAATGAGGGAACCAAACATATGAATATTATGGGGTGAGAACATAATGATTTTTAAAAATCAATCAAAACCATTAAGAATTCAAGTGGGATGGTGTACAATGGTTTTCCCAAAGGTAGTTATAAGCATTGTACCCTGATAATGGAAACATGATATGAAAACACAATGATTTACCCAAAGGTGGTTATAATCATTGATAAGATGAAGTTACCCTAATTAGGATAGATAAACAAGATAACAAAATGACCTTGTTTGGGAAAAACTAAAGTAAATTTTGTGAGAACTCAATGATTTGCCTAAAGGTGGTTATAATCATTGAGAAATGCAGGTGGGACGGTATACAATGGTTTTCCCAAAGGTGGTTATAAGCATTGGATCTAAATTTTGGAAAACATGATTAATTTATTAATGATGAGGATAACTTGATATAGAGGGTAATGATGAATTAGAATAACCTACTAGTAGGGAGATACTCATCTGAACTAATAAAGGTTAAACTTCTTTTATGGTTAATTACTTTATTTGGGATATGATTGGGATGTTGTCGATGTTGGTGTTGAGATGTTGATGCTACCATTGCTAAGTATAATTCCTTAATCTAATTTTTGTTATATAAATGTACGGTAGGAATAATGATATAACATCATGAGTATTGGGATGAAAGATGTATAAAGATTGAATCCCAAAATCCAATATTCAAGGAAAATAATGCACCAATGATAAAAAACCATTATGGTAATGTAGACATATGAATATGAATAAATTCAAGTATAATTGTGAAATGAATCACCCAATGAACACATATAGACTAAATCAAGGCAATAATGCTAAAAGCAAACAAACAAACACATAAATAACAAATAAAAAATAAGCAAGTAAAAAAACAAATAATAATTAGTCCTAATGTTAGTATAAAAAACATGATGAACATTGCCCCTAAAAAATAGGTGACAACTTAACAAAAAAACAAGATGGGGGGAAAAGAAGAAAAAGGAGGGGGTGGCCGAGTTATCTCCATATGCACTAGGTAAGTGGATAATGCATACATTGTTTCATGGGTGTAATATCTAATAAAAACTTTAGGTTAAATGTAGTTCTCGAAAGAAATGGGAAGAAAATGATAACTGATGAAAAAAAAAACATAATGGATGTGATAGAAGAATAGGAATGGGCTTTTAAAATGGAAAGTGCATGGGAGAAAATGCCAAAAAGGATGGGAAAACTAAGTGACAAGTGATTTTCTTGTGACTTAGGAAGGGTTCGTAGAATCTTCAAGGCAAAGAAGTGGTCAATGTTTTTGGATTTTCTAAATGATTTTACACATGTTTTTAGAATTTTGGAAGTATCTCAACTCAATCGAGAATGATGAGATATTAAAGGGTTCAAGTTCTCAAAATGGTGAGAGCACTACTTAAGATGCTCATAAAATAGTGAGAGCATGGTTGAGGTTACTCGAAAAATGGTGAGAGCATGGCTTAAGATTCTCTCAAAATGGTGAAAGCGTGGTTGAGGTTACTTGTAAAATGGTGAGGGCATGGCTTAGGTTGCTCACAAAATGATGAGAGTTTGGCTTAGGTTGCTCATAAAATGTCAAGAGTGTGGCTTAGGTTATTCACAAAATGGTGATAGAGTGGTTTAGGTTTTTTGAAAAATGATGTTTTCATGGCTTAGGGTGACTAAGCTAACATCAATAAGTATCAAGTGCTTCTTACATATTCCCAATATGGGACCTTAAGTCACTATACTTATACCCTACAGTGGAGGAATCTGACTAATGTAGCAACTAAATAAAACAAAATATGCATATTTGTTAAAAAGTCATAGTATGACATAAGAAATGGCTAGTTAGTATGTCAAGGCATGATAAAAAAAAAGTGATCCCTAGTTTTCCCATAGGTAGTTATAACTAAGAAATAATGGCATAGATCAATGATATTAATTTGACTATAGGTAGCTATAATTAGTAGAAAAATTAATGAGACATTAATTTACCCATAGATGGTTATAATCAAGCCCACAAAAACATAGCATGGTATAAATTAGAACAATAAATGAAGGATGAAATTGCCAAAACTTCTATCATACTACTCCATACATGACCTCTATCTAGAATTCTTGAAACAACTGTTGAAATTGGATATGAATCCTCTTGCTAAAAATAGTGATGGAACCAAATAGAATAAATCCAAGGTCATAGGTTTATGTAGGGAGGGAGAAATCAACTTGGTTGATGGGAAAGGTATGGTAGAACAAGTATGTGATAAGCAAAAGTGATAAGTTGGTAGGATGGTAAAATGGTATAGTACAAAGAATAAGATTGATAAAATGATACAACTTGAAATGTTCCTTATAGACAATACACCAAGTCACTCAAGCATAGTACTACTTGAGGTGGATAATGTTCATTGGCTCATCAAGTTTATTTTCATCTGGCGTGGAAAGCGTGTATGTTCCTATTCCATAATTTGCCTTAATGATAAAAGGAACAACCTAGTTGGGTTTAAACTTGACTTTATGATTCTTTTCGGTCATGGTATTCATTTGATTTTCTTTAAGGACAAGATCACCAAGTTCAAATTATCTATGTTTTATGCACTAACTATAGTGCCCTCAGAGTTTATTTTGATAAGCTTAGATATTTTTTACTATATCCATGTGTTTCTTATCAATAACTCTAGCTCTTATAGGTGAGCTACTCGATAGTCATTGTCATCTAAGACATGCTTGAAAGAGATGCATAAAGAAAGCAACTTGACCTCAATGGGAAGAATGGCCTTAGTACCATAAACAAGTTAATATGGAGTGGATCTTGTGGGTGTACAATGATTGGTATGATACACCCAAAGGTTGCAGAATATCTGAAGGTGTCAGTCATGATCGACATTATTGACTTTTTTTTTTAGAATATTGACAATAGTTTTATTTGATGCTTCATCCTAACCATTACCTTGAGGGTAATATGTCATGGAGAAATGTTACATGATTTTGTATTCAGCATATAAATTTTTGACATCTTTGTTATTAAATTATCCTCCATTATCAGATATAATGTTGGAAGGGATACCATAGTGGTAAATGATATGGTTGAAAATAAACTTGGAAATTTTCTTTCTAGTCATGTAAGTGAGGGGTATATCTTCAACCCACTTAGTGAAATATTCAATGGTAGTAAGAATATGTTTATGGCCATTAGATGAGGTGGGATTGATCTTCCCAATGAGGTTGAGGCCCCATATAGAAAATGTCTATGGTTTTAACATTGGTTTCAAATTCTTGGTTGGGGCATGAATCAAATTGGCATGCCATTGACACTTGTCACACTTTTTTACATATGCAACTGCATCTACATCAATCATGGGCCAATAATAACTAGTACATAAGATATTTTTGGATAGGACTGCCCCACTAGTTGGGTTCCACATACTCCTTTGTGAACTTGTCATAATGCTAGTATAGATTCTACTGAAGTTAAATAACAAAGCAAAGTTCCATCAAAATTATGGTGGTAAAGGGTTGATCTAAGTAAGGCATAATAAGTGGTTTAGTGGATGAAAGATTTGGATTGATTTTAGGATATGTTAGGTGGTATATTTTTGTCATCGAGGTAGTTGTAAAGGTTTGAGTACCAAATAGAGCTAGGACCAACAATATCATAAATCATCATGATGATTAAAGGTTCATGAGCTGGTGTTAGCAAATTCTCAACAAGGAACTGATACTCTTTAGCTATGTTTGTTTGGTGAATCAAAGATTTAATATTAGCCATATCATCTAAGATTCTATTATCTACCCTTGGTATATGCTCAAACTAAATGTTGGAAATCTATTACTTGAGAGTGTTGATCATGGCCTTACATGGAGCCATATTATCATCTTTATTCTAAAAGTTCTCTGTAACTTGATTGATGATTAACTGAGAATTACCATAAACCTTGAGATGAGATATGTTCAATTTTAAAGCTTTTCAAAGTCTTATAATAGGTGGTTCATATTCATCCATGTTGTTGGTATAAGGAAAGCTGATCTTGAATAATTTAGGGATTAGATCCCCTTGTGGTGTAATAAATAAAAGGCCTACCCCTGATCTATGTGTTGTGAATGATCCATCAAAATACAACTTCCAGTGATACTCCTCAAGAGGTGTGTCAATGTTGGTCATTATGGATTCATTAATAAATTGGAATGTGAGTGGATTTGTATTAGCAAGGGGTACTTTAACAAGCTGATCTACACGAACTTACCCCTTAATGGCTTTTTGGTTGACGTAATCAATGTCAAACTCATTGAAAAGCATGATCCACTTGGCCATGTGGCCTTGTAAATCTATTTTAGATAGTAGATATTTGAGTAAATCTACTTTTGAAATAACCATGGTATTATTGTTTAACATGTAATGTAGTTTTTTAGCTATGAAGACCATGGATAAACAGGCTTTTTCTATGGGCATATAACTATGTTCATACACGACCAGTGTAAAACTTAAGTAGTACATGGCATGTTCTTTTCTATTATCATCATGCTCAGCCAAAATTGACCCCAAGGAATTTTCATTAGTAGATAGATACAATAAGAATGGCTTTCCTGGCATAGGTAAAAATAAAATAGGTGGATTTGCTAGATAGTATGTTAGCTATTGAAAAGTTATATGGCAGTGATCATCTTAGTGAAATGTGACTCCCTTATTTAGAAGATGCATAAAAGGATGGCATTTGTTGGTAAATTATGATATGAATCAGCAGATAGACTAGATATTACCCTACAAACTATGGAGTTGATTCAAATTAGTCAATGGTGGCATCTTTGTTATGGCTTTGGCTTTAACTAGATCAATTTCAATGCCTCAATGAGACATAATGAAGCCAGGAAATTTTCTTAAAGTGATTCAAAAGACACACTTATTAGGATTAAGTCTGACATTGTACTCATACAGTCTTTCAAATATTCTATGTAACACTAGTAGGTGATCGGCCCTAGTCTTTGATTTGTGAAGAATGTCATCAACATAATCTTCTAAAATGTCATGCATCATATCATGAAATATGATGGTCATGGATCTTTGATAGGTGGCCCCTACATTATTAAGACCAAATAACATAACTTGATAATATAATGTTCCCCATGGAGTGGTGAATGTTATCTTGTGTTGGTCTTTTGGTGTTATTCTGATCTAGTTGTACCTTAAAAATCCATCCATTAATGAAAGAATCTCTTAACCCATTATGGAGTTAATTATCATGTTAGGGTTTGGAAATAAAAATAATTCTTGGGGAAATATTTATTTATATCTTAGAAATCAATATAGATTCTGATTCCTTCTAGCTTTTTGTTGATTAACACAATATTAGAGAACCACTTTGAATAGTCAATCGACCAAATACATCTTACTTCCAAGAGTTTTTATAACTCTTTCTTTATTAATACAAAAATGTGAGGATGCATCTTTCATAACTTTTATTTCACTAGTTTGTCATTAGGATTTATGAAAATCTGGTGTAAAACCAAGGTTGGGTCCAAACCTGGCATGTCAAAATATGCCCATGCAAATATGTCAATAAATTCCCTTAAAAGGGATATAAGGAATTCATCTTCTTCTCAATAAGGGTTGCACCTAGCTTGATCCACTTTGGGTCATCTAAGGACTTGGTGTTCACCTCTATTTTTTTTTCTACTAGAAAGTCATGGGTAATGATTTGAACTAATTGGCAATATTGGAGTCCTCTATTAAGACTAGTTATTTGAGTTATCCTAGGCATGATGAATTCGAGTCCCATAATGGGAGGTTTGGCCATGTAAAAAAACTATTATAAACTCTTGAATTATTTGATCAAAAGCTTATTGTTCTTTAAAATTAAACTCAAACATAGGTAAGTTCATCATTACTAGTCTCTTGAGCTATATTTGAAGGTTGAACATCCCCCTCTAATGGTGCTTGAAACAAGTTTTCACCACTAGAATGTCCTTTTTATTTACTTTTTCCTTGGTCAAAAAGTGCCTCAAAGATGTTTTCACTTTGGGACCTCAATGTTTTAATAATTTTATTTTGGCTAAGGGTGTTCATTTGCTCTCTAAAATAGGCTTCACGATCCAACTTGATTAAGAACCTTAATTTATAGTCCCCCAATGAAACATTATCTCTAAGGCTAAGAAAATCATAAAAATTTTCATCATTTTAAAACTCATCAAATGGCACACTAGATTCTTGTTGGTCCTAGTCTATCATTTGGGGATAATACAATAGTAGTGGGTTATGATGAATGACTAGTCTAAGGGTATAAATGGAATGAGGGTTAAATAGGTTGGTCTCATCTAGGTCATCAAAAAGGCTATGATCAAACTTTACTTTACTATTGGCATCCTTTTCACTAGTCAATGGCAATGGAACATGATTAAGGTATATGGAGTCACCCCCAGCTAGTTTAAATCCAAGTCCATAGGGCCCTTTATATCTAGTCATGGAAATCAACTCAAGTGTTCCTTGTTAATTTGGTCTGAGGATTCCTCCTTCATATTCTTGATTATTCATGATCTTATTGGGAATAAGATACTTTACATTTTCATCACAATTATATTTCTTGTCATTATATAACCATGACTCATCTCCTTTGAGAGGGTCCTATTCTAGGCCAAATGCTGGTATAAACATGATAGGTTATAAACTATACTTTTAACCTTTTATTTGTATTTTGGATAAAGTGGCTTGGCTTTAGGTCTTCTAAAGGACTTTGTGTTCTGTGGAAGGTTTGAAATGTGGAAGGTATCATGATTCAAATACTCTCTTAGGCCATTAGGCAAGATGGTATAATGATTAGATATCTCATAAGGCAATATGTGGGAAAGGGAATTAAGGGTATTAGGATCAATGTAATTATGCTCTATAAAATAAAAGAGTATTGACTTTATCCTATCCTAATTGGCCATTTAATTCATGTCAAAATGATAGTTATATCTCTTGAACTCAACCTCTAGGTGTTTTTGGTGCTCATATGGATGCAAATCTCCTAGTATACAAACTTCCATCCCTGAATGGGAGAAATTGATACATTGGTGCAATGTCAATGAGATTGCATGAATTTCATGCAACCAAGGTCTTCCCAAAAGCATATTGTATGACAAATTGAGATCTAGCACATGGAAAAGTGTATCATGGGTTAAGGGACCAAATATAATTGGTAAATAGATGGTGCTTTATGATTCTCATTGTTCATTATCATAGGCTTTAATGGTTATCATTTCTACTTAAAGATCTATTATTGTGTACTTGAGAAGCTTGATGACATTTAGAGACACTATGTTTAGACTTGATCCATTGTCTATAAGGACACATTTCACTTTGTGCCACTTTATGCAAACTTTGATGTACAATGGATTATTATGTATCGAGCCAAGGGGTGACATATCACTTTGTTTGAAAGTGACTTATTGGGATGAAGCTAGGTGTCCAACCAAAGCTTGGAATTTGTAAGGGGATACGTCACTTGAAATAGTGGATTGGCTAAGGAATTCATTCAAAATGTTTTTGTGGATTGTTGACATATGAAACAAAACTAAAATGGAGATGTGTGTGGGTGTCTTTTGTAATCATTATATAATGTCAAACTTCTTCTCTTAGTCAATGTTAAATGGCTTTTTTGAGGTATAATGGTTGGTTGGGTAATGGGTGAAGTGGTAGATAGATGTGGGTAATCTTTGACATATGAGTTATGATTGCACAATCAAGATTAAACACATGACCATGATTTATAACAAATTATGATGATGGTGGGGGACTATATAAGATAAGTCTCAGTTACTGGTGTACTTGTGTATGGTAATGAGGTAATAATGAGTTATTGGTATAGGGTCTAAAATTAGTAATCCCTGCTTACTATTATGCATGTATACAGTCCCAGGTTAAGGAAGGATTATCAATGTGAGTTGGAAAAATGTCATTATTTAGAAAAGGTCTTGATTTATTGGTATTTGGTTGATGGAGATGGTGTTAATGTGACTTTATGTAATATGGCCTACAACCCTATTGTAGTCATGTGCAACTGCATGGTAGGTCTATTAGCTATTGCCATTTTAACCTTGGTTCTATCCAATTTTTATAACTATTAGTTCTAATGTTTATGATTTTGTTGGTTTGGCCTTGGTTATTGAAACTATTATTATTGGTGTTACACTAGTCATTATTACTATTGTTGTTGTTGTTGTTATTATTGTTATGATTAGTTTTTATGCTATGGAAAAGGGTTTTGAAATATTCAAAGGTTTTTATTGGAAGTGGAATCACCAACATATAATGTTATTTCCCCATTTTACAACATACTCTAAATCAAATTTTTGATTTTCACACAATGGTGCAAATTTTGTATGTTAACCTTATGATATTCACAGAATTCACTTTGGTGGTACCAATCAAGATAATGAATGACCTTAGGATAATGTTTTGATATAGGATAGATAATTAGATTAGCCATGGTGAGTTTGTGAAATAGAGATTAAATAGGTTCTCCAAGGTCACTAAAAACATGAAATGGAGTAATAGAATTGAAACATGTCCAAATGGTGAAAATACCATCTTCTCAACCCATTTAGAATATACAAATTATTCCTAACCCATAAAATTTTTATTAAATTTAATAAGCATAATAGTCAAGTCCTACATAATAAATACATCAACCTTTGCCATTACAAGCCCCTCTTCTAGAGATAATAGTTCCTACTCATCATTGCTATTGGCCTATGTTGGCTATGATACTTGTGCTTGGACTTGATGATATTTTTATCCATTTACTTTATTGGTACCTTGATTATTATTTGATGAAGTAAGCTTGATAATCCCTTTGTTAATAAGGGCTCACTCCATCAACAAACCTTTTTCAATGATCTATTTAAAGGTATGTGCACACTGTAGTTCTAGATGATAAGATATTTCACTGTGCAAATTTTTGTTAACACACAATGTCTAAATGTTTATTTGGTAAACTATGAGTAAATCAACTTTCAAGGGATCTCTATCACTATAGATAACTTGTAGAACTTTCACTGGCCTTTTGCTTAGCTTGCATCAAGTTGACCAATGAAATCTCATGCCCAAGATTATATGAGAAATGTTACACAAAATTATATGAAATATCATCAAAATATGATATTGAAACCTTAGAAAACTTCAAGAACCACTTTAAGGCTTTTCATAATAGAATCCTTGGGAATAACAACAAAAGGTATATGTCGCTATATACCACTAGTTGGCATGAAACAAAGAACTCGGTCAAATGAGCCTTGGGGCCACTTTTCCCCTTATATTTGTCAAATTTTAGTGGTTTGTATCCTAGAGGAAATGGTATCTATAAGTAATCCATGTTAAATGGATAATAACACACATCATCCAACTTAAAATTTTTGGTTTGTAATTCTAATTGTAATTCTTGGGCTAAGAAACTAGAGGGAATATTGGCTTGGGTAGATGGTTGAGCAGTCATAAGTGAAGCACTTTGATCAGGGTATGATGGAGGTATTTTCTAGGGTATGCTGGTTTGGTTGGGGAATGGACTAGGAATATGCATGCATGGATTAGGGTTTGATTGTTGAAATTACATGTACTATGGTGTTATATTATGGTTCAGATTGGGTATATAGGCTTGATTTTAAGGATTTTGAGGTTAAGATGGAGGGATATGGATGTACTACGCCTATTTAGGTTAAATAGGGACATGTTATCAAATAATAAAACCTTGATATTGAGGGGGTACTTGTGAACCAATACCCTATCTTTGAACTATTGGCATGTTTTGCACAAAAGGCAAATGTTACCTGATTGGTACTTGAAGAACATTGGAACCTCTTTATTACACAAATCCTAATTGGGAAGTGGATACATGTTGAAGATTTGGAATTTATTTCTAACAAATAGTTGTATATTTTTTATTAGACATCATTTGGCTTTGAATTGGTATATTGGTCTGTGGGGAAAGAGGTATGTTTACTACTACCTAGTGAGGTAGAACATTAGTTTCCCCTATTGAGGTCACAATATGTTCTATCTCTGATACATTGGTATATTAAATTGTGCCTATTGTTATGAAAAACCACTCTTTACCTATTGGAGAGGAGTAGGATTCATCACATTTTGTTGTTGAGGCATGACATTGGTTGTTGGCTAACTACCTAATCTTTTTGGTTGAGAACTTGAAGAAGTAGTTGGATGAGGATTAGTGGTGGTAGTTAGTTGAGGTTATGATGTATAAAATCTTACTACCTAATTTGGAGAACCAATCATGGTGTTAACTAAAGGTACACTTATTTTCAAACTATTTGTTTGTTTACTTACAACACCTTGGTTTGGATTGGATATTACTTGCACATTGTCCACTGTGTTTTGATCAGTACTCTATGTAGAAGCTGAAGACACTTCTTTAAAAGTTGGAATATTATAAATTTTTTTTAATTGAATTATTTTGTGTGAATGGGCCTACAACCTAATTGTCTTGACTAGCCAATTATATTAACACTCCTATTGAAGGAACTAAATCTATGAGAGGTCTTTTTGACATGGTCATCTAATTAAAATTACATGCTAGGTTAAAGTAAGTTTGGTACACTATTTACATATGTAAAAAGTGGTCCTCCATGGGGTATTTACCTTTGACAAGCATACTAAGGTCTTGTTATGCCATTGGAGCTAAAGCTAAAGGATTTGTAGAAGAATCTTGTTGACTGTATGGTATGTTGTGAGGCATTATTACCAGACTTGGAAAATTCTCATGCGGGAAGTCTTCTAGAAAATTATAACCTACTTATATATCTATAATAAAAATATCATATTGGTTTTCTAATAAATAATTCTCAAATAAATAAGGATCATATGTTGACGGTGTAGTAACATAGTAAATTTGTTGAAGAAATGGTTTTTCAATTGTAGTTACCATAGCTAGGTATTACTCTATTATCTCATGATCTTTCTCTAAATATGGAGGTGTGTTAAAAAATAAATGAGATAGTGGGTCTTGGTTTTGTGCCCCTATTTGAGTGTTATAAGATGGATAAAGATCTGCCTCATAAGTAACATTGTTTTCATAGGGGTATTGAATCATTTATTCTTGTGTGACTAAATTACTAAATCTTAGTTTGTACATGAGGCCACTAAGAGTGTAGGAAGACATGTTGGGATCCATATTAAATGTTTTGAAACCAAAAGGAATATAGTTCTACAAACTTTGAAAAAGTGATGTCTAAAAAAAGAGGTTCAAACTTGATCTAACCTAGTCAAAAGGATGGATATGTATATCCAGAAAGGTTGATTCAATGATTTGTGATAAAAAAAGATAATATCAAGTATCTAATGTTACACATCTCACAAAAAAAGCTCAAGTAAAAGGATCATAAATTAAAATACCAATTTCTATGGTCAAAGTGTTTCAAATGATTCTAATCTAGGGAAAAAAAGTTACTAGGTCTTTTGGTCAAACACGACATCAAAATTTAGGCTCAAATAAAGGTATGTGCAAGGTATTTTAGCCAAATGGCATCAAAATCTATACTTTAAACAAAGATGAGATATTTAATCTAACAGATTTGAAAAACTTTCCAACAAAATCTAGACATTTGACTCTTAGACATAATCTTGTTTAATAAGTATGAGGTATGAAAATAAAGTCATGTGGAGATAGTTTATTTTCTCCCAAATAATGGCACATAGTAGATTCTTTTAACCAATGATATAGACAAAAATTAATGTCATAACCACACTAGACCAAGACTCAAATGATATATTCAAAATGATTGGAATTTTATAAATACTTGGACTCTATGAAAAAAGGATATCAAATAAGTTTTGCAATAATTTAAGTAGCATAACAATGTTAAAATGCTTGAAAGGTATGACAAATGTTTGATTCAATACTATAATGAAAAATGGTTTAACATTATCTTGGTATATAAACACTACTCTCCTCAACTCAAATGACACACACACACAAAGTTTGACAAATCTCTAAGGTAACGTGTTACATCAAATGGACTCAAAACAAATAAAAAATAGGTAAGGTAGTAAAAAATGTAGCCTAGGACTCAAATAATGAGTGATACATGAGATGACTTGAGTCATACCAAATAATGATAATGATTAGGAGTCTAAAAATGACCCTCAATTCAAATTGGAAATAGAACCTAAGTTCCCTCAAATTTATTTCAAATGGTGAACCCACTTAACACATCAACTTTAATAACTTATAAAGGTGAAATTTTGAATTTAAATTATCAACGGACTTAAGAAAATTGGTAAAATGGTTTAGACTCAAATGGGTAGCATAACTATGCCAAAATGGAAGATTTAACATAAAGTTTATGATAAATTTTTGAACAAGGAAAAAGATGATTTTCAGTTGGGTAGCATAACACCTCCTTGTTCAATAAATGGTGGATAATGTGCTTGGTTATGTAACCTTTTATTAAAAAAAAGTTTTAAATCCAAACAAGAATAATTAATATAAGATAAAGACAAATCAACTAATTAATCATATTAATCCCTAAAATGACAAGGTAAGGAAAATTAGGGTTAACTAAATTAATAAGTTTTTGAACATCTATATAGATCAAATGCATATGAATTTCACATCAGAATATAAAATAAGTGTACATAATTTTGGTTCACATCATATGGATTTTTGTAAAAAGGTCTTTCCCTTTTACAACTACTACATCCATCTCTTGTTCAATGTAGTGTGATTTCCAACATGCTCAAACATCCCAGGCTTATCCTCTACTAATGGAGATGGTTTAATCACTCAAACCATCATCCCCATGAGGGGAGACTAATTTATATCCCCCCACCACAAGGAGAGGGTTTTAATATTATGTTAGGAGATGAATCCCCAAGTCAAAGCTTCCATATAGAACTTATGGAAGGTAATGAAGTCTCCCTCACAAGCCAAGATGCAACAAAAATAAAAAAGAAGTAAAAGAGCTTTATGGTTGTTTATAGATCACCCAAACCATGTGGGTCTTGGGGAGATCCTTCAAAAAATCTCTTTTATGACTTTGGACTAAATAAATTTTTAATGAATATGATGATTTTGATCTCATAAGTTCCCTATAGGGGATGGGGGGAGAACATACACAACTTCTTTTTCACTCAAACAAATATAACTAAGAAAATAATAATTAATTTGCATAAAACAAAAAGTTAGAAGTCATTTCAATTTTATGGCACTAAAATGAAAGGTTTGGTGGTGTTATTTTGCCCCTTAGTCTTAAGTTACAAAATTTTTGAAGAAAAAACATAAAAGAATTTAAATAAATATCTAAGTATTTCCTTATGCACCAAATTAAAGTTCTTAAACCTTTTTAAGCACCCAAAAAGAAGTTAAAAAGATTATATTAATCTTGTTTTAATCACTTTTTAAGTATGACCTACAAGGAAATGGTCATAATTTTGTTTAGCCTTGAAGTGCTTTTTCAAATGAAACAAATAACTTTGTGAATTAAGCTCTTGGGTTCACATAGTGAAATCCCACAACTCCACAGTCAAATGCCACAACTCTACAAAAACATGATTGGTTAAAATAATATCATAACTTATGAGTTAGTTAATAAAAATTGAAAATATCATTACTCTAATAGACAATATCACAACTAATAATTTAACTACAATACCATGACTCAAATTGAAAATAACACCACTTGTGAAATGATTGTATTAAAATATTATGACTATCAAGTTGTAGTATTGAAATAATTCAACTTGTAAAATCATGGTATTGATATATCACTACTATTGAGTAGTGGTATTGCAATATTGCAACTTGACCTACAGATAGAGAAAACATTAGTTCAAAACAATATTTAAAACATAATACTATGATTGAAATGACAAAACCATGATTGTGTTAGTTGTAGGATTATGGTCTAGAGGACAACATCACAAATCCATAGTGACAAAATTATTAGTACTAGGAAAATGTGCTTTTACTCAAAAATTTCACTCCTTTTGCTCCCACGCTGTAAGATTCTGCATGAAAATGGTTAGTAGGTTGCTTTTATGAGATATTTGATAAAATTTATGGGTCTAGGTCCCATTGGGCATGCCATTTTTCAATATAAGATTGTCAAATGTGGAGATTAGTATAGTGTTAGTGTATGAAATCAAAATCCAAAATAACACACTAATAGCTAACACCTTAAGCCTATATCAAAAGGAGATCTTAGTAAACAAAACTAAATGGATAACACAACTAGAATGCAAAATATGAATGATATTTCACCTTATTTTTATGCTCTAAATGGATTTTTGAAGTGCTTTGCTCAGTTTGTGCTTAATAAGTCTTCATCAAAGGAGGCTAGGCTATCTCCTTTTCTCCTTGGCACCTTTGGCTTGTGATGGCTTTGGTTTGACTCAATAATTGGGAGTGATAAAACTACATCAATGGTTTTTGAAATTATTTGAGAATGATAAATTTGGCTTGAAAGAGATTAAAATTATGACTGTGAGGCCTTCTATTTATAGATTTTCTCAAATGATCAGAATGAACCTAAAACATCCATCTCAAGATGAAGATGTGTGGCTATGAATCCATTCAATTTTGGATGATAAAATTAATAAATGTCTTCATGAATATTTGGGATATAGAGGCATTAAAGAGGCATGGGAGGGATTAATTAGATATTTGTTGTATTTATGGCCTAGGGATGCCTTCCCAAAAAATGATTTCACTTGATGATGCAGAAAATCATAATCAATTTCTAAAAATAAATATATATTCAACAAGTTCCATGGAATTCTTAATTAGGTTCATGATTCAAATTAATTAGCCTTAAAAATTATTTATCAATTTTGGTGAAAATCTTGGTAATTGGTGCATAAATTAATTAAAATGGTCAGAATATCATATTATTGGCTCAAAATTTGATTGGATTGGAATTAGGATGCAATGTTAGATGCATTAGATTTGTTATCCCATTTAGGATGTTGTCAATAAAAAATTTAAATGGCACGTGTATTATGCAAGAAAATTATTAAAAAAGAGCAATCCAGAGCACCTAGTTGTAAAATCATAATTTTGACTCAAAATGATCTAATGAAATTTAGTTATCTCATAAAATGCATTTCCCTATTTAGGGATACATTGGCTAAAATCAGCATTTGAATATGACATGTTCACATTATTTAGTGTGTTTTAGTGTTTTTATCCCAAATTGTGCATTCTAATAGAAATTGGTTTGAATCCTAGTTGGAGGTCATTGGTGGATATTTTTAGGTGTATACATCCATCACTCCTTAGACAAGCATAAATGGTCAACCAATATTTACATGGTATGACCAGGAGGAGTTGAGTCAAGTCAAATGCTTTTGAGGGATTATAGTACTCTTTATCTACTTATAATTCATGGTAATAGTTACAAGTTTGGTTACTTGTGCTCTATGAACCATTGATAAGAAGGTCTACTCCTCTTTTCACATCCCCATACCCTTCAATTTTATTCTCTATTTGGATTAGTATTTGCAAACAAAGTGTTTCACATGTTCTAAAAGAGTGTGACCACTCTTATCACATGGTTATTTATATGGTTTTAATGTGTGGTGTAAAGGAGAAAGGTATAAACATCTCATTATGCTAGTTAAAGACACCACTGAGGTCTGTAGACATGTTTTTTCATTAGTATCTAAGTTTATTATTCCTATGTTGGTTTTGAGATCAAAGGTGGTGTTGTTTACCACCTCTCAAAAAAAGATGATAGTCAGCTGTCCCTTTTGAATATTTAGTTTCTAAAATGTTCTATATGAAGTACAAAGACTAACACATTGCACATAGTTAATAAATATTTATCATGGTTACCTATACTTAATTTAAATTAGGTCTGGAATAGTCATGGTGGTAAGACAGGAAGCTTTCAAGGTGAAAAGATGATCCTCAAAGTGGAAACAATGATTTTAAACTATCTAAATTACTTTAAGATTGGTTGTGACAACCAATTATTTAATATACATAGTCCTATATTACATAGTGACACCTATAGGTTTATAATAAGGGCCTAAGTGCAATCTATAGAGGATAGAAGGATGTTAAAATATAGGTGTTTAAACTTGTTTGATACCTTCATCAAGTTTGATGGCATTGAAAGAGTCATGGCGATAATAATGAAGCCATTATATTGTGGAATAGACCTAGAACCACGTCCACAATTTTAAAAGTTTCAAGAGAGATAGGTTACCTTCATCTCTTTGAATAAGGGAATCTTGCCTCATAAGAAGTCATCTCATAGTGGAATATCTTGAGGACTGGGTAGTCTATGTGGTTTCACTCATGTATTACATTCCTAGAGATAGTGTCTTGACATGAAGAGAAGGTTGTTTGATAAAAAAAAGATCATGGTTGAAGTGGTTTCAACCCAATCTAATTCAAATTAAAAACCTTCAATAAGCTATAGTGCTTTGGGATCAAATGATCTTACAACCATCAATGACATAATGGTTGCATAACTCAAGGCATAGTGACTCTATTTGGTTTGAAATGGTTCTAGTAACCTAAATAAGGGATAAAGATGATGCAATATAGTGTTAATAAGAAATCATCAACTACATGTCTTATAGTCCTTAAATTATCATCTACAACCTGCCTATATACCTATAGGGTTGATGATGAGAAATAAGAAGTTAGAAAATTGGTAGGCATAGAGATTCACTTAGGTGGAAGTGATCTAATGATCTCAAAAGGATAAATGGGAAGATTTAAAATTATCAAGACCTAATGAACATATAAATAGGCCTTTTAAACTCAACCTAACTATCACCTACAAGTGACACTATCTACTATAGTAGACAAACAATTTCTAATAAAAGGAAAGATGTGGATTGGGAGAGTTGGCAGAGAGGTTAGGTGTTGAACATGCTTGAAACCACATTCATAGTGTTCTCATCAATTGAATGACATGCTCATACCAAAAAAATAGAGCATGACTAGTTTAAAATCTCAACCTACAAGTAGTTCTAAACCCTACACAATCACTAGGTCTTAAAAATAAGTTTTGAGGGATTTGAAGAGTTGAACAACCTATGGGTGTGATACAACCCTAAGAATTTGTGAATATTATCCTAATTAACTAATATAACCTCCCATAGCTCCAAATTGGAAAGAGAAATAGGGGATATCTATCTTGTCTCAGATAGAGGGCATTCCTAGATAGTCCAAATTTGTAAGTAGGGTATGTGAATTAGAGATAGATAACATGAGCAATCTTGGAGTATTTAATAAAGGTGCACATAATTAGAATGAGGGTATATATAGGTTTTTAATCACTAACAACTATTATAAACCATCCACAAGTGGTCATGAGAAATTGGATGTAGTCATGCCTATTAGGCCTAGAACTAGGCCTATACCCTAATGGCATATAAATTAATTCAAATTAACACAAAAAATTCTTAATCCACTTAAGATATTTCAAAGGGAGATATAATTTTGATCACAACCATAAATTTTTAGAGGAATATCACATAGGGGTGATTTTTGGCCTAAAATCACCTTAGGGGTACCCAAAATGTACTTTCAAACTTGAGACACCATATTCAATCACTCACATATATAAGGATTGATTGCATGGTGACCCAAAGAGTTGGGGATATTTGAGGAGGGTCCTGATCTCAAACTTAGTGAGATTTGTTGGGAGTTTAATGTCTAGTTTTTATGAATCATTCCTAAGAAGAAAAACATGCTAAAACTCTCCTAAATCCTCCTCTAAGACCTAATGGAGAAAATAGGAAATAATATGCATTAAAAATGGGTTATGTTTCCATGAAATTTATATATACATGTCAAGCACTCACCCATGCTCCTTCCCATCAAACTAGTATGTACCCTACTTGTATAAATAGGGTAAAATAGGGTTTTTTGCATGATTTTGGGTAATCTATAGGTAAAAAGGAGATTTGAAGAATTAAAATCATTTAGGGAAGTCAATTTGGAATTTTTATAATCCCTTATGTTCATTTATTACCATATTTTTTCATAAAATGTCCTTTTCTACATCATTCATATTAGGCAGGCTTTGACATATAGTGAGGATGAAGAGTGATTGCCTAGTGAGAAGATGAGAGGTCCAATTTTAGATATTTTAAAGTTATAATTCATGGATTTTAAGACAAAAATGATCTATATATGTGTCATAACACATATTCCATGAATTTTTTTGGCAAAATAAAGACAACTTGGATGATACATGTAAAGAATGAGGCCTAGAAGATCAATGAATGCCTGCATATGGTGAGTACAAGTGTCAAGAAGAAGGTTATGAGTTAGGACACATATGACATATATCATTGATTTTTTAAAAAACACCTAATATAGTGCACATGTGTTGAGTCTTCCTAGTCCAACTTTGAGCAATCAAGAGATGACTCATCATGAAGGCAATTTAAAGAAGGTAGTTGAATACCTCTATGCTAGTTTTGGAGAGTTTGTCATGATTTAGATGGACACTTGTCAAAGAATACCTTCATGATATATTTTAAACTCCATTATCTTGAAATTTAATTGGTACTTATCACTTTACACTTGTTATTATGACCCTTGATCTCCACTTCTTCTCTATCCTCTCACATGATCTATAAATGCAAGCCATTTTGGCTTTTGTATAGAATGCACACTTAGTATGGTGAAGCCCTACTGGTTTGATAATATATTTAATCTTTGAAATAAATATTTACAATCTAGTTTTGATTACATCAACTTATTTTTTAAGTGTATGGTGTGTAGTGAGAGGTCAAGTGATTAGTATCTATCATTGCTTTCTCTTTGCTCTTCCATGTTTGATGTAAGTTTTTCTCACTCTAATAGATCACATTAAGTGTATTCAACTATCTCTAAGTGTAATGGATTATCCCTAGTGTCTAAAACCCAATATATGTATCACTCACCTTGAGTAGTGTAAGCATATCACCTCCATGTTTGAAATACTAATGTTAGATCAATTCAAGACTTTAAGAGTAGTTTTGTAAGTCATGATTCTTAGTGAAAGTGTATGGTACTCTAGTGGATATAATTCTAGTGTATCACCTCATTAGTTTAGTTTAATTTCATGTATCTTTCTATCTCTTCCCACCCAAGCAAGAAAGTAAGTGTAGGTGATAAGCATCAAAGTCTAATATAGGAGATAGCCCTTAAACCTAGAGGTTTACCTCTATTTTAGGCAACCCATAAGTCTAGAGGTAATCCAATATTTACAAAATTTTAGTGTAGGATTGAATAAACATATCTAAGGTGAAATATTTGGTGACAATAGTTACTCTTTAAATTTTTGTATAAATGCCATTAATGAAATTCTTAGACAAATTTAAAGAGTAACTATTTAAACCCCTCTATGTGAAATGGCCCACCCATGGTTAACTAGTTATTCCTTTATCATTACAAGAGGTTTTAATGATCTACCTTATAATATTGATAAATACCTCCCTTTATTTTCCACTTCAGGAGTTAGGACCATTGAATAACATGTCAAAGCCTTTAAAACTACTTTAGGAACATTGAATGTGGTTTAGGAGGATGTAACTTATAGAAATTTTTTTGTTTATGCTACAAGATACCACTGATGAAGGGTTTTTCAGTATTGTTGAAGGGTTGATAAGGTCTTGGAATAAATTCCAAAATGCTTTCCTAGGATAGTTCATCTAATTTACCATCCTTAGTGTAGTATACCAATATTTTGTTAGCATGACAAGAGAACCCAATGAACCCATCAGGGCATTCAATGTAAGGTTCTAAAATATGTATATCCAGGTAGATACTTCATATAAACTAGATGATATATTGGCCATTGAAATATACATGAATGCTTTAGATCCCACCACCATAGTGTTTTTTCATA
Source organism: Torreya grandis (assembly GCA_037957365.1). NCBI lineage: Eukaryota > Viridiplantae > Streptophyta > Pinopsida > Cupressales > Taxaceae > Torreya > Torreya grandis. Next base: position 578,349 of record JARHVA010005199.1, on the reverse strand, counting down.
GGGTATAAAATGTTACTAATTTGACATAGAGTTATGCCAAAGTAATATAATTTGATAGATAAATGAACCCCCAATCTTAAATATTAGAAGAAATAAATGTATATCAAACTTACACCATGCTAAATCTAATTCCAAATGCTAATCAAAACATTGTGACCCAAAATCAAACCCAAGCCCATATGTATTTGACTTTATATTATGCTACACCCAACCAAGATTTAAGTTTTCTAAATAACTTTTTCCAAGCTGCCAATCCCCACATAGTGTAGGCTTTAGTCCCAGTCAACACTTCCACCACCCAAGATGCTACTACTTGCTCTAATAAAGTTTAACTAGATATCATTCAAATAATGGTATATAAATTTATCAATGAGTTATTAGGCATGCAAAAAAGGATGTGGAATGTCTATGGTTAAAATACCAGCCAAAAATTTAGCTATATCAAGTACAATGGACCATTTAAAAGGTCTAGAAACAACATGGAGCAACTACCTAAAAAGGGGCCAAAGATGAATATTATAGAGGCAACACTTCCCAACTGGTATAGATTTCATAACACTGATCAACATAAATAATTTATTTTCATAGATTTATACACAAAAATTAAGATCTTTCAAGAATAAATGGATAGACAGGAAGGTCTGACAAATCAATCTGAGCCTTCTTCCAATACCACTAACCACTTTAGCACTACTATAGTATTCAACATGTATGATTTTCCATTTATATTTTAAGATGATAATGAATCAAAGGATATTTTGGATGAATTCCATGCCTTCCAAAAATTCTAGAGGAATAATTACAACTTGAGGATCAAATATCCTTTCACTACTTCTATGCCTCTAAATAACAGTGCCACCACTCTTCCAAATAAAAAGAGTAGCAATAATCCACCTCCCCCAAAGGATAAAGTTTAGTCCATTGAGTTAAAAAATAGACGAGGGTAAAATATTATAAAGGATATGAAAAAAATTAAATCTTACATCACCTTGCATGAATTAACTTATATCACCAAACATAGGGATATACTACTAAAAGCCTTGATTGGAAGATCTTCTATAGATAAGTTCAAGATGGCCTAGACAAATGTAATGATTTATAAAGAAAAATTAAAGTCCTAACCTTTTTGTTTAAATTTAGAATGTTCTATAAGAATTTTCATAATTATTTGGTGGAATTGAGGGTGTCAACCAAAGTGATGCCCATATTTATTTTTAAGAAACTAGGGTTGACCCTAGATAAATAAAAAATGGTTATCCTACAACTAGACAAATATGTAGTACCTTGTGTAGGGGAATTTATAAAATTGAACATATATTTAGCCTTAGATACACATGTATACCAATACATAGATATTCGAGTGGTCAACATCCTAGAATCTTATGGTCTGTTACTCAGCTAGGATTACTCAAAATTTTTAAATAGGTATGTTCACACTGATTTCTCACATATGTGGTTATCGTGTAAAGGTATACCCAATCAAATAAAGATTTAACAAGATTAAAAAATGAATTAATTGATCACTAAGTAAAACAAAAAAAAATGAGAAGGTTAAATTTGTGTCCTCACATGCTAGTATTTACACCTTCATTATGTAACATAGGACCCCATGATAAGAATTTGAAGTATATTCATAGCTATGGACTCTATATTTTGATAGAGCCTAATCTAAATAAGGTTCTAGTATTGGTGTAGCCCTAATGAATCTAGATGGAAAATAATATTTTTTTAGATACATATTATAGTTCCCTTGAACTAACAACCAATGAGTATGAGGTCTTAATCTTAGGTCTACAGTTTTCCTTAAAGAATGGCATTAAGAAATTTAAAATATTTGATGATTCTGAGCTAATGGTCAATATAATAAGAATAAAGTATCAATGTAATTTAGCATATCTAAAGAAATAAAAACATAGAACAAAGGACTTAGTTAACGCATTTAAGGCTTTCAACATCAGATCCATCTTAAGGGAAGAAAATCAAGCAATAGATGCATTGGCAACTTTAGCATCCAACTTGACACCACTATAAGAATCCAAGATGTAAATTTTTTTGGTGGAGCTAGTGCCTTATCCCTCAATCCCTAACGATGTAGAAAACTTCTAGGTCTTTGAGGATTATCAATAGATTATCCAGTTCATGAATAATTTTGGGGCCTTTGAATGGTAGATTATAGATGAAAAGGACTTTGAATGTTAGAAGCAAAAGATCTTGGAAATAATGGTATCATGTAGCTCAAAGAGAATAGAATCCCCATGGGGATGGTATATTAATAAAGGATCTTTGATTTAGATCCACAAGCCAAAAGGCAAAAGTAGCCAAAGATAGATAAATCTAAGTTTGTCAAAAAGTAATTTAGAACTAGCGTATCCCCATAGTATGTCAACCTTGGTTTGGATTGCACTCACACTAAAAAGAAAATATTAAAAGATATCGTAATGGAGTATAAGGATGTGAACACTTGGACCTATGAACACTCAAATAATTTTAATCCCAAGGTAATCACCCATATTATTCCCTTAAACCTAGATAACATACCCTTTAGGAAATGTCAAAGGCCTATGAATCCCATTATGAGACCTCTCATTCAGACTAAATTTCATAAACTTTTAGATGTCAAGATCATATTTCCTATCAGACATTCCACCTAGGTGGAAAACTTGGTACTTGTTAGGAATAATAATGGAAAAATAATATTGTGTCAACTTCAAGAACCTAAATCAATCTTTAGAGAAAGATAATTATCCTCTACCTTCTCTGGATGAAGTAATACAAACTGTTAGTGGGTATAAAATGATGTCCTTACATGGTTTTTTAAGGTAAAATAGGTGCTAGTAGAAGAAAAAATACCATATGAAGACAAATTTCACCATAAATTATGGTAAATATGCTTATAAGAGGATGCCTTTCAACCTCATTAATGCTAGGGAACATTCCAACAAGCCATTGACCATGTGTTCCAAGGAATTATTGGTAAGTGCATCATCATCTATATGGATGACCTCACTATATTTTATAAAGATAGAGAAAATTATGTAAATCACTTGCAAAAATTATTTGATAGATGTATAATATATGGAGTGTCCCTCAACCCTAAAAATAACATCATTAAGGTCACATAAGGAAAGATTCTAGGGCACATCATAACCAAAGATGAGATTTTATTTGATCCTAAATGAGTTGAGGCCATCCTGAAGATAATTCATCTTAACATATAAAAATAATTGAAATCATTCCTTGGTAATATAGACTTTATGTGCAAATTCATTATTAGGTTTGTACAAATCGTTAAGCTACTAAATGCCATGATAAAAAAGGACATCAACATAAAATGGATAGAAAAGGCCAAGAATTCCTTCTAAGACTTTAAGATTACATTACCTAGGTTCTAATATTGATTAGTCATAACTTTACCAAGTATTTATTCATGCATTCCTTTTCTTTAGAGCATACCATTGTTGTAGTACTCACCCAAAAGGTAAATGATAATGAACACTAACTGTTTTTATGAGTACTAATTTAAAGGATGTTGAATTGAAATATTAAATGATAGACAAGAAAATATATGCATTATTTAAGGATATAAATAAGTATAGGCACTATATCTTGAGGAAAATAATTTATGCTATAGTCCCAAACCTAATGGTCAAGCTCACACTCAGCCAAAATGAACTAGGCAAAAGAAAGGGTAAATGGATGGAAAAGTTACAAGAATTTGATTTGGAGATTAGACCAGCCAAGATGGTGAGAGGATAAGGAGTAATACATATAATGATAAATATAGGCCCACACATTTAGGTAAAATGAGTTAATGTAGTCCAAGTAGCTGGAAGTGAGTGGTATTGATCAGATCATTCATTGCCTATTCATGGGGGCCTATCCCCTTGAATTGAATAAAGAATAAAGGTGAGATTTAAGGCTCAATTATAACCACTACATGATAAAAGGGGGATTCCTTTACCATAAAAACTATAAGGGAATCTACATAATATGTGTCTTAAGAGAAGAAGCTAGGGATATCATGAAAAAATTTCACCAAAAATTTGGTAGTGGTCATCCTTATAGGACCACCAAAAATAATAAGATCTTGAAAATGGGGCACTATTGGCCCACTATTTTCATATATTCCCATAACCATGTTAGGACCCATCATGAATTCTAAGTCTTTGATAAGAGGGAGGCTAATGTTTCCATGCCCCTACACCCTATCATTAAGGGTAATCCTTTTACACAATAGGGCCTCAATTTCATTGGGATGATCAATCCCAATTCTTTGATACAACATAAGTTCATCCTTACCACCACTGATTATTACACTAGGTCAATTGAAGTGGTGGCCATAAAGAACTCCACAACTTAAGATGCCATTTAATTTATAGATTAGTATATATTAACTAGATTTGGTACTCCCATATATTTGGTTAGTGATAATGGCCCAAATTTTCAATCAGTTGAACTCACTAAGTGGACCTAAAAAAATAAAATAATAATCAAGTCCTATTCAAAATATCACCCCCAAGGGTATGGATAATTTGAATCTACAAATAAGAACTTGATGGATATTGTTAAAATATGCATTATGGGAAGATAAAACAAGACAGAAGTAGGAACTCAAGACTTCACCTTTCCTATTGCTATATAGACAACACATTTTACCTATGTCCCTTAAACTCACAACCTATCAGTTTATCCAATAATACATGGAATATGATCCAAGAGTTTAGTCTAGATTTTTGGAAATAGTCTAGCTTGATGAAGTAAGGACCAAAGCAATACAAAGATTCAATAAACACTAAGACATTATTAAAAGATGGTTCAATAAAAGATCCAAGACCAAGGCCTTACAAATCCTAGACCTAGTTATCCTATTAGATAAAGCTCATAAAAAATGGGCTAGCATGACAAGTTTAATCCCTTGTGGATTAGACTATATCAAATTTTAAATATTTTAGGCAACATCACATTCTATTTGAAGGACCTCAAGGGTAATAAGCCAGCCTTCCTAGTCAATGGGTAGTTTTTCAAGCACTACTTCATGGATACTCCTACTGATAATGTCTCCAAGTAATGCTAAATGCTATAGTATAGGTAAAATTAGAATAATTTGTACTAATTTAATAGTTAGTTATCCTATTTTCTATATTTTAGGGGTAATTTCATTGATTTTTATATTAAACTCCCTTGATTTTAATATTTTTGTTTTCGTAGGTCAACTTCTCTATTTTCTAGAGTATGTGTCATTTGTTTTAGAGCAACCTGATTGATTCATTCCTGAATGATAAAAAAAAACCAATCTACTATGATTCATGCATAAGTTTGAGTATTAAATCCTTGAGGCAAGCCCTAGAGGGAGAATACATGAATTAAGAGTCTAGGTAGAATACATCAATTGGTTGATTCATAGGTTTTATTTACATCGTAATATTTAAGACTTTTGGGATTAAGGTTGTCACAAGAAATTAACTATGGTCATTTCATAATTAAATAATTTTATCAAGTATGGAAAACTTGTTCTCTTTTCCACAAGAAAATAAATAAAGTTTTTTCTTATTCCTTGGGTCAAACATGTTTTCCATGTTAATAATTATTTTGGAATAATACCCATTAATACAGAGGCCACTAGCAAGGAAATTCTAAAAAATTACATTTTATTTCTCCTATACACTAGCTCACAGTGGTTCTTGACCCTCTCTCCCATTCATATTATAAGAAACAAAATATAAATGGGTTTAATGTTTCCTAAAGAGTGATAAAATGATCCTAAATAAAAAAATATAAAGGTGATCAAAGACTCACATGATGAAATAAGATCAATGTATCATGCATCATGCAAGTTTATGAAGGAAAAAATGGGGGGAATCAAAGGTAATTCTATTAGGGATATAAATGCTTGGATGGTAGCAGAGTAATACATGAGCCCCTATTTTTTTTAATGTTTTAAAGAAGCCATTATGAAACCTACATTTTCTTACAAGTCTTTTCTAAAAATTTCAAAACAAGGGTAAAATAAATCACTTTCCCACACACAGACCCAAGGTGTAAGTAAGGCTAGTATGTTTCATATAGTTTTGGGAATCACTTTCATGTTTTTGGTTTAGTTATCTATCTATAATATGATCCTTATTCACTTTATAATTTCTAACCAAAGATTTTAGATTCTTGAAAACTTGAGAGTAATCTCCCTATGAGTCACCATTTATTGTGTCCCAACATACCCCCATTTAAAATTTTAAATAGGGACCCACTTTGTAAAAATACTTTCTTTCAAGATCTATGAGGTAACCTTAACTTCTTAAAAATTAAAATGACATAAAAAAACTTATATTATTACAAACCAATGTTATGATTAGGTTTATCCTTAGTCACATCTCTAGCCTTTGGTTTATTTTATGCATATTTGTTTAAATCTTTTTTTATTCCAATGATTCATGAAGTTCACTTATTTAATTTGAAGGTATGATGGGTTTTTTAGACTAATTGATTACGTGTTTTTCAAGGTTTTTTTTTAATTTTGTGTTTTATCTTATGCATGTGGTTCTTTGCATATAATTATTTATATTTTTTTCTTGGACCCCTACCGAATCACCAAAGCTTGCCACATGGCATTTACTCACTCTGTCAAATCCCAAGATGTAATTTAAGTATGTTTTACACTTAAAATTTTCTAAAAAGGTTTTATGTTACTATGTATTAAATCCCACTAGTACACAAATTTTTAGACACTTAGAATTATCTAAAAGGAATCCTAGATAAATAATAGGTCAATATCATGCCAAATTTCATCATCCCACTCACCCAATGACTGATATATTGAAGTTTAAATTATGACACTCTTAATGAAAATAAGGTGGTGACATGCCTCCATGTGTCATAATTTCACTTCCTTGGATCTTACATAATGATAAAAGGGAGTATGGCACTCCCAGGACTAGCAGCGTAGTGACAACCCTCCACATGCCATGATCTCATAATCTTGAGGCTATAAAAAATCCAATAAATAGTGAATGATCCCTGGTAGTAGAAATATTTATTCTTCAAGGAATTAAAATGTCACCAAGTGTTAAATGGGGGTGACAAATCACTTGGAGAAAAAGTAAGAGAATCCACCTGGTGCCAAGGACTATAAAAGGTGATAACACTTCACTAAGAAAATTTAAAATATGAAAAATAGAATAAAGTAAAGAAATCCAAGGCCATTAGTGCCATTAAGTTGCATAAATTGGCCAATTAAGTTCATTTAATTCAATAGAGGTGAAGAATATAAAATCAATATATGTGATCAAAGAAGTCAATTATAGATACACTACCATCTAATGAATAGATATTAGTGCAAATTTGAGCTCTTTGACAACCAAAAAATTCCATAATTTTAGAGAACCAAAGATCTTAAGTGAAAAATAGTCAATTTTGCTTCATAACTTCCACCACCCCCTATACATATTCCATTGTAGGACCTAAGCAATACATAAACACAATGTTTGATGAAGTTACCCTCAACCAAAAATTTAAACATTATTTCACTATATGAGAGGAGGTCAAAGTAACCAAACCCTTTATCCCTCGAGATCAACTCTCATATTTCACACAAAGGTACGAGGAAGAACTAGTGGTAATAAAATTAGTAGGCCTACATAATGATGTGGTAAAACCTGAGGCAATATCCTACATTAACCTATTATTTAATTTATTTACAAATGCCTAGGTTTTTATATCCTACATTTTTACCAATGTAGCACCCTGGTGGAATATATTAGTGGAATTGATTTTGAAAATACTATTGGCTTCCCCCTCCTGAATTATCCTATAATAAATCCCTACTTAATTCATGCATGTATACAAATAATACAACTAATAAGTTATGAGAATAGGATAGTGACCCTAGTACCTTCATAATCAAGGGCCCTATTTTTTCTATTCCCATTTGCATCTTCAATCCTAAAATCTAAAATTTTATGGCTTTAATAAACTAAATTTATGGGTCCCTAGTATCACCTATGTTAATGATGTTTAGATTCCACTTATATAAACCATCCTCACTTTTACCAAGGTCATAGATATTAACAAGATATTTAATGCCAATCTAATCATCCAGGTCCTCAATTTAGATAGCCAAATAGATATCAACTTCTAAATGATGTCTTATCTGGTAGATGTTATAGTAGATATTGTTCACTCAAATTTTGAAAAACCATAAGAGACATCAAATGAGTACCCTAAGAACTAGATTTATGATTAATTTAATGTTATTCATATACATAAATTTAGGAATAAAATGACCATACTAACTGATATCTTCTATCTAATGTCATATCAATCCATTTATGGTAGGGATATGCCTAGATTATTTAACCAAATCTAAAGAACCGTCAAAAGGATTGGTGACTATTAGCTCTAGCAAGACCATACAGTCATCAAAATAGAGGTAACCAATGTTCCTCCTTTGTATCTGCCCTATTTAGTTGTAGACAAGGTGTAAGGGTATGAAATTATAGCCAAACTAGATGATTTTGTAGATGTTAGATTAAGAATTACCAAACAAGGAGCTATCCACCCACCTCCTATCAACATTGATAGGATCCAATACACCAAATGGGAACATTTCCATCTTGTGGGAAAGATTATAACCCATTATGATTTCAAATGGGCACCTTACAAGAGATGTAATCCAAGGTAAAGGGTCATGAAACACTTGAATAGAGTTAGGGGGAAGTGAAGATTGATTATGACCATGTATCACATCTATCTAATGAAGTGTTTTTGAATACTTTAAATGATACAAAGGACCATACCAAAATGAACCAGGTAAATATGTCTAAAATGGTGGATAAACACCTATAATATCATATAAAAACCACCAAAGAAGAATCCAAGAAAACTAAGGTAGAGCATTGGGTTTCAATACCCCCTCAAGGACCCTTCTCATAGGTTCAATCTTAGGAATCAGAATAGGTCGATCCATCAAGACAAGAACCTATGAGAAGTGGATAGGAAGTTAGATCAAGATCTTCCCAAAATCTCATCCTAGTGGTCATAGTTTTAGTAACCACCCTAGTGTATACCCTTCCTCAGTTGATGATCACTACTTAGTGTTTCATGGATATAACCTAGTTTATAGGAACATTCTCTATGTTTCCCTTTCATATAATCACAACACTTTAGTAGGTAAGTATCCCATATTTCCTCTTGCTTGTTTCTAGTTTGGTTCTATTATCCCTACCTAGCCTAAAACATTTCACCATCACCTCCATCAACATCTCCTTCCCCTAGACAAACATTAACTTCCATAGGTTTACCTTTAGCATTAAATTCTACCCTCACCTCATCACCACCTATTATTAAATTAGATTCACTTGTTGTTATTTCATCCTATATAACATCAACATCTACTCTTACTGAACCCCCCTTATATACAAGAGGAAGAAGGGATCTCCTTTAATTTCTCCTTAGAACACCTTGATAAAGGAGACTCCACATGAAAGGTCAAATGAAGGATTGGATAAAAAAAGGTTTTAGAGTATCATAGCCTATAGAAATAATATATAGTGAAAGGAGTGGTTTATAGAGGAGGAATGGGAGGATAAAACAAAAACATATTTATTTGAAACCATAAGTGAGACCACAAAGAGTGACCCCAATGATGAATGGTTATTAGAAGAGGATCTATTAGGTGACATTAAGATTCTGAAGACTAGTTCAATCTCAACTAAACTACTTCAAGACCAAGATGGAGATGGAGATAAAGGATATGAAGTAGAGTCTAAGCCCTTAAATTTTATTTATAATAAATCCATGGACCTATCTCCAACCTTGATACCTCCCAACACATCAATGACACCTAAAATAATAGCTCCCCTAGTTGTTACTTCTCAAGTGGTAGGTACACAAGCTCTTCATTCTTTACCTATTATTACAATTGTTATTCTAGTTAGTGAATCTACTACAAATCCCATTGCACAAGACCTAATCTCATAACCATTAATATAGTTTTTGGAATCCCCATCCAAACTCAAAAACATTCTATTGGAGTAGATTTAACATTAGTGATAAATTATTTAAATAATTTTCTCACTACCCCTCTTACCTATTCATTCTTTTCTTCCCCAATCCCTCAATCCTTTGGACTCAATAAGCAAGTGTACTTTAAGGATTTGTTTTCCTCCACCATTTTGGAATCCCCATTTACTCCTTCCCAATAATCCACTCAACTAGGCTTACCAATTAGTAATGTAACCCAAACTAAAGCCAAAACTATTAAAACATAGAAGGAGGTGGAGAAAAGAAAGCTGGTGATTAACATAGTGACCCCAAAGAAGGTCACTAGTTATAAAAATGATATTTCCCCTTTACCTTAAATAAAAACCTATGTGCTCCCTTTAGGGCAGTCCCCATCTACCATTCCTATAGAGCAAGCTGAACCTTCACAACAACTACCTACCTTGAACATCCTAGAATGGATCTAAAAAATATAGTAGGTAGAAGAAGGTAGGTGGGGCCTAGCTATTATTGAAAAAACAATAGTCAAGTTTCACTTTGAGAAATAAATAAAGACTTTGAGGAAGGTCAAAATTAAAAATATAATGTTTGAAGGATAGAAGGTGGAATTAGAGCAAAGAAAATATGTCTTCTCTTTGACAAAGAGAAGAAAATTTCTCCCTTCAAATATTATCAATTACATAAAAGACCTCTGCACCTTTGTAGACTCCATGGGGGGAGTAAGAAAAAAATGTTCAAAGGATTTGATCAAGCCATGGAGGCACTATAGGGAAGAGAAACATGAAACCTCCAAGGGACATTATGGATAACATGTAAGGTGCAACTCAAAAGCTATATGACATTATCAAGTTAATAAGAAGAACAAAGAAGGAACCTCAACCCATGTGTGGATATGTATTCACCCTTGTTAATAATATGAAGAGAATGGAGTCTAGACTTAGTTTCTTAAGCTAGGAATATTAAAACAAATCTTATGACCATACAAACTTAATAACTACTCCAAATGTAACATGGGATATGAACTACATAACTTCTAAGAGAGATATTTTGATTAGATGGCATAAAAAAATGCAAAATCTAGTTTAACAACTCACTATCTATGAGGATCAAACCATTACAATTTTGAAGGGAATGAGAATAAATGGTATGATTAACCCCAAAAAAGAATTCATCCTCAGGTCCATATTTGAAGACCTCCTTTGAATAAAAACATATAGTTTTAAGGTAGAGGTTGAGGGAGAGACATTTAAGACCCAAGAAGACTTGCTAAAATTGATATATATTTCTAGAATCTAGGTCATTAACACAAAAAATCTTTATGTGGAACTTTGGGCTGCAATAAAGGCACATAGATAATTAATGGATAGACTCCCCCAAATCTTTAAAATACTTTATTGGACTTTTAGGAAATTAAAATGGACTTTCAAGTGAGTCATGCCCTCTATTTGAAAATTCAAGCAAGTAGGTAAACATCTTCACCTACCCTACCTCTACTAGATATTTTAGTTACAATAACTTTATAATTTCTTGGACTAACCATAGCTATAACTTAGGTTACAACTGTAACAACTACCGGGGACCAATTTGTTACATCTTATTTTCCTCTAGACTTATTACTACTGATTTTTTGGTTAATAATGGGCTTACTTGGTGTGTTAAGTAATTAGAATTAGTTATATGCTAATTATGGATAATGTTTGATGCATATGATCATTATAGTAGTCATGATTATGTAGTATATTCTATTATAGTAGTTTATTATGATTTTTACATGATATGGTCTAATTACTATTCACTTGTACTAAGTTGGATGTAGGATGGATTCCACTTTCCTAACTATGAATAAGGGAGGGTATCATCAGGGAGGATGGTAAAGATGGAGACATGTGGGGAAAGAGAGAAATAAAAGGGAAACCCAACACACACCACATAGAGTAAAATCTATTTGTTAGTTGTTTTGATTTTGGTTACTAATTTGTTTTCTGTATTTGGATGTGATTGATTATCATGTTTCATATTGTTTTAACCTAGTAGTGAGTTTGCATATATGATATTTAGATTATTATATGACTATTTTACTCCATTGTCTCTAATTATGTACCATGTGGGTTGGATGAGTTATACATGTGATGATAAAGGTAAATTAAAATAATTTAATTAGTTTACTTCATGTATTTATAGTTGTCATAACATGTGGTTTTAAAGTCCTTGATTGGTCTTGCTATGATGTGAGATCTAATTTTGCTATCTTGACATGGATTTCATTTTTTTCTAGTAATAATTGGTTCATACTATGTAATAACATTATAAATAGGTTGAAAAACATGTCATTATAAAACATAATGCTTATTATAGGGTATTCAAATAAACCCTAAGACATATTTTCATTCAGTGGAATCCATTGTTATAATCAAAAGGGACTTGTTAGTGTTATTGACAAGATTTTTTAACCTTAGCCAAATTAAATATTTTAAAAGGTATTGAATATTAATAATGGTATAGTATTGTGGTGAGTTCAAAGGAATGGTTTCAAAATTTAAATGAGGTGTATTTTTTCGTTGTGGCATAAAGTTTATTGCATGTTTAGGGATTAAAAGGCTTTAGACAAGTCATAATGATTATTGCATGGAGGAAGATAGAGTTGAACCTTTTGATTGAGGCATGATTATTATATGAATTCAATAGACTTTTGAATCATTTCATTTTTGCATGGTAATTTATTGGTGATTGATCTAGTCAATGACTATCATTAGTTTTATAATGTTTAAAATGTTTATGCATTAGATAATATTCGAGGAATTATGATTATTTTGTGAAGATAGTTCTAGACTCTTGGAGTCATTATGGAAACATGTAGGTGATTTTTTTTTCATGGAATGATAATGATGGACTTTTATAAATGGTTAATTGGAATTGTGGTGATTTTTATGGGAAGAATCATGCCAAATTTTTTGGCATACCAATTAGAAATAGATGAAGATAAAGGGAAGCTATGCATCATGGAGGAGGTACAATGGAAAGACAAAGAAGAAGGAGAGATAGACAGTAATAAAATCCAAAGAAAGAAAAAATTTGGGATTTGATGGAAATTGAGGTAGGCTTTGTTATGAATTATTTTTTTGGTTTATCAATTCTTAAAATGTTTAGTGCATAACATGAAAAATTGTCATGGGTGTATTATTCAAGGTTTGGGAATTCTATTTGAAAATTTTAAAAACATTATATATATGGTTGGTATTATGGATGGGTACAACCCATACATAGGTCTGATCATATATCCAATCCTCTCCTTTGGAAATGATCACGTGCTTGTTCATGGTTATGGTTATTGAGTTAGAAGAAACCCAAATTTATAACTAGGGTTTTTGAGAGATTTAGAATATCTTGAAAATTTATAAATAATTGTGTGTATTATTAATTATGGTTAAAAGGTAGAATTAAACCCATTTAATATACTAGGGTTTTAGGAAAGTTAAGGGTTTATCAATGATTTTCATTCATAGAAAATTTTGATAAATTCAGAAGAAATTCGAAGCTTGTTAAATAGATAGTTGTTTATCTAGTTGTGTAAGAGAGGTTAATGCAATACTTTTCAATAAAATAATGAGAAATGTTCAGTTAAGATTTGGTTATATAAACTCATGAGGATTACATTTAATATTCATCTTATTGACTTCACATAAAAATTAAATGGTTTACAATTTACTGCGCTAGGGTTTGATGTTTTTAAAAAAAACATATAATAATTAATTTTTAGAGCATGTTATTTTATGGATGACCTTGGGGATGGGATCAACCCATCCATAGGGTCGAGTATGAAAGGATTCAAAAGGCTCTACTAAATTTTAATTAGTAGATGAGTCATAATTACTTCAAATCTTTTATATAGCTCCATTTTATGGATGTTAGGAAACTTAGAATGTGTCTGTGATTGTTAAAATTTATTATTTAGTATTTGATTATTAACATATGAGAATTTGAACTAAACATTTAGTTTATCATTTGAATAAATAATGTTTTCAATTTATAGTTATGGAATGTTGAAATGGATCTATGCATGTTATAAAATACTCCCTAGTTTATGGATATTAGGCACATGAACATTGAAATAAGTATTTATTTATGTGATTGACTTAGCTAAAAGGGGTTCATTATCTTTGTTAATTATGAATACTAAGTGTTTTTAGTTAAGTTAGATGACTGAATATTAATAGTTGTGCCTATAGCCACTATTTAGTTCATAGTTATAATGAGATGGTATTTTGTGTTAAGAATAAATATCAATTCAGATGATTCTATATGGTCATAGTTCAAACAAAAATATTATAAAATCAATTGCAAAAATTTCTTAGGCCCAAGTATCAAAACTACCATGGCTTATTTATAGGTATGTTCCCTTGTAGTTACATCATTTATTTGTAATAGAATGTTGTAATAATGTTTTGCCTTTTATGAATTATTAGCCATATCGTGGCCATGTATGTCCCAATGATGATGAAATTTTGAGCATGGCTTAAGAGATGAGGCATCCCCATCCCAAGCCTATATATACGTTCATCTCTTGCATTTTAAAGGGAGGAGAAATTTTGATATTCAATATAGATAGAGACCTTTTGAGTTTCTCTAAAAATCTATGTTATGTACTTTTCTCTTTCATGTTTGATTTATAGTTTTTATGCAATTTATTGCATTGGTAGCTTAGCTTCTTGATATATGCTATAACAGTTTCAAGTAGATTATGGTTAGTTAGTAGGTATTTTATCAATTAAAATTTGTAGTAATAATTCTAGGTTGGTATATATTATTTTATTGCAACAAGCTTTCTAGGTTACTCTCTAAATTTGTCTATAAATGCCATTTTATTCAATGTCATAGACTAAGCCATGGGTAGTCAAAGGAGCTCTTTAGTATTAGTTATAATCTTTTGTTAATAAATGACTCAATAGTCTTAATAACACTAACCTTTATCTGATGATAAAGAGTTAATTATATCATATTATTTAGACTTATTTACTACATTTGTGAGTTTTGTGTGTTAAAGAAACAAGATGAAATCATTAGTCCCTTGGTGTTTGTCCTTGTTTTAAGGCTAGTTAGAAAGAATCCATGTCTTCTATTTAAAAATCATCGTTCCTACCTTACACTTCCCTCTATTTATGGTTTCTTTGAATCTTTACCACTTTATTTAAGTTCATCTCTATTGCAGTCAACCCAATTGAATCTAAGATCCATATCCATATATGAACCATCCTAGTTGACATTTACTTTGCTCATCGCCATTCCACCACTAGTCACTACAAGACTTAATACTTGTAACTTGTGCCCAAGAGTGAATTCAAATGTCATCAAGATTATAAAACATTAGAGGTTACCTTATGATAATTATTAGATGTGTATAAAACCCACATCAACACAAACATGTTTTTTAAAGTTATAATTCATATACAATGGGGGCGTCTTGCTCATACATGACCATGCCATCATTTATAATGAATATTTTAAAATTGACACATGTAGTATATTTGATATCTCTCATTTATTATAATTTTGACACCTTATTTATCACTAATTTATCTTGTTTTAGGTTGAGAAATTCTAAAATGCAAAAAAATCAAATATTGTAAAAGTACAAAAACATTCAATTTATTCTAAAAAATCCAAAATGAAGACCTCAACATGATTCAACATTTAATTTACATGGTTATATTACATTTATAGTTATTTATTCCATTTAGGCTATTTTTTAAAGATACGAGTAAATAAAAGAGTTAAAAGGATCGCGTAACCCAAGTTTACAACTGAAAGATAGACAATACAACCCTCCCCCCCAAAAAACAAAACAAAACAAGAGACAATCCCTTAACAAACAGTCTACAAAGGACACTATACATCAATAAAATGTAAGCAAAAAATAACTTAACATTCAAAAACCTAAATTTAAAATAATAACCTTTGAGTTCATCCATCACTTCTACGTAGATGGCAATTTTTATGTCATATATGAGTGCCTAAACCATTTCATCTCTAAGTTCCATTGATGTTATTATTTATACTTAGTATATTACAACTTATTTGTATATTATGTATATCCTTTGGCCCTTGTATGAAAAAAATTCCTCAACATATATATAATATTTTGTCTAGTGTGTGTGACATTTGAATATGTCAATTTAATTTTAGTCCTTGACCCTTTGCTGTGTGTGAATTTTAAACATGTGCCTTGTCTGCAACATTATGCACATCTTTTTGTGTGTGGTTCCTAACCTTGTATATATATATTTTACATTATGACATTTGAACATGTCTCTTTTATGTGTTCCTCAACCTTCTTGTTTGACCTTTTTTTGATATGTCTACTTTTTTAGCTTACTAAGTTTGATAAGTTCCATGATCCATATCATGAACCAACTAACACATAATATACTAACTTCACATTCTATTACTATGATATTAAATTATTACTTTTATATATGCCTTTCCTTATGTGCTACATAAATAATTCAAATGATATAAATCATATTATGCTAACATAATTTTAACTTGTGCTACATTATTCAATGATTATACCTACTACGCATGTTAAAGTTAAATTTTATTTTGAGATGAGTGAATTTTCGGATCAATTCCCTCACCTAAAAATGGGGGAATTTTAGTGGGATTTTCATACATTATATAATCTTGTTCAAAGATGAAAAATTAGTTTTGTCATGAAATATAGCTCAAAATTTTCAAAATGGTTTGAATTCAGTCATTGGCATAGAGTATGGGGCATATGCCATGCATATGCACTCACATTACATGAACACATAAAATATTTACACATATATGAGTACATGTTTTAGGTTCATGTATAAGTTTCAAACAAAATTTAAAACTAACATAAACATATAATTATTTATTCTACAGTTATCAATGGGGGCATGATACAAATTCATGCACACTTCCATTTGTAAAAATTTCAAATACTATTTGGTAGCTACATACCTAGTAGGAGTATGGGTGCACTCCATTCTATTTTGATCATGAATTAAGGAATAAATTTGAAATTAAACCTACAAGCCTTTTGTAGTGATTGATTTAATTTAAGTGCATATTGTATAACTTAGAGGTTCAGTTCCCTCTAACATTATGTCTATGAATCCTATTGTTTGGTCCAAAGTCTAGTTCATGAAATACCCATGAGATTGGGTGTTCCCAAAGAGTAATATGAGAAAAATGATGGAATTTCATCCTCCATTTTAGGATTGATTTGAAATTAGCTCAAGGCATGGATGTAGGTATTTATATTCACTATGGAGTCTACATGAAATAGTCTCCAAGAGATGTAGTGTCACCACTAAAATATCAATACAAGATTATTAGGTATAGGTCTAATTGTCCAAGCTTATTATTGAATTTAATGTATTTTTCATCTCTATTTTATAAACACAAGGGGAAAGTGTATTTCAATTTTTGAAAATAAACACAAAAAGATAAAGGAGAGTAACACAAAAAATAGAGCTTCCAAATTTAGAATTAAATTAATGCATCAACCATTAAACCAAGTGCCCTTGCCATAGTTATACCACTATAGATTGAGTTTCACCAAAATTTCTACCTCCAAGAACACAAAATGGGAAGAGTTTTAGGAAATAGGGGAGCATGTTTCAAATATGAACCCTCACTAAATATAAGTATTAGAGGTTTATAGTAGATTACACATAAACCTCCAAAGGTAACTTGTATATTAACACACAAATTAATAATACCATGAGAAGAGAAACAAAAGAGTTCATGAAAGGATTATAATAGACAATCACATCATAACCATAACATACATTTAATAGAAAGGTATTAGTCTAATTAATATAGCATTAACAAACATCCAGAATAGAGATGATAGATAATTTGAGACACAAAACAAGCCTTTTATAAAATACTAAAATTGTATTCATTGAAAGAAAATAAGTGTTGTTACAATAGTATCAATCATGGCCAATTTTATAGTCTGAAGGGATGAAATTGAAATTAGGTGAAATCTTGGCTTAAATATGAAAACACTTTTAGGAAAAAAATTATTTGACCTCTAAATTACATCATGATTTTGGCTTTTATAGATAAGGATGGGATTCACTTCTAAATAGTGTGAGATTCCCATCCTAGGCCATCATGGCCACTCATGGTAGTTATAAATGTAATTCAAAAATCAAAATAAAATCCCCCCTCAAACCCTCAAAAATATATGTGTGGGACCACTTAATTAATACATGGTGGATGTGAAAATTTGTCTCCCAATTGCTTTGATCTTATATCCCTAGCATCTAATTTGACTGCCATGAGATCAAACTCTCTGTCTAGCTTAAAAAGGTTTATAGGGGGTTCCATGAATATTACCTTAGCTTGAGTTACATGTATCTATTAAAACTAAAAGGGATCCTTCCTAGACACTTGGACCTTAGACACTTGGTTGATGTTTGCCACAGACTGCATTGATAGCTCAAGAACCATCCAAGCCCCTTCCCTATTTGCTTTGGTGATGTTTTTCCTCTTGAATTATTTAAAATGACTTAGGTGGACTTAAAATTTTCCCTTATATAGTAGGGTGCCATATGGGTGGAACAACATAGAGATATTAAACTCCTTAAAGTAGGCTAATATCTTTTTTTTTCCCTCTTCTAAGGCTCCTATTACAGTTCAAGCCATAGCTAACCATTCCTACATAGTCATTTTCATATTGCTCATGTACATCTGATATAATCACAAGTTTTAGGTGGGAATTAGTTTCAATTTTAGGAACATAAATTTGATGATTAATACCAATAGCTTCGTCTACTTCCCATTTATTTCCATGATCCTTTCCACATAAGCCAAAGGTTTCTAGATGAACACATTGATCTCCACTATAGTCTCCACCACCTTCCCCAAAATTGAGAAGAGTAAAAAGAGGGCATCCTTAATATTCCTAATTACCATAGTGGGGAAGGAGATATTCACTTGGGATTCTAGTGTTTGAACTTGAATTTACATATCTTCAAAGGGATTTTCCATCATGTAATGGATTGCTAGGAGAATAAAGAGAATATCTTTAGCCACCTTTTCCTCTATAGTGGATGTCCTCACCTTGGTGAGGGAGAGTAAATCTTAATGGGTTTACCATACCACCAAGTTCCCCTCCTATGTGAATTTATACATTAGGGTAATATTCATGCTTCTAATGGCTCGATAAAAGGTCCATTCCATGTTTAGGTCACCTTGGATTGTCATATTCAGTTCTTGTGACCTTAGGACCATTCCATGGGTTCTAGGAGGTGTTAAATGGGTGGTAGAGATGGTCGTGAAGGGTATAATATGAGGTAAAAGGGAGATAGAATAAGTGGAAGGGTTGAATGAGGAAATTAATAAAAGAGGAGGTAACATGGTAGAAAAGGGAGGAAAGATGAAATGGGAGGCCCATGGGAACATCTGTGCCCACCACTACTCTTAGGTCATTCCCACCTAAGGGAAAATGACTCTTGAGAGAGGGTTGTTCAATATAAGGGAAGAGATTGTTTGGTTAATGCTAAATCTTTGGGCACCTAGGGTAATGGAAAGAGGGGGATGGTGAGCAATGAATGGAGGCACCATCACTAGAGTGGGAGGAACCATAGAGGATAGTGGAGGAAGATTTATTAGAGTAAAATGTCTCTAAATTTAATCCCAAGGATGATTTTCCTTTTGCTTCTTCTTATGTCTCTTACCTAGGTCAACCCTAGATGCTATGATGGAAGGACTAGTAGGGATAGCAAGAGCCATAGGGGTAAATTATGGAGGTTGTTAAAATATGAAGGAAAGAATTGGGATGATCAAAGGAGATGCTGATATGGATTAAGACACTTGAGATACTCTTGATGGTTATATCTATGCTTTTCAATGAAGATATGACTGTCATTACCTGTATTGAAGGCATACCCAATGAATGTATCAGGGAGTTTTTAGGTTATGGAATAGATGGGGTATAGGGAAATAAAGATGTGAGTATTTTCAAGAGGAATAAGGCCAAAGGTACTTGGGTGAAAAATTGAGGGGGTGTAATTGGAAAAGAGGAGGCACTAATTGGGGAGCTTATGGAAGGGGAAAAAATTGAGGGGTGCCATAAGAGGGAGCTAAAAGGTAGTATGAGTGATGGATGAAACATAGAAAGTAGTAAGAGTGAGGGATAGAACCTAAAATAGTGCCTAATAGGATCCCTTCTCAAAGATCACCTCAATATTTTTTATGACATCAAACCTTAGGGTCTATGTGGTTTAGGGTTGAGGTGTTGGTGGTTGAGTCACCTATGCTTGGGCTACCTAACACTAAGTAATGAAAGTTTAGCTTAGTTAAGGATGAGTTAATATAGATACTTGAGGAGGTGGAGGTGGAGCCAAGGCATGAGGAGTAAGTGCTTCTATAGGATGTGGAGGTGGAGCCAAAACATGATGAATATGAGCTATATGAGAAGGTGGAGTGAGAGCTAGGGGATGAGGAACTAGAGCTTGAAAAATGAACACTACTAGAGGAGGAAGAAGATGAACTAGAGCATGAGGAAGGGAAGGTAGAAGAATACCCTAAAACATTATCCTATAAATCATAGGAAGAGTTAGAGTGAAATCCTCTACAAAATGATCAAGAGCTAGAGGGGGAGTAGATGGGCCCACCTAAATCTTCTTTCCTTTCTTCTTCTTCTAATATATGATTTATAACTATACCTTGTAGTCACTCCCAACATTCAAGTAGATATCAAATTCATCCTCTAACTAGTGGCCATAATTTATATTGAGGAAAGTCAAATACCTCATTAGGTGAGCCTTGATCATGACCTTAGGGTCCCAATTCCAAATCTCAACCCTCCCTAGAGTGAAGGAATCCTACCCAAAAATCATTTTTTAGAGGGGTGAGAAGACCTTCTAAACAAGGTGTCAAATGGAGATTGGGAGTGGTAAGCATGCCTTTTGATGGTAAACTATACAAAATCCAAAAATACCTTCTACCAAATGGTATGCGATCTCTTGTTCCACTAGGTGATCTAGGATGAAATATGGAAAGCAAAGGCATTGTTTAAGAATCCCTATGATTCAAATCATGGTGTCTTCCTAGTATTACCAATAGTATCCAATGGACACAATGACATCCCTAATTTATTTAGATAAAAAGGGCATTGGGGCCTCATTGATCATGTTATAGGCCATTGATTAGAAGTGATCATAGATGTCCTAGATATGGTTTTGGTATTAATGGCCATATAGTTTATAAAAGACTACATGGACCATCGAGCCCCCTAAAATCCATATAATAAAATCCCATGGTTTTAAGGTGAACATCTTGTAGACTATGTCTATGAGATAACTCATCATGTAGAAATTTACCCTACTTAGGCATCTACTATGGCATTTACTAACTTGAAGTTGATCATCCCTCCCATGTTAAAAAATTTGGAATCAATGAGATCATATGGAGGATGGGCTCCCATAATTCATTAACATATAGGTAGTCCTAGGCCTTGAATAATGATTTCAATAGAACCATACCCACCTGGACCTCCTACTAGAAGGTGTAGATTATGTATGCATTGATGTCCTCCTTACTTGACCCACTTGGTATCTAGTTTCTCAGACCAATCCTATAGGACCTTATAAATTTTAAAGGTTTAAATCCAAGTTTTCATCGACACAACATCATAAGAGAAGGTGAAATCTAGGAGGGAGTAATACATCTTTTAAGCATTCCTAGAGATGTCAATAATCTAGTGACAAGAGTTGGGCAAGAAAACCTAGTTATGGACTCTGTTCTACACTTGGATGGTAGTGACAAGTAGGTTTTTGAATAACTTAGTGTATTGGAAAATATTTAGTTTGGATGTGACCCTATTAAGACTACATTTATTATAATCCTAAAGGGCATAATCAAAACCAACTTATTTATCATTATTAGAGCCTAAGTCCTTGGGTACTTATTCAATAGTTTTGAACAAGTTATAACAATGCTTTAATTGGGTCAAGCCTTATAATAATAGGGTATCCATATATTTAGGTTTGGCCTTGGATTTCAAGAAGGATTCAACCATTATAGTATGATGGAGGCTAATAGAAAGGCACTAAGTGCAAGGGAAGATGCAGAGGTATGAAATGGGAATATAAAATCAAGGAGTTGATTTGCTCTTGAGGGTATATATTGATAATCATTAGTAAATATTCCTTAATATATTTATAAAAGCATACATTCATCCCCCTATATTAATGGTTTTTGGTGGCTTACTTATTATGAATTCAAATTTGAGTTGGTGGTTGGATATCCTTTATTTTGAATCTAGAGTTAAATTCAAAGCTCATAATCCTCTGCCACTAACCAAATTAAGCAATGGTGATGTGATATTTTAAAATTCTCCAATAAAACCTAGATTTATATTTCATTAATACATAATACATGGTAGGCACATGGTCACATCTCCCTATGGTTTCCTAGGCAACTCTTGCCTTTTGTCATGTGTCATCTATCTATTGTCCCTCTTATCAATGGTCAAAACCTAAGCATATCATTTTACTTCATGTCATACACTTAAAAGGGGTGAGGTTTCATCTAGGGACATGTTGAATCTTTTGATTAGTCCTTAGGCTCCATCTATACTCAACTCTAACCATTTTGAGGCCTTAAGTGGCCACACGTTAATATTCTTGGATATGCTAAATGGTTCCCTCTAAGTGGGATTAATACTCCCAAGCTCTGACATCTCTGATAAGTTTGGGGGACTAGCCACTATGACATTATGATACATAGCACCCTCTGAGTGGCCATGATTTCCCATGATCTAACATATCTGATAAGTCTTTAGGATTGGCTACTCTGACATGGTGCTACATGACACTCCTCCATTGGTTTGTTTGTTCTTGTAAAACCCATGAAAAATACTATGTAAAACTTAAAATATGTGTAATCCATTAACAACTTACCCAACCACCATTAATATTTTGATTGAATAGGAAGGATGTCAGGTTTATTCTTTTAGGAAATAAACAAGACTTTAGGAACTTATTTTGAAAGTTGAACTACAATTTTAGTGCCCTAAACCCTAAAAATAAGAATCCTACCTTAGTCATAAAATAAACAAGGATTGACATTTCTTAGGTAAATTGGGGGTGATACAAGATTTCAAGGACATGGTTTAGGTGAAGCTGGTTAGAATGAAAGAATGGACTTGAGAGCTCTAGTTTTGATAGATTTTAAATAAGGGTTCCCCATTTCCATGAAAATGGGGTGTATTGGTCCCAAAAAAATAATTTGTGTTTTAACCCATTTCACACCTTGGGGTTAAAAAGACCAATTGAGTTAAAGTGAGGTTTATAGATCCATCAATGGGTGTTATGTATTCTATACAAATGCAAATTCAATTTTGGGATTGATCACCCTAAAATTTCTCCATTGGTTCAACTAAGAAACCAACTTTATCTAGGTGATTCATGGGAAGAAAAAATTCTATTATTCTTCAAGGAAACATCTTCTCCAAGAAAAGTTACAAAACAAACATTGGTTTGACACAAAAAAGTGTATTCCTCCTTTTATCTCTTTAACAATTTCAAATTTCAAGTTTAAGAAAATTTCAAATTCAAATCTTTTTCAAATTTTATTTTTGAAAAGAATAATCTAACTACACGTGTTTTGAAGGGTTTGTCAGAGACTATGGTGCCTTGAAAAATTGGAGTATTAGCTCACACTAAGGTATATATTTAATTTAATATCTAGATTAGAGGGAGATGCAAACACCTAAATCTAGTCATGGATACTTAATCATGATAGTTTTGGCCCTATTTTAATTTAATTAACTTGTGCATTTAATCATGACATGTTTTTTCACTTCATGATATTTTAGTACTTGGAGAGATTTATTATCTAAATTACTTCTTGAAACCTAAATAAATATAATAATAGTTAAAAAAACCCACAATCATCTATTCAAATATATCTAAACCCAAAATCTAAATGTTTCCTTAAGGGGCATAACATCCAGTAGGGGTCAATAGGGGCATTCATTTGGACCCATATGAGATGTTTCCATCTTTGGTCCTTCAACATTAAAATTTTTCAATTAAACCCTCCATTACTTTATAATTCATGTTTTTAGGCTTCTTATTATGATGTTTTCCCTTTTATATTGATATAATGGCACACTCAAGTCACCTATTCTACCACTTGATAAATTTTAATACATATATGTACTTACACTTAGTGTCACATTGAGAAAGCTTCCCTATTCTTAAATTTTTTGATCTTAAGCATTTGAAAAAATCTTCAAACAAGTTAAAATCCTATTTTATTCAACCCAAAGCAAAAAAATGATCAATTATTCAAGCCATAACTATATGGATTCATATGGTCAAAGGAGAAAAAATATATAAGACACTCTAAATGGGATAACTATGTGGGCTTGATTTCCTTGGTGTATTGGATATGTAGGAAGTGTTCAATAATCATGGGAATGATTGGGGTTAGATCAACCCATTTCAATCTCCTTTTGTTATATTCATAGGTTTTCAATAATTATAAAACCCTACTAGGGTTTTAACATCAGAGAAGCTATTTATAGATCTTCCACTCAATTTTGAAAGTAAAAAAATAATAATACACACCTAATTCAAGCTATTGTAGATGATCATGACCTAATGTTTTAGTTTTTTAGCTAAGGTCAAGATAGAATAGTTTAGGTTAAAAGTGGTAGTTGATCATGAGACCAATGTGATGTTTCTGACCTTCTTTACCATCGGTTACAACTTCTTGTCACTTGAAATCATAGTTCCTAATTTCCATTTTATCTATCTGTTAGTCAACATAATCAAATTTAAGACAACTAGGTTTATCTTTTCGATTCATAGTTAGTCTTATTTCAATCAATTTCACTTTATCAAATTTAATATTTAACATTCATTATACTTTTCAAAAGTTCATTTACAACATTCTGTTATATTACCTTCAAATCATCTTAATTAGGGTTAATTAACCTTTTAACCTAAATTTCAATAAAATAAGAACCATAAGCTAATGTAGATAAAAAATAAAATTCTAGATCTTTCTTTGGTGGTCAATTCAAAAAATCCAAATTTCATGGTCACTATTATTATGATAGTGATGATGATGGATATGATATGCAATATAATATAAATCATCATTTGTGCAATCTAAATTCTGATCCTATTGATTCAAATGGTTATTTTTCTCATAATATGTTTTCATCTGTTGGTCCAAAAGAGTATCAATATAATTCATGTGCAAAGAGTAGTGATAATTCAAAATTTTCTATTTGAGCACAATATATAAGGGGAAAAGGAAATACAATAAGTACAAATAAGCAACATAATCAGAATGCCAAATATTATTAAAATGTTATTTCACACCATGACTCTCATATGCTCAGTGCAAAAATCAAAACAAACCTTTATAAAATCAATCATAACTCGAGCACAATATAAATTATACATTTTACATTATAAAAAAGGTTTAAAGAGTAATTAAATGAAAATTATGGCATCTGTAGAGAGAAAACCTTCCACAAAACTATAAGTAATGAGTATTTAGAATAAACCAAACATCATATTACAAATGTTACATGATAAAAACTTGATTCCATTATTGACTACAATACATAGATCTATGAGACATCTATTACATTAGGAAGGAGAATTATAATGTGATTAACATAGAATCATTAGACACATAACACACAATTTTATATTATTATAATAGATAATTCAAAAGTGAAATAATTAATGGATCATTAACATCATCAAACCATAACCAGAATGATCATTAGTAAGTTCTAACTAAGCTCAATATAGGAATACAACATGCAAAATTTGTAAACATCCATGAAAATAAATCTTGACTATTATAAAATACATTGAGGATTTATATCAATGATCAATTCATATTAATGAAGAAGAATGTGCTAACATGTGTAGTATTGAATTTTTTCAACATTGGGATATGGCATTGCTAAATTATAACACATTCTATATATACTTAATATTTTAAAACTTTTATCAATTATTGACACTCTTTATCTTATAGGAACCCATTGAGTCTCAATCTCTCTCAGTGCATGCCCTAAGGGGTACATTGATAAAGAAGTGGGTAGACCATTGGTGCTTCATAGGATTTTTGTCCCTTTCCCTTATCTACACACTTGTCTCCTAAAAACCATTCCCCTAAGATTATTCTTCTCTTTTACACATTCCTCTAGTCATTTACCACCTTCATTATCCCTTTTTTAACCTAAAACTTCTTTTGATAGTTTACATGACTAGGTCAACTAGGATGACCTTGTACTCTTATTAGAAAAATGTATTTAAGGTCTAGGGCTTACCTAGATCATGACCTAGTGAGTTTTTATCAATAATTATATTTGGTCGATTGGGTCTACCCTATCAGCAAAAACTTTTAGAAGGGTTTAGGTTTAAATATACCTATATATACATTGTCATTTTGCCATTATTTAGAGAATAGAAGAAGAAGTAAGATCTATTACACATCTACTTATCCACCATTATACTTGAGGATCAATCTTAGGGTTTCATACTTTATTTGGAGATATGTATCTTGTCTTGTGAAGAAGTCTTTTAGATTCATTGATAGGTTATGTATCCTAGAGCTGATTTATCCTTATCATCCTTATATACCACAACACCTTCTTACGAATCACCTTGGCCAAGGGAGAGATTGAGGATTGGTGGGTTCATCTTTAAAGGTAATTATTCCTAAATTTGTTCCTCCTTTGTAAGAGTAGATAGATATGCATTTGTATTTATCTTCCATGCATTAGGATTTCATATACATTGACATGAGTATATGTCTTCTATGCATGTTTAATTTTTTTGTTAATTACCCCCTTTTGACACAAGCTTTGGTGAGCACTAGATTAGATTTTTCTTTTAATTTTTATTAGTAAAGTGAATATGAAAACATGGGACTTAGTTAGGGTTATTTTGTGATTTTTCTTGACTGGAGGTTTTGGAACGCTACCTAGTATCTTACTATGGTAAGAGATCTGCTAATTGGGTCTAACATATATATATTGGTCATGTTCTTGATTATCTAATGTATCCCCAATCAAAAGTGTAAGTAGGATCTATATTCTCTAAGCTAGGATTGATTTGTGAATTTGATGCAATATTAATTACATACATTCTGGTAAACTTGATGTGAATCTAACCCTTACAAGTTTTCTTTCACATTTTTCATTTCTACCATTTTGTTATTTTTTTCTATATTAACAATACTAGGTTAACCAAGATGGTATAGTTTCTAACTTCTATGAATAGGTTTGACACACAGTCACATCAAAATGACTCTATTATTTTTATGTAAGTCTTCATTAGATATATATTATTAGATCAAATAAGTTGACACAATACTCTTATTCAATTATAGACAATAGAATATGTCGAATAGGTTGACTTAGTGTCTTATTCATATCTAAAACAACAATCTAAGTCATTTAGGTTGACATAGTATCATAGTCAACTTCTAGATAACAAACCAATTCGACCAAACCAATATAGTCATCTTAAATAAGCTTCAACAAATAAAAAATTATAGAACTAAGTTGACCTAGTTGACATAGTTGGCAGAACTTGAAAGAAACATTCAAAGCATTTCAATAAAAAATTCATAGTCCTCAGCATCTTCTAACCCAAGATTCCTTTCTTTCTCTCTCTTTCAATTCATTTCTTCCTTATAGTTCTATTTTGAAAAGTTTGTAGTCTTTAAAACTACAATTATACAATAAACTAGGTCAACCTAGTTGATCTAGTTCTATATTCTATCTTCTGTCTAAATGATTAGGTTGACCTAGTCAACTTAGTTCTTTAGGACTCTTGATTTTGTAGTATAGTAGCGACCTTGTCAAATCTATTTTATAATGTTTTCATACATTATTTTCTGAATTGAATCTGTATAATGCTTAAATTGGGAATTAATAACTATATGCTACTAATTAATTCACATTTTCACTTTCAATTATTTACATGCTTAGAGTAAATCACATAGTAAAATTAGGTGGTTTTTTCATATACCATTTTGTTGTACTATTTTTATCTTTTTACACACACTACCAAATCACATAATTTTAAAATGCATTTAATCATTTGTCTACCCAAGACCTACCTACTTAGATTTCATCACTAAAGGGGAAGCTAACTTAGTTCTTTGGCCAAGTACAAGCACATGGTTAATGGTATATATTGGAAAAATACTTGACACCCTTATCATTGTGGGATTGTGAAGTGAGGGGGTAGGGCCCAATACTAAGCTAGTACCATTGCCAACACAGATCCCTTTCAGCCTATACGTCATGAAACCATCCATATATTACTTTCTAGTTCCCTAATTTCAGCCAACTTCCATATCACACTTAAAATAACACTTTATAATAATCTAACAACATTCATGATGACTACTTATAATTTAATTTTTGGTTAATTTCTTACTCTATTTTTATTTTATGTTCTATTTCAAAAAATTGCATTGGTTAGAATTGATGTAAGGTTTTGTGTTGTGTGCCCCAATTGGATTATTCTCTTTGATTCAATTGTTTGTGTATTTGCTTCCATATATTTATTTAAAGTACATTGAATTTTTTTCCCTATTTTCAATACACTATCATTCTATTCAACATAATCTCTTACAAACTATATTTTCCCTTGACTACATTACTGAGTCAACATGGTCAACCCAGTACTCAATTTTGCCTCTTAGGTTATAGTACTAAGTCAACCTAGTCAACTTTTTATACTTATTAGGATTCCCTTTTTCTTAGGTTATAGTACTAGGTTGACCTAGTCGACTCTATATCCTTATTGGCTCAGTTTTCATACCCTATTTTTAGTACTACCTCGGCCCTATCAAATTTTTACTATTATCTGTCCCTTCATATCTCCTTGATTTTATATCAACCTTGCCTTACCTAATCTCTCTCATTCTTCATGAACTTCCTATTTTAAGATAACACTAAGTTGAATACAATAGATATGATGAGCCTTACCAACCCTAATAGGTTCTCCCATAAGAAGTTTGTGGCTCTTATCCTAGATGAAAGTAATATGTATATAGCCACTCACACTAAAAACTATGACCCCTCCTCATTATTATTTGTTTCACAATCCTCTCTTCTCATTTGAAGACCAATCCAAATTAGAGTATACACCAAAAATTTTCTTCTTCATCAATGATTTTCTTCAATAATGAGGAAATGATCCTTCTACTACTTACCATCTCATGATAAATGGTCAAGTCAAGGATACCCATTCACCTTCTCCTATGTTCTCACATGGATTTGGGGATACTATCTTATTTTATTCTTAGCCTCTTACCTCTATTTTGACCCCTTATCATATCATTAATTCTTCCTTTTTAACTTCCTCTACCTTCATGCCTAGTATATCTACTAACATGGTAGGTTCCACATCTAGTGGATCTCTTCCAAGATCCACTCTTTTCAATTATTCAACTAGTGTATTATTTTCTACCCAAGGTAATCATGCCTCTAGTGCTAATTTTTCTCATCCCTCTATTATTCCATCTTTTTCCACACAAGAAAACTATGTCACTAGTGGATCACTTACTAATAGTTCTTTTGAATCTCATAACCAATTATGATAGTTCAAATAATATTAATAATGTAACTCAAACTGATCAACCCCTATTACAAACTCTTAATCAAATGAATGATTTTCAAGCTAGCAATGCAAATCAAATGATTCAAATGCAAAATCATCTTATCCATCTCCAATCCCACATTTAATAGATTCCATGGGGAATAAATAATCAAAATGTTCCCCTACCTCCTCTTTGGGATTCCCATGGTAATCTTACCTCTCACCCTCATAGTTTTAATAAAATAATTAAGCATCTTCAAAATGATTCTCTGAAATCTCAAATTTATATAAGTGGTATCACCCCTACCATTTCTTACAATTGGTCCACTGATCCTACTCTTCATTTAAAAACATTTGGAAAGTTATATAAATACTAGGTTAAATTAAATACCTTTACTGCTA
Source organism: Torreya grandis (assembly GCA_037957365.1). Lineage (NCBI taxonomy): Eukaryota > Viridiplantae > Streptophyta > Pinopsida > Cupressales > Taxaceae > Torreya > Torreya grandis. The sequence goes on along the minus strand of JARHVA010005199.1, from coordinate 548,317 downwards.
CCAAGATATTAGAAAAGAATCTCATAGGTGATTCTTTAGATTGGTACATCCAACTCAAATCTCATTCCATCACTACTTTGGAAGATTTAGTCAATTCTCTAGTCCAAGAGTTATAAACTAGTGATCTCCTTGAGAATACCTTGGCCCTTTTTATCAATTGTAATCAACTTGAGACCAAAACCACAAAATATTTCATTAAATGATGGAAGACCTTGTCTAATAAATGTGAACATAATATGGTAGATAATAACCTCTTTCATCTCTTTACCAATACTCTTTTCCCCAAGTTTCAATATTAGGTCCAAAATCTCTCTCCACATACTTTGGAAGAGGCTATTGATTAAATAAATTATCAAGATTTACTTATGCATCCATTTGAGCCATCCCAACCTTCTATGGGTACTCTCATGTTACTCAAGAATATGAGTCATCATACTACTAATGATGGTTTTACTGACTTTTATGATGACATTCATAGTATTCAAGTTGTTGTTCCCAACCAAACTTTAGAATAAGCTTACCCTCCTAACCACATCTCTAATCCTCATTTATCTTCAGACAAAAACATAAATGTTCATAAACCTTTGTACCTCATGGAATTAAAAAAATGTCTACCAAGGCCTCTCCAATGATAACTTGATCCCACTCATCCCATGAAATCTTGGTATTATCCTAATAATTTTTTTTGGTTTCATGTTATTTGGGGTCATTCTCATAAGACCTATAGGTAGCTTCATAATTTGGATATGGATTTCATTATTGGTCCCAATTTTAACCATGATTCTATCATTCATCAAAGCCAATAAAACTATGACATTACTTTTAAATCCCATGAAACATAAACTAAATCTCAAGATTTGAATCAATCTAATTCTCATTTGGACATCTATAAATATCCTCTTCCAAATCACCAAGATAACCAAGACAAGCCTACCTTATCTACAAACAATGTTGATAGTCTTCTTGACCCAACTTCTGAAGAGAATGTGATCAATATGACTAATATGCAAAGGGTGGTTGCTTTCATTGATCCTCCACCTATCCATACACCTCAATCATCTCACACATTTCATGTTATCCAAGATTCTTCTCTAACTCAGTCAAATGAGTTGGGGAAAGAAGAACTCATATCTTTTGATGATCTAATTACAACACCTCCTTTGGATAACACTTTTCATACCATTTTTACGATCACTCTAGATTCTTTAACCATCACTAATGATACTCAAAATTATATCAATATTTATTCTCAAACCAAACCTACGTCAACTACCCTATCTCCTCAAGATAATCAACAAACTTGTCCTCCAATTAAACCTCATGCCTCTCACCAACATAAATTCACATGTACTTAAGTTACTCCTTTTGAGGACCTCATTCAATAGTATACACCTCTTTCCAATAGTCCTCTTATGGGCTATGATGAGTAGGATCCTATTAAGGAGTGTACTTATCTCCCATCTCAAATCCCACTTCTTGAACTTATGTAGACCTCTTTATGTCATCGTAATAATATTATGAAAATTTTATTCAAAATGAATATCCCTCATCCTCCCTTAATAGGAAATGAATCCACCTTATCTAGATCAAAATATAACATACTCCAAAAATGTGAATATATGTCCATACATGTTGATGAAATAATGGAAACTTATCTTTACCTCAAATTTCCCATTACTTTTATGATCCTTGATGAGATTCTACTCCATGTGGATGATCTTCCTCTTTATTAATGTCCAAATTGGTGATATCCAAGTCAAGCATGCCTTGATTGATGAGGGTTCTAACACTTGTGTTGCCTCTCTTTATTTTATCAAAACCTTTGGATATTCCAAATGCAATCTTAAGTCTACATGTAGCACATGTTAAGTCTATGAACAAAGGAAAATTCCTCTTGTAGGTTATGTGTGGCTCCCCATTACCATCCCACCTATCACCATTCGCATGAAGGTGATGATCTTTGATTTTAATCTATCTTATAACATCTTTATTATTAGGCCATGGAATTATCACATAAGAGAAATTACCTCTTCCACTTGCCAATCTGTCAAATTTCCTTATAATGGAGCCATCTACAGGATTTAAGGTGACACCAAACCTTGGAATTTTAAACAATTCCAAGTCCATGGTGTATTAAATATTCCTAACCTTGAACCTTTTCCAATCATTCCATTTCATGAATCTCAGTGATTTAAATTTCCTATCAATTCCACCTGAGGTTATAATGGTCACCCTAAACTCATCAAGAATATACCCCATAACCTCCTAGATTTTAATGATGATGAGCATGATGAGATCAATTTTAATATTATAAATTTAGATCTTTCACCTCAACTCATATCACAGCTTCCCAATTCTTTGCAACCTCATTCCCATTAACCACCTTGTGATGACATCCCTGTTGTCTTAACTAAGACTTGACATTCTATTCATCACACCACATGGGATGATAAGTTCATCCCTACCTACACCATCAATCTTCATACACTTGATTATGATGATGGATATACCATAGATGATCCATTATTAGGAGGTCTTGTTTAGGCTTGAGATGTTATAATTATTCATTATCATTCCTCTTTGCTTCAGTCTTTTAATATATATTCTAGTATTCCATCTTATCTTTTCCTAATTTTATTAGTTTCCTCTTTATCACAAGGTAGATATAGTATTCACACCTCCATTTTATAAATAACCTCATAGGAGTATGCTTATGGATTGTGCTATGACTAGTCCCTATAAATTTTCTAGATACCACAACCCCTCTAGATTACTTATCCCTGAGATGCTTACGACTATCCTTCATCCTTATGTGGACCCCACCCCTCCTTCAATAGATCCTAGTTTGGATCCCATTCCCATTTCCTCTACAGATAAGTCTCTTCCCATTTTTGATCCTATTTATCCTTTATTAAATCCTTGTCCAATCTATCCACCAGCCCTACCTTCTCTTGGTGATGATTTTCTCCCTTTATCACAGTTGGATCCTTCACCCACCAAATGGGTAGATTAACCTTATTGTGACATTCATAAATTTTTTGATCACTAGACTAGAGACTATTCACTATACCAATCTTCCTCAGCTTCTATTTCCACTCTTTCTATGACTACACCTCCCAAGACTACTAATAGGCATATCTATTTCTTTCATGACATAAATAACCATTCATCCATGCATTATCATAAGTTACGGTAATATATCAACACATTACTTCCCACCACTCCTCGTCACTCATATAAGGTTATACCTCCCCTAAAAGTATTACCTAAGTATCTTCCTAAGTATGGAAAGGTATATTGTCTTTGGAACCAATGTGGTATACATCACACTAATCATTACTGCATCCTTTAGCAGCATCTCAAGGATCACCTCTTAACCATTCCTACACCTTCTACCCCTCCTTTTATAGGTTGATCTCAAAATAAGGCTCCCTCTTATTCCCTAGTGGCTCCACCTCCTATGGTTCCATCATCACCTATGGTCCCTTCTCCACCTATTATTCTTCCAACCATGAATTCTTCACCCATGGACCTTCCCTCACCCATGGATCCTTCTCCACCCATGAGTCCCTCACCAATGGAACCTTACCCACTGGTGACCACTTCATCTCCTATAAAAATCACTCCCATTAATTCTCATGAGCATCCCATACATGATATCCCTCATCAACATGATCCTTAAATAATTCATACCATTTTTATTGAAGAGATTTGATGTGAAGTATTTTCTCAACTTTCTTTAAAGATCAATGAAACTTTAGCTATAGTCTAAGTTCACAATCATAGAGACTTATCAAATGTTATGGATAATGTGTGTGGACAAATATATTAGTAATTATTAACACATGCATGGTGTTATTACATTTTCATTTGGATTGGATGTGTGATCCAAATTTACATTATCTATTCTTATATCTTTGACACTATGTCAAATTATTATCTATCTTACATGGTGAATTTGATTTTGCACTTTATATTGTTTATGATTATTCTTATGTTCTCTTATGGGTTATTTTTCATAATTACATAATTATTATTCTTGATTTTCTTCCTTATCAATTTCACTTGTTTTTTTTTCATGATTATTTTCTATCTTATCTCTATAAACATAGATAATTGTTATTGTGACTTGTTTATTATTGACCAATTTTGACTTTTAAGTCAAATTGGGGTACCTATAAGTAAATAATTGACTCTATAGGTATATATGAGGTATAATATGAGTGTCATCAGGTATATTATATGTTAATTAATGTTAATTGGTGTTATAGTAGCCTTGGTCGCTAGTTTTATTAGTCCTTTTAGTTATTGTGAGTCATTTTAGGGGTCAAAAAGGTGCATTTAATGAGTTGTATCAATTTCTTAGGAAATGTGAAGGTTAAAAAATATAATGTCATTCCCTATGTGTCCCTATAAGTCTTAGTTAACTAACATAAATTAAATATGATAGGTTATGTAAAATAAAGATAATTTTCTTGATGGAAAATAAGAGTTTGACACTTGTATGACCTCCTTAGGAAGTGTGACACATGGTAAATGGTTATGTAGTGACTATTAAGCTTCCAAATTCTCATTTACATGATTTTTTTTATTTATAAGTGTCATTTATAAGCTAAAACCATTCTACTCCCTTTTCACCTTTCTTGGCAAGTAGAAGTGACCTTTAGGTTTTTGCTTGGTATAGACAGCTCAAGATGTTTTATGGAAAATGATTTTGGTAGGTTGTTTTAAAATACAAGAAATTTGTTTCGATATAATTATTTTGAAATTTTTTATCTTGTGCTTCATGAACCATCCTCATGAAGTTGACCTTTCAAACCTACATGCTAATCTATGTACCCTATGGGTTTTGCATTAGTTTGAGTAATTCCATATGAACCATTTGTTTATATTGAATATAGATCATTTTAAATTCCTTATCCAATTATCCCCATACTTGGTTTTATTTTTTCAAGGTGTTGTGATGGGAAAATCATCTTAGATTTTTAGACTACTCTCATTTGGGATGGCAGACCAATTTTCCAAGGGGTTTTGATAAGTCTATTCTCATGTTCCAATGTAATTTTGATATAAATTAATTTTAGGTTCTTTTTCCAAGTAATCTCTATGAGAATGACTTCATATAATAACATACAATTAGTCTACCATACCGGTCAACTAGATGCTTGAAAAGAGTTCAATATTGAAAGTGAGGTTTTAAGATTTGTTTCAAAAAATTTATAGTGATAATATACTTTTAAATTACTGGTCAAGATATTAGGATTTTTCATGAGAGCATTCAATACACATATGATTCCAATTTTGCTCATTGTCTACCTATAATCCTCATTGTACCTTTAGGTGCCCTCACAAGGCAAGTTGTTGAAAATCAAGTTTGAATCCCTCAAAAGGTCCTTGATAGTGTAAAGTATATATTATCAAGAATGTATATAGGATTATAAATAATAAAAATATCCAAGGTAATGGGACTTACATGCAATTACACACCTAATACCTATATAGGAAAATGGTCACCTGCAGGTAACACTATAGGGGACTAAGGTAATTAAGTGTTATGGAATGTGTTAAAACCCTTATTGGAGTCATTATATGTTTAAGGGATCCTAACATATGTGTTTTAAGATATATATGGTTAAAAAAGGTTATAAATCACATTCTAAAACAATGATTTCAAATTCAAGCCCACGTCCCTAAAATAGTGAAAATAGAGGCCCATAAGCTTTTTATGAAAATCATATAACATAGTTACAAGAAATTTTATTGAAAATTATTATGATAATATTTAATTATATAGTAATTAAAATGACTTTGTAGGATTTAATGTGATATTAATAAAATAAGAGTGTTTTTAAGAAGCTCAAAGTTGCTTAGTAATACACTAAATTCATTCAATGACATCTACATGTTTTGAGCTTTGAATGAATCTTAATATATTAAAAAGAAAACAAGATACACTATCATGTTGGAATGATTCCAATAATAAAATAGTGTATGAATGAGAATAAATGTCACTATTATGAGGTTGATATATGATTTTCAAACTCCATGGGCACCTATAGGTGTCCCTCTATAGGGAAACACACACCTATAGATAGGGAGACCTAAAAACATGGAGATAACATGAGTTTTAGGTTTAGTTTTAAGATATTAAATATGGTTTTAGGGTATAATAATGATGTATGACCTCAAGGGAGTTCATGGGAAGAATTTTCACATCTTATCTCAAGTCTTAAGGGGCAGGGTAGCCTACAGGTAGAGTCAAAAAGAAAAAGTTTCTCAGTCATGAGGGAAGAACTCAGTCTTATGAGTTTAAGGTGTTTGTCAAGCCATTATGAGAAGTTGGAATTATGAAACAAGTTTTGAACACCTCATTTAGATCCATGATGACCTTTATAATCTTTTGTATGTGTGAAATAGGCCTATAATAGGGGTTTTCAAGCCATTTTACACCTACAACCAATAGAGGGTAGAGAGGGGTAAAGAACAAAGAAGTTGATTTTCTTGAGGTAGATATGACATGAGGATGGTTCAAAATGGATCTAACTATAATAAAATGACACTATATAAATCTATTATGGTTTTTAGACATTATGTATAAACCTTAAATAATCATAAACACCTACAAGTGTCCCTATTTTGTAAAACATAGTCAAGAGGAAAACTCAATCTTGTGAATCTAAGAATATGAGTGATCCATGAGGGTCTAGGGTGTTTAATTAAGGTGAGAGACAATATATAATGACCTTTAAAAGTTAAATATACCTTCCAAAATGGTATATAAAGTAAATAAGAGAGCTCCAACAAGCCATATAAAGTCAACCTTCTAAAACCCCTACACACTCTGCCCTCTAAGAGGTCTGTCTTAAAATTTAGATGAATTGAGGAATATTTTGACCCAATAAAGAGATGTTTTTTGGTTCATATTGTCATGTCCCCTTTTTAGTTGAAATGTGTAGAGTAGATGATTAGCCTATTATGCGACCCTCGTAGGCTGATGAGATGGATAGAGGGTCTTGATGGAGCTGGGCTTGGCTTTTGTTTGGGCTCTTTCGGACATGAATTAAAGGAGATATTAATATTTGATTGATTTAATCAAATATTAATTATTTGGTCCAATTTTAATTAATTATTAATTATTAATTATTAATTAATTATTAATTATTTATTATTGGGTCTAATTTTAGGATCCTCATTCTAATTTAAGAATTGGTCTAATTTTAAGACCCTAGTTCTAAATTAAGGAAGCCCCAGTCTAATTTAAGGGAATCTAATTTTAGCAAGCACACCTTTGGAGGTGTATAAGAATCTCTCATGAGAGAGAGTTTGTATTAATGATTATTTGATATTGATTCTTGTTAAGAAATTCTTCTGTGAAGACTAAGCCAAGGGTTCCAGTATTCCATCTGCAATGGAGAACGTCAACTCTTCATTGTGTGCGATTCAGAGGTTGTGAAAGATCAGCCGATCTATTGCTAAATTGAGAGATAACTTCACCCAGAAGTTATCATAGTATTACAGGTATTTGAGAGATAACTTCACTTAGAAGCTATCACAAGGGTTTACATGTATTTTCATTATTTTTGGGTTTTGATTCAAGAATTATCTAGATATAGATCTTTTGTATTAGCCCATAATTCTACAGATCAGGATCAAGCATACAGGTTGTGTTATATCAACGGCTGTACGAATTTCATACAGATCCGTGAAAATTCATACGCATCAATAGAAAGTATAGGTACTGACATCAGTGAACAGATACTTACAGAGACCAACATCGGTCGACATACAACCGACATCGGCGAGATAACGACTACAGATTGACCGACGACGGCAGCATAACCGACGTCAGTGACTGTGTTTTTTACACAGTAGGCCGAGACGAACTAGATTCAGAATTCTTTCCCAGTTTGCAGAATATTCAGGCTATTCAGGCCGTACTTTTGATATTTTTTATATACTTGACAGAGGATCTCTATTGTAAGCTTATGAGAAAATAAATAAGAGTTTATACTATGTTTCATTTATCTAATTGAAGATATTTTGCAAAAATTTAGATAAGTAATTCAGAGCTTTGTTTTTGATATTCGAAGGGATATTACAGTGGTATCAGAGCTTTTGTGCAGATAAGACAGCCCCTAAGTAAGGGATATTACAGTGGTATCAGAGCTAAATCCTACCATCCTGAGGGTTTGATAGATCTTATGCAGCCACAAGGGTTGGGACCACATGGGTATTTCACGCACAATAAAGCTTTACTTGAAGGTACTCAAGTTCTAGAACAACCATCGGAAGACATGGGTGATGATATTGGTAGGGCCCGTATTGCTCACCATCTGAGAGATCAAGATGATCTAGAGGTTTTGCTTGCTCTTAGAGAACTACAAGAAGGACAAAGGTAGAATAACCAGGTATTACAGCAATTGGCAGCAGCACTGCCAAGATTGGGTTCTTCGAGGAGACATTCCCCACACCGTGAAGATGTCAGGAGTGATGTAAGATCATAGAGAGGCCATGGGACTGTTTCTTGTACAGCGAATAGGCCTACTAGGCCTATCTTTGTGAGACAGGAAGCAGAGGAGGTGATAGTAGGTGAAGAGCATGAGGAGGAATTTATAGACACATTTAGGGCAGCAACTGACGAGTGGGAGTCATTACCACCTGTGGTCAGGGAGATGATTACTTTTGACCGATTCCTCACACAAAGGAAAGAACATTATCGAGGTCGACAGAATGGGAGACCAAGGCCCTATAACAATGATTTGAAGCAGGCTATGAGCAGGCTCACACTAGCGACGTTTGATGGTAGTGGTAAGGTGACAGCACATGCCTAGATTAGTAAGTTGGACACCTTTCTCACATTGTGTCCGATGGCCGAGGAAGATGTTATCAGATATGCAACACTACATCTTGAGGGAGTAGCTCACGATTGGTGGCACCACGGGATGGTGACACTCCATCATGATCAGATCACCTCTTATCAGGAGTTCGTGGACAGGCTAGTAGAGCGTTTTGACAGGAGGGATCTAGAGTCCTATTTTTGAGAGTTGGCACAATTGCGTCAAAGCGACAGTCTAGAGTCTTACATTGGTGACTTCCAAAAGTTATCAGTTATGGTTCCTGACATTTCAGAGAGGCGACTAGTAGTACTCTTCATGGAGGGATTGACAGAACCATTGAGAGGTTGGATCAAAGGCTTTGATCCCCCTTCATTACAGGAAGCTATGAAGAAGGCGCGCAGTATGGAGATGGTAGCCCCATCAAGTAGATCTAACTCCAGAGGTACTTCTTCATCTAGAGACCATAAGCACTCCAACAGGGATACAGAGAGACCGGATTTTAACATAGATAAATCCGGGGTTAAAAATGATTCAAAAGCCAATCCAGTAGCACCACCTTTGGATCGTGAGGCACTTAATGAACTACGTAGGAAGAAGCTTTTTTCTACTGCAAAGGTCCATATGATATCCATCACGATTGCCCTTTGAGGCCTAAGGGCAAAGCAAATCGTGTGATGTGGGCATATTATGAGGATGCGGAATCAAAAGATTTTGAATAGCAGGATAGTACTGAGGATGCAGAGGCTTCAGAGCCTAAGGCAGATGCAGATTTAGAGCTTCATATACAGGAGGCACGCCTATCCAGCATTCAGTCGGATGAGTCATTCAGACTCCATGGAGTTTTGGCAGGGCAAAAGGTTACCACCCTTCTTGATACATGAACTACACATAATTTCATAGATGCTAGATTGGTGGAGGAATGTGGACTCACTACCGAAGATTTTGAGGGAATTAGAGTTAAGGTAGCCGATGGTCACACTCTTAGGTGTGAGCGCATGATTAGAGATCTCCCATTGCGCTTGAACAACTATGAGTTCAAGGATAATTATTTTGTAGTGAACATGGGGGACATAGAATTAGTCTTGGGTATGAAGTGGCTTCATTCATTTGAGGAAGTTACTCTTCATCTCAAAGATATGGAGGTTTGTTTTCAGGTTGATGGGAAAACACATATTCTTAAGGCAATGTGGGGCAGCAGCTTCAAGCATATGTTTTTTCATCGGATGGAGATGCCTATACTACATGACATGATAGAGTGTGATGATGAGTGCACATTAGCACCAACACAGGAGAGATATGAGGACGAGCTTTGTCTTGAGGTGAGTTCAGTTCAAGAGTTAGCACATGTGGTAGAGGCTCAGCTTTCTTTTACAGGTGGGTCACATGTTGATGACGATATGCGTACAGGAGACAGAGGTGATGTGATGCCATTAGATGAGAGTGGTGATGGACAGGGCCTGGATTTTGTGTTGGTTGACAGCACTGTAGATCGAGACTTCATTTGGGATCCGGGTATTCAGCGATTGCTTGAGGGCAAGCAATTTTAGGAGGGGCAGATTGTCATGTCCCCTTTTTAGTTGACATGTGTAGAGTAGATGATTAGCCTATTATGCGACCCTCGTAGGCTGATGAGATGGATAGAGGGTCTTGATGGAGCTGGGCTTGGCTTTCGTTTGGGCTCTTTCGGACATGAATTAAAGGAGATATTAATATTTGATTGATTTAATCAAATATTAATTATTTGGTCCAATTTTAATTAATTATTAATTATTAATTAATTATTAATTATTAATTATTAATTATTAATTATTAATTAATTATTAATTATTTATTATTGGGTCTAATTTTAGGATCCTCATTCTAATTTAAGAATTGGTCTAATTTTAAGACCCTAGTTCTAAATTAAGGAAGCCCCAGTCTAATTTAAGGGAATCTAATTTTAGCAAGCACACCTTTGGAGGTGTATAAGAATCTCTCATGAGAGAGAGTTTGTATTCATGATTATTTGATATTGATTCTTGTTAAGAAATTCTTCTGTGAAGACTGAGCCAAGGGTTCCAGTATTCCATCTGCAGTGGAGAATGTCAACTCTTCATTGTGTGCGATTCAGAGGTTGTGAAAGATCAGCCGATCTATTGCCAAATTGAGAGATAACTTCACCCAGAAGTTATCATAGTATTACAGGTATTTGAGAGATAACTTCACTCAGAAGCTATCACAAGGGTTTACAAGTATTTTCATTATTTTTGGGTTTTGATTCAAGAATTATCCATATATAGATCTTTTGTATTAGCCCATAATTCTACAGATCAGGATCAAGCATACAGGTTGTGTTATATCAGCAGCCATACGAATTCTGTACAGATCTATGAAAATTCGTACGCATCAACAGAAAGTACAGGTACTGACATCGGCGAATAGATACTTATAGAGACTGACATCGGTCGACATACAACCGACATCGGTGAGATAACGACTACAGATCGACTGACGATGGCAGTATAACTGACGTCAGCGACTGTGTTTTTTACACAGCAGGCCGAGACGAACTAGATTCAAAATTCTTTCCCAGTTTGTAGAATATTCAGGCTATTCAGGCTGTACTTTTGATATTTTTTGTATACTTGATAGAGGATCTCTATTGTAAGCTTATGAGCAAATAAATAAGAGTTTATACTGTGTTTCATTTATCTAATTGAAGATATTTTGCAAAAATTTAGATAAGCAATTCAGAGCTTTGTTTTTGATATTCGAAGGGATATTACAGTGGTATCAGAGCTTTTGTGCAAATAAGAGAGCCCCTAAGTAAGGGATATTACACATATCACATATATGAAATATATAAGCCTATAAAAATATGTATTTTTTTTGACAAACAAGGAAAGTGCCCCTTGTTTTGTCTCAGATAGTGAGCACTTCCTTAGATGCATAAGTCTGATGTCTTGGATAAAAGAAATTAAATTATGGAATAGGAGTGTTAAGAGACTCTTAAAAAAGATTTGAAAGGTTGGAATACATCTTAAAAAAATGTGTAAAAAACTTCACATAAGAATGGAATAAAGAAAGAAGATATAAACATAAAGGGTTGTAGTCAGACATAACACACATAATTAAGGCCTAAAAGCCAAATAGTAGATCACTTCTACTTATAGCTCTTATCAAGCCTTATAAATAATTTGGATATGTTTTTATGATTAATTTAGATATTTTAAATATTTTATAATGTATGGGAATCCATATAAACTCATCTTTAGCTTCAAAGACAAGGCATACCTACTAGGCATGACTATGCCTAAGGGTCCAAAAGGAGAGTCATGGTCACTTCACCTTGAGCTGAGCTTTATATTTCTTTAAAAAAATTTATGGGATGGATAAGGATTTTTTTAACATTTTTAAAGTAATATAGGTTGTAAAGAAACCATTTTTGGACCTTGAAGCAACTCAAACATGCAGGAAACAAGAAAACAAACTTGATAGGCCAAGTTTAAATGCTTACATATTTTTGGAGGCTTTTCATGAAGGAAAAATGATTTTAGGGATTTTTATGAAGGTATTTAACTATGAAATTGTGGAATTTTTTGGTAGGTTGGATGACATATCTTTATGAAAGAACCTTAAGAGTGAAAACAAGTTAAAACCCTTACAAAACCTTACCTGTGACCAGTTTGAGAAAATGGAGTTGAATAAATATTATAATGAGATATTTTTACAAGGATGGTGATTGTAAATTGAAAATTAATAATTAAATTTTCTCCTCATACTTTTTATTTGTACTGATGTTTATGGATGGGCTCAAAAATAGGCTAATTTTGACCATTTTGTGCATTGTGAAGGCTAAGAGAAGAATTTGAATTTGAAATAAAGTTTTTATTGAATTTTAATAATTTTTTATATAACTCATTATGTTAATTTATTTCTTACAAGAAACTTTTAAGTGTTAAAACTAGATGTTTCAACTCAACTAGTCAAAACTGGCCTAATAGACAAGCTAGTGAGAAGGATGGAAAGATTCACTTGAGCTGATTTTAAAGCATGAATAATGATATAATTCCATGTATGGTATTTAAAATTTTTATCCACTAACTTCAATGGATTTTAATTATTAAATTATTCCTTTTTTGGAGCCAAGTGTGCAGGATGCATGAAAAGAGAGTTTTCTAGATAATGGATGATGATTGCTCACTTCTAGATGTTTTCATAGGATTAGGACTAAAAAAAATGCATGGAGAGGAATTAAATTTTTACTTAAACTTCATTCCAATCATTATACTTGGTAAAAATGAGTTATTAATCATTCAAACAAGGTCAATCATAACAATAGTTTTTCTAAGCTAGAATGAGGAGTTTTATGCCACTTTGTAAGAATTTTATGACTTGGATTGACATTTATAATTATTATAGTTACATGGTTAATCAAATACCATATTAAAATGAAAAATTAACTTATTTTATTAGCTTTAAAATTTTCCTTGTGACCCTTGAAATTCTCTCTTCTCCTCTCTCTCTTAAGTTCTATAAGAACTAGCCATTTTGGCATTATATTGGATGCTCCACCTAAGTATGGTGAAGCCATACTCAAATTTATATTTTTTTTAATAATAATACTAATTTTTACCTCCTAAATGACTATTATTAGTTTTTTCATTTGGAATGTTTGATCTTACATAAGTGAAGACTATGGATTCCTTGGCATATTATTTCATTCTATCATCTATTTACAATTAAAAAGTTTCTTATTATAGGGCATGTGAAGTTTTCTAGGAAATGTGTAAGATTTATTGAGTTATTATATTAATTATGTCCCTCATAGGCTTATTTTCTATTCTTCCTAGATTTTCACATTCATTTATAACCTCATAATGTAATATTGATGTGAGAAGATGAAGATTAGAGAAGTGTATGTTCAGTTTGTCCTTTGATTTCAAGTGTAATATGCATATGGTTTGAATTAATAAATATATTTGGTGTATCACCTCCCTTAGGATATATATATTTTTATTTATCTCTCTCCATTTTCATCCCCCAAGTTTAGTATTAGTTTTAATCCAAAGTGGTACATCAAGGGATATAGCCCTATCTAGAGATTCACCTCATTCCTTAGGCTATCCACAAGCCTAAAGGTGATTCCATTTTTCCACTTGGATGAGGAGATATTTTAAAACTCCTAAAAGGGTGAAAATATAAGTGATAATATTTTTTGGCATGCCTAGTGGGATTTTTGGTCCAAGAGGTTGGAAGATTTTTGGTGTTGTCTTTCAACAATCAACCTTTGGAGGCATCTATTCAAGCATAAATGGTGACTCCAAAGATATATCAACTAGTAAATTATCCTAGGTTATCCTTTGAATATTTTTATAAATGTATTTATTTATTTTCTTACTTTCACTTAAGTTTCATGGCTGAATTTTGTGTTGATTTTTTCTCTATACAAGTTGGTGAGACATTCCAAGCTTGTGCCATTCCCTATCAATATAAACAAGTCCTTGGTCAATCTTATCATGATCCTTAATAACCTAAATATTAATTTCATAAACTCCAATATGATCCTTTTTATCCCATTCATTAAGTATATATTTCCTATAATCAACCTTCTCCATGTCTTGCTTCTAGTCAACCTAGCCACTCCTCAAGCCAACCCATTTCCACCTTCAAGAAGAAACTCTTGGGATATGAAAGGTATATTATATATCTTGATAATAAAAGAGGATGAAATCTATATATTCTTATTCATATTATTTATAGGGTGAGAGAAGCATTAGAGTTGATCAAAAGATAGTGGATACCTATTGAGAGAGATAATTGGCAAAGGCTCACAAGTGAGATGCTTGATGTGAGTGGTTTAGTTTATTCCTTAGAGGATAGGCTAGGATTTCATGAAAGGAAACATCACCATACCTATCAAACTTCATATTCACTTCCACAAGTTTATTACTAGCCATACATGGCCCCTACCCATGAGCTAAATCAAGCTTATCGAAGTCATCCTTTTCCCAATCATTCAAAAGAGAGAATTGAAAAGAGAAACCATGTGTTTGAAGCTAATCTTGATAGGCATATTGAATTATAAAATATGAATATGTATTAGTCCATGTTGGTAGCAAAGGAAATGGATTTCAAGCCATCACTTCCCTCTTAAAATTCATCCCCACCATCTCAAAAGGAGACCTCTAGTCCCAATATCTTAAGCTGGAGTAAGATAGTAGAATCATGGGGAAAGAAAGAGGAGAAAAGTCTTGATAAAGAGTGTGAAGTTGAGAAGGAGCTTGATTATATACCAACCCATCCCACCCTTTCTCAACAAAAGACTATAATACTAACATAATAAGATGGAGTAAGATAGTAGAATCATGGGGAAAGAAAGAGGATGGAAGTTTGGTTGATAAGGAGTGTGAATTGGTGAATGAAGTTGATCCTTTGTAAGTTCCTCCTACCTTTTCTCAAGAAACTTATTATGTTCCATGTCATACCTAATGTATTACTTATGATCATGATGATTCCTATGAACTTCAAGAGAAAATTTTACAAGAAAACCCAGCCCAACAAATTGAGGAGTTAGAGTCAAAGATGAGGTTACTAAAACAAGGTGTGATGGAAGGCTTAAACCCAAAAGAAGATCGTATGTATAAACACACCCCATCCACCATTAATAAAGAGAGTAATTAATATAAATCAAATTTTAATGAATTGGTTATAAAATGGAGGGAAGAAAATACTTTTTTTTAATCCTAATGTCTACCTCCCCTTCCTCAAGATCTCCCAAAAGAATTCCCAACTTTGCATTCTCAAATTGATTTTGATCCCTATGTTCCACCTCCACCAACTAGTTAATTTTATCCTCATCCCATCACCATTTACCTTGATGGAACTATGGTGTGGGAAACTCAATAAGAGAAATTGGTTGAGTAAAATTCATAACTCTTACTTGAATAAAGTTTAACTCCTTAGCAGCCTTATTGAAATAGGTTACCAAATTTTAAGATGCCTAGTCTTGGCATCACTAAAAATGAGATTGAAGATGTTATATCCCTTGAAAAACAATATAATATTATGATAGTTGAGGTACAATTTTAAAACCATAAAAATTTCCTAAGTGATGAAGAAGCAGATAGCTCTTGTGTTAGATATCCTTGCTTGGTTGATGATGAAGAATATGCTCCTTGTGTTAAAGAAGAAATATTGTAAGAGGTCCTATTAGAATCCAAAAAATAAGATAAAAAAGATTATATTATTGTTCCCATTCATGATTCTGATCAAAGTGAAGATGATGTTTTGTGGTAGATATTTAAAGACATTTTAAAAGAGTTTGAATCTCTCAAGGGGTCTATAACTCCTTTAAGGCTGGTTACAAGTGATGGTAAGAAAGATGACATTATTCAAGATGTCATAGATGAGAAGATGATATTTTATAACAAGTCATAATTGAGAAAGAGAAAAGTCCACATCATCCTTTGGAGGTCAAGACAAACCTTTATTGGCTTTAATCTTTCAAAGAACAAGAGATCATTCCATTTGAGATCATGCCTACACAGAAGATGAAAGTTGATCATGAGAAAGAGAGTGGGTAAAAACATGAAGTATGAAAATAAAGTCAAGAGGAATATGTATATATTATAGACCTATTTGAAGATGATGTACTTGAGAACAAGTCAAGATAAGTTCTAAGGAATAGGTCTGGTCTATCAAGTGTTCAATCTAAAGAGAAACATGCTTGGCACCCTTATCCATATCATACGAAAGGAGATTAAAGAAAATTCACCTTTGATCCTAGAAAGGGAGGTATGATTGGTTTTTATTTGTATATAATAGTTTTTTTTAGATTCCCCTAAGTTCCTTGAGCACATGTGTGTGTGTGTGTGTGTGTGTGTGTGTGTGTGTGTGTGTGTGTGTGTGTGTGTGTGTGTGTGTGTGTGTGTGTGTGTGTGTGTGTGTCTTGTTAGTTAGTTTACTTTGTTTTGTGTGTGTCCTTGGCTTTGTCTTTTTGAGGTAGTCATTAGTTGTCTTATCTTCATCAAGATTATGGTAAATGTTAAATGGATTATTTAGTTGTCTAAAGCTTTATATGACTCCTAATTCCAATAGACTAACAAGGCTACTAGTCTAGATAGTATAGCAGACATACTACCCCTATGAGTCACTAATTTTTTGACCAAATTTGACTTCTAAGTCAAATTTTGGAACTTATAGGTAAAATATTTACTTTATAGGTATATAAGATGTGTAATATGAGTTTCATGGGGTATATTATATGTTAATGATGTTAATTGGTGTTATACTAGCTTTTGTCATTAGTTTTCTTAGTTTTTTTAGTCATTTTGAGTCATTTTAAAGGTAAAAAAGGTGAATTTAATGAGTTATATAGGTTAATTAGGAAATATTAAGGTTAAAAAATATTATTTCATGTACCATATGTCCCTATAATTCTTAATTAATTGACATAATTAAAAGATGATATGTTATGCAGAAGAAAGATAATTTTTTTTATGGAAAAGAAGAGTTTGGCACTTGTATGGAATCTTTGGGAAGTGTTACACATAAGAAATGGTAAATAAGTTCATATTACTATTAATCTTCCCCATGCTCATTTAAATTATTTCTTTTGCTTTTTAAGTGTCATTTCTAAGCTAAAACCATTCTACTCCCTTTTCACCCTTCTTGGCAAGCATAAGTGACCTTCCAATTTTTGCTTGGTATAGAGAGCTCATGATTGTTTTAAACTATGATACCTTAATTTCCATATTATTATTTTGAAAATTTGTGGCCTTTTCCTCATTAACCATCCTCATAAAGTTAACCTTTCAAGACTTCCTGCTAATTTGTGTACCCTATGTGTTTTGACTTGGTTTGAGAAATTATGTATGAACCAATTACTAATATTTCTTCTAGATGATTTTTAATTCCTTTTCCAATCATACCCATACTTGGTTTCATGTTCCAAGGTGTTGTGATTGGAAAATTATCTCAAATTTGTAGACTACTCTCAATTGGGATGATAGACCAATTTTACACCATTTTTAGATCCTCATGCTTTGTCAGTGTTTCCAATGGGATTTTATTATTATCATGTTCCAATGTGATTTTTATCTCATTTAATTTTAGGTTTTTTATCCAAGTAATCTCCATGATAAGTTAGTCATAGACTACCATACAACTAGTCTACCATATGACTGTCATACCAATCAGGTAGATGCTTGAAAAGAGTTCAATATTGAAAGTGAGGTTTTAATAATTGTTTCAAAATTTTTAAAATGATAATATCATTTTGAATAACTTTTAAATATCTTGGGATTTTTCATGAGAACATTTAATACACATATGATTCTAATTTTTCTCATTGTTTGCATGCAATCCTCATTGCACCTTTAGGTGCCCTCACAAGGCAAGTTATTGAAAATAAAGTTTGAAGCCATAAATAGGCAATTTATAGTGTAAATTATCTATTATAAATCATTGATATATGACTAAAACTCATAAAAATATCTAATGTAATGATCCTTGCCTCCAATTCCACACTTGTTGCCTATATAGGAAAATGGTCACCTACAAGTAACACTATAGGGGACTGAGGTACTAAATAAAGTGTTAGGGAATGTGTTAAAACCATTATTAGAGTCCTTATATGTTGAATGGATATTAAAATATGTGTTTGAAGTGATATATGGTTAAAAAAGGTTGTAAATCAAATTCTAAAACAATGACTACAAATTTATGCCCCAAGTCCCTAAAAGAGTGAAAATAGAAGCCCATGAGCATTTTGTGAAAAGCATACAACATAGTTACAAGAAATTTTATTACATCTTATTATGATAATATTGTATTATATAGATATTATAAGGAATTTTAAAGGTTTAAGGAGACTTAGAATCTATAAATTTTGTTTTTAATAAACTCAAAGTTGCTTAGAAGTATACTAAATTCATTCAGTGACATCTACAGGTTTTGAGCTTTGAATGACTCTTAATATCTTAAAAATAAAATAAGATACAGTCTCACATTTTAATGTTTCCATTGATTAAATAGTGTATTAATGATCATAAATTTCACCATTATGGGGTTGATACATGGTTTTAAAACTCCATGAGCACCTATAGGTGTCCCTCTATATGGAAATACACACCTATAAATAGGGAGCTAACATGAGTTTTAGGTTTGGTTTTAAGACACTCAAGATAGTTTTAGGGTATAATAATGATGTATGACCTGAAGGGGGTTCATTGGAATACTTTTAACATCTTATCTCAATTCTTAAGGAGTAGGGTAGCCTATAGGCAAAGTAAAAAAGAAAAAGTTTCTCAGTCATGAGAGAACTTAGTCTTATGAGTTCAAGGTGCTTATAAAGCCATTAGGAGAAGTTGGAATGATGAAAAAAGTTGTGAAAACCTCCATAATATCCATGATGAACTTTATAAGCTTTTGTATGTGTGAAATAGGCCTATAATAGGGTTTTCCAAGCCATTTTACACCTACAACCAATGAGGGTAGAGAGGGGTAGAGAGCAAAGATGTTGATTTTATTGAGGTAGATATGACATGAGGATGGTTGAAAATGAATATAAAAGGAATAAAAGGATAATATAAGACTATATGAATGTTTTTAGATATTATGTATAAACCTTAAACAAGCATAAACACCTACAAGTGCCCCTATTTTGCAAAACACAGTCAAGAGGAAAACTTAGTCTTATGAATCCAAGAATATGAGTGATCCAGGAGGGTCTAAGGTGTTGAATGAATGTGAAATAAAATATATAATGACCTTTAAAAGTTAAATATACCTACCATAGTGGTATATAAAGTAAATAAGAGAGATCCAACAAGGCATACATAGTCAACCTTCTAAAACCCTTGTATAGTCTACCCTCCAAGAGGTTTGTATTGAAATTTGGATGAATGAAGGGGTATTTTAACCCAATGAAGAATTTTTTTTGGTTAATATCACCTATATTAACTATATAATCCTCTCAAATATATTTTTTTTTTGAAAAAATAGAGTAAGTTCCCCCTATTTTGTCTCAGACAAGGGGGTACTTCCCTAGATGCATAAGTCTAAAGTCATGGACAAAAGAGATGAAATGATGGATTGGGAGTGTTAATAAAATCTTAAAAAATATTTTCAAGGTTGGAATACATATTTAAATTTTTTTAAAACACTTCATAGGAGGATGTAATCAATCAATAAGATCTAAACACCACGAGTTGCAGTCAGACATAGTAGGCAAAATTAAGACCTAGAAGCCAAATAATAGATAACTTCTACTTATATCTCTTAGTAAGCCTTATAACTCATTTGGATATGTTCTTAATATTAGTTTAGATATTTTAAATATTTTATAATATATTGGAACCCATAAAAACTCATCTTGAGCTTCAAGGACAAGGCATACCTACTAGGCATGGCTAGGACTAAGGGTCCAAAAGGAGAGCCATGGTCACTTCACCTTGAGCTAAGATTTCTATCTTATTGAAACATGTTTATGGTATGGATAAGGATGTTTTTAATATTTTTGAAGTTAGAGAGGTTGTAAATAAACCATATTTGGGACCTTGAAGCAACTCAAACATGTAGGAAATAAGAAAATAAACTTAATAGGCTAAGTTCAAATGCTCGCATCTTTTTAGAGGGTTTACATGGAGGCCAGAGGAGTTTAGGGATGTTTATGAATGTATTGAACTAATTTTTTTTGAATTTATTGGTAGTTTGGATGTCAAATATTTATGAACAAACCTTAAAAGTGAAAAGGGAGAGAGATATCTAAAAATAAACTATCCTAAGGGAGGTGATACACTAAATAGATTGATGACTTCCAACCATATGTATATTACACTTAAAATCAAATGACAAACTAAACATAAATATATTGATACCTTTCTCCCTTTATTAATTCCTTCTTTACCATGTGATCAATTAGAAAATAATTAATTTCATTAAAATCTCCTTTTATCGGTCTACTTTGGATCTCTTCTTATTCCCCTTTCTTCCCTTTTGAAAACTAAGCATACACATGGTTGAGAATTGAGATAACATGTTGTTTCATAGTTAATCCTAAGTGTTCTAGTCCATCTTGTCTTTGGATACCTAGCTTCCTTTATCCAAATCCTAAATCTCATTTGTGTGTACCAATATATCTCTCATGATTGGTCATTCCAAGTATATATGGAGGAGGAATATTAAAAGCCATAAAACTGTAAAACTCAAATCATTTAACAAAATACAATGATCTAAAAGGCAAAATTTAAAATATTTCAAAGTTAAATCACACTAAAATATGTGATTTTAAGCACATATCCTTTTTTAATCAAATTTTAAACTCCATAGTTGGTCTCATGATAGATCTGAGGTTCATTGGGTTTTAGTAGGCTAGTAGATTAGAAAATGAGAATATATTTTTAGTGCTACCTAATTTCCAATGCAAGTACCCAATATTTGTAGTAGACCGATGGCTTTGTAAGGGGTCCTGATGGATGGCGAACATGTTGTGGGAAGGTAGGTCCATTTTAATTTTCTTATTCAAAACTACCTACATAATTTGATATTCATAGCACACTTATTTTCATAAATAGATTTGTGTCTATATCAAATTAATTCTTTTTCACCCTATTTAAAGTTATTATTCACAATTATTTACCCTTCAAATATTTACCATCAGATTCCTTGTTTTGATCATATCTTTGTTTTTACTAACTCATTTTTTTAATCATAAAAAGTTATATAATCATAACATCTTATAGAATATTTTATACTATTATATGCATATATTTCAAAAAAAAAAACTCCTTTTTCACTAATCTCTATAGGTTCACCTAATGTTCCTCACATTGGATGCCTTCACATCTCTCACATATCCTTCTTTATCTACAACAATAAGGTAAGTAAAGGTATATGTTTTTCAATTATGTCCTTTCATTTATATTATTTGATTCTTACTACACTTTATTTATCATCAACATTATGTGTCATAATGTTTTATTCCCAAAGCACCATTCTGCGTTACACTTATGTGACACATGATAATATTTGAGTGGGACATATGTATACACATAATATTTTCAAACTTTATTAATTATTAACACCCTTTATCTTATAGGAACCCATTTAGTCTTAATATCTCTGAGTATACTCCCTAAGGGGTGCATCAAGAAAGGGGTGGGTAGACCATTGGTGCTTTGTAGGATTATTATCCCTTTTTCCACTTTTTATATATACACTTGTATCTTAAAAACCATTCCCCTAAGCTTGTTATTATATTTTTCACACTCCTCTAGTCATTCTCCACCTTCATTAACCATTTTTATAACCTAAAACCTATTTTTATATTTTACATGACTAGGTCAATTGGGTCAACCTTGTACTCTTAGTGTTAAAACTTATTTAAGGTCTAGGTCAGCTCTTGGCCAACCTATCTCATGACCTAGTGAGTTTTTGTGAATAATAATACTAAGTCGACTGGGTTGACCCTATTGGCTAAAAATTTCATAAGTGTTTAGGGTTAAATCCACCTATATAAACACAATCAATTTTCCTTTATTTATAAAAGAGAATAATAAGTAAGAGCTATTGCATTTATACTTATCCATCATTTTACTTAAGGCGCAAGCTTAGGATTTCATACTTTATTTAGAGATACGGATATTATCTTATGCATAACTCTTTTGGATGCATTGATAGGTTGTGTAGCCTAGATATTATTTATCCTTGTCATCCTTACATACCACAACAAAATCTTACAAAACATCTTGGCCAAGGGAGGGATAGAGACTCTGTATATTCATCTTCAAAGGTAAGTATTCCTAATTATGCTCTTCCTTTATAAGATTAGATAGCTATGCATTTTTACTTCTCTTCCATACATTAGGATTTTGTATACATTGACGTGAGTATATGTCTTATATGCATGTTTAATTTTGTTGTTTATTACCCCCACTTTGTGCCACAAAATTTGGTAAGTAATATATTATATTTTTGCTTTACTTTTTATTAGTATAGTGAATATGAAAACACATGACTTAGTTAGGGTTATTCCATGATTTTATTGATTAGTGGTTTTGGAACCCTTCATAGTTATATTTTTATGGTAATATATCACTTAATTAGGTCTAGTAGATCCACATTGGTCATGTTCCTAATTATCTAATGCATCCCCAATCTAAAGTGTAATTAGGATTTATCTTCTCTGAGCTAGGATTGGTTTGTTGATCTGATACATTTCTGATATCATACACATTATATATTAGGAATAACCACTTAATTATATTAATCTACCAATTTCTTTTGGGCCAAATTCATTAAGATGTGCATATTGTTGAGGCCAATACCAACTAGGTGACATTTAAATCTGTATAATAATTGTTACAATTGAAGTTGGGTATAATGGATAAATCAAATCATTACATCACTTTGTTACATGAAATAGATAAAATAAAGATTAAAAATGATGGTAATGATGAGAATATAAAATCAAAACCTTTAATAATAGCTAAAAAAGTAGAACACGAACAATCACATGTAATTTAGTAAAATACATTGTGTTTACAAAACCTTCAAAAAAGTGGAAAGGTGAAGGAATAACCAAGTGATATAGACCCATTTGATGAATATGATTAATTTTAAACATTCATTAAAAATATTTAAAAATATATATATTAAAAAACCCAAAATTGGGACCTAATCATGACATGTTTGATTATTATACATTGTTAATTTATGTTATTTATCACATGGTTGGTGGATTACATATCATTTTTCATACGCACATTAATTTAATAGTATATAAAACTGATATGTATGGCATACATGTTACATATGATACATGGATTCACATATGTAGGATATATATGTTACACATGATACATATATTGATACATGTAATCTATATAAAAGGGCCATGCTAATGATAGGGTCATCTTATTCCATAGATTAGATTGTTAATGGTTATATATTTTTATGATATTTATAGTTATCATATTGAGTTACATTGATTTCCTACGCATATATTTATCTCATTTATATTATTCTATTATTTTACATTTCATGGATATGGTACTTTGATATGTTACAAATTGACATAAATTGATAGTGTAGACTAGTTTGACTTATTATATGCTTCATTGTTGTTGTTTGTTCTCATTTTGGATAATCATTGCTTTCCTATTATATATGACCCCATCCTTATGTGAATTTTATTTTAATTTGTGTGTAGCCCTTATCCTTGTGTGAAATTAAGTGTTATTACATGAGATTTTATTGTGTGTGCCATATTCATGACACTGTGTGCTTATGAGTGGATAAATATAGGATTTTATGTTGATTTTGTTGAGTTTTTAGTGTCGTGATTCATATCATGCACCTCCCAATTTTGGTGTAGTTCCATGATTCACATCGTGCACCTTCCTATATAGTTTATTATTTGATACTTATATCATTAATGGTTATGTTTTATTATTTTTGGGAAACTAGTGTTTAGTTCCTAAATAATAAAGGGTTTGGAGTAAGGGAAAAATATAATCTAATTTTGTAAAATATAGATTTTTATAAAAATAATTACATAGGATAGAGAAGTAACTTATCTATAAAATTAGACTAAGATGACTATTTTAAAGCCCAAAAACTATTACACAAGACTGGAAAAATGTTAGGAATATAGATCTATCTTTCATTTGGTTAAAGGATAGGAACACTAAAAATAGGACACTTTGAGGTATAGTGATATATTATAGGTCTTACAACTATTGTTTAAATTGGTCACAAAGATATAAGTTTTTTTAGTTTTGTCCATTGTCCTTGTGTGAGCCTGTATGTGAAATTTTGAATCTTGAATGTTGATAGAGCTACCTATAGAGTTGTTTTAATCTTCAAATCCATGAGTCCATCTATATCTATATATATATATATTGAATGTTGATAGAGCTCCCTATAGAGTTGTTTTAATCTTCAAAACCCTGAGTCCATCTACAAATATATATATATATATATATATATATATATATATATATACATATATATATATCAAAAGAAAAAGGGGAAAAATTTGGGTTAGGTTAAGTATGATCGCATGATCTAGAACCCATATTGTCTTGATCACTACCTATATTAATACTCAAGTTAGGGTCTTAAATAAAATGTATTCTCCCTTAGGGAATGTGCATAATCAAGATGCACAGTAGATGTAAGAATGAAATTTCACCTAGGCCATTCCTTGATCAATCATGCAAACCTATGTGTGATGAAAAATGTTGAGCTATACTATTGACTAATTTTTAATTATGTACTATGTCAAAATAGTAAGTGATATATATATATATATATATATATATATATATAATGTCTTGTGAAGTCCTTTATATAGGAGACTCTTTATTTTGAATTTGGGAACTTTATTCACATTTGGCCAACATTAGAAAGACAAAAAAACATAAGGATGAACCTAAGAAGGGCTTGGGACTCATTAAGCAAGGAAACCCTGACTATTGGGACTCAAAATGTAACTAGATAGGAGTGCTAAAAATAGGACACTCTAGGGTTCAGTGCTATAGTCCAATCACTATGTACATAATAATAATAATAATAATAATAATAATAATAATAATAATAATAATAATAATAATAATAATAATAATAATAATAATAATAATAATAATAATAATTGAAATTTTGTTCATAGTCACTCTCATTTTTCATATTCATTTGCATGTTCACTATCATACTCATTATCATTTCCATTGTCACTAGGGAGAGGTGTAAGTAAATAATTTAATTCTTTTATAATATGCAATAAATTATCATGTGAAATTGGAATATTATATGAATCTATGTTATCCATAGATGGAGTGTATGAATTATTTCCATTTTCAATATGAGAAGTAAGAGTAAGAGAGTTATAATTTAGACATTCTTTTGATAATGTAGAGTTGAGAGCATGAGATGTATCATTTAAACTATGCATTGGAAATTTTATTTTATTGTGTTTATATTATTGAAATTTGAACA